>CM053600.1:130563352-130591574 GCA_028646575.1 Pseudocheirus occidentalis | reverse complement strand
GGGCCTCTTTTGCCATTTGAGTTAATCTATTTTTTAAAGTGTTGTTTTCTTCAGTGAGGCTGTTGACTCTCTTTTCATGATTTTCTCGCATCATTCTCATTTCTCTTCCCAATTTTTCCTCCACTTCTCTTATTTTGTTTTCAACGTCTTTTTTCAACTGATCTATAACTGCTAGGAATTCTTCAAGTGTTTTGGAAGATTTGGTGTGGGAGTTCTGAGAGTGTTGTCTTCCTCCCATTCCAGGCTTTGATCTTTTTCTCCACAAAAAAGGATTCTAGAGTTTTATTGCTGTTCTTATTTTGCTTCCTTTTCCTCACGTTGGCCAGTCAATTAATTGGTTGGTTTGTTGTAGCTCTGTGAAACTCTGCTTCCAGCGGGGAAAGCTCTGTTCCAAATAGCTGGGGTTTTCCCAGTTGCTGGAGCGATTAGTGGAGGTTTGCAAGTCCCCCCCAGCTTTGGCTTGCTGAAAGCGCACCCCAGGACCACCACCCAAACCATGATCCAGATCCAGGCCATTCAACGCAAGAGCACTTGGCCCTGATCAAGCAATTCAGCCCCCTGTGGAGTCTGCAGGTCATGGGCTCTGAAGCAGCCCAGTGGGGGCTGCCGCTGGTTACAGTCGTTGTCTTCCCCCACTGCTTCCTTGCCCTGGGGGCAGATTGGCAGAACTGCTTTTCCCCCTCCAAATTAAATTTCAAAGTTTCACTTTCACTGACCATCACTAATCCTGGTTTGCAGGATGTGAAGATCCCCTCAGGTGCAGTAGATCTTCTCTGAAGTAGACTCAAGCTGCGGCTTGGGAGGCTCAGCTCCTCCTGGGCTCCCTGGGTCCTAGCCTGGCCTGACTGTGGCTGTGGTTTTGGGCTGGGCTGTTGGCCTACTGGATGAGCCCCTCCTGCCAAGGTGCCCCTCTCCAATCCCTGTGTTTCACTTCTTGGTAGATGTGGACATGCTGGAGGCTGTGATCTTCTCTCCTGAAGACTGGCTGCTGCACGGCTCGGCTTGGCTCAGCTCGGCTCCTTCCTACCACCCTGGGCCTAGCTGAGGTCTCGGCTTCAGGCTGGGCCGGCCTTGGCTCCTGGCCCACTGTGATGAGCCCCTCCTGCAGAGCTGCCTTCAGCAAGAGATGTGTTTTCTGTATTTTTCTGAGTCTGAGAGTTCTATACTTTGTCTGGGGTCATATTTTATGGGTGTTTAGGGTGATTGTGTGGGAACTGTGGAGCTTTGCTGCTTCTACACTGCCATCTTGGCTCCATCTCCCCTCCCCCGGATGATATGTCTTTAAGAATCCTCACTATTTTGGCGAGTCTCAATGATATTCTCCTTCTTAGCAATGTCCTTTCTAAAATCAGACTCTGGGAACCTAACAGCACTCCAGATGTGTTCTGACCAGGACAGAGAACAATACAGCTATTCCCTTTTCCTGGAAAGTATTCTTTTATTAATACATTCATTAATATACTAATGTGATCTAATTAAGGATTAGAATTATCAAAGTCCAAAATATAGAACATGTAAAACATTTTGGGGGATTAATTTAGCCTTACATAGCACATAGTTTACATTTTCAATATACATCTGTTTTTGCTTATGCTCTTCTTCCAGCTTTGATGGTTTGCATCAATTGAAATACAACATTTTTGCTTTTCAAAGGTCATTTCTGTTTCAAACTTTTCTCTTTATTTGCTCATGCCCATTCATTTATTTATTGAATGTGTGTGTGTTTATGTGTGTTTGTGTGTAAATGCTCAAAAAAAGAGCAGAATGAACATCTGGTTCAGTACCATAGATATATTAGCAAACTATTCAAAAGTAACCATTTGTAATTACTATGAGATAGGTGTTAATATCTTTATTTCATAGATGGGGAAATTGAGGCCAAAAAACTTTGTTACTAATCTGAGACCACTCAGTAAGTATCTGAAATGGGAAGAAAATCAGTCTTCTTATCTCCATGTCCAATGTCCTATGCAACCTATCTGCAATCTTCACACCTGTCCCCCAACAAAGAAAACAAACAAGAATAGCTTTCATCCCACATAGGTTAAGGGGGTGAAACAACTGGTCAGAAGGAGGTTATGGTGGTCTCTTCTGAAACTAGGGAGGCAGGACTCTGTTGCTTTGCCCATACTGGGATCTGGGTTGCAGTACCATGCTACACAGTGGAGCAGGAGGGGCTCATCCAGTGGAGTACACCTTCCTCACATCTCCAGGGAAATAAAGAGGGCTTGTCTTCATCCACAGACCAGACCACAGGTCAGGAGAGCAGTAAACACACCTCTCCTTAGATCATATCAGTTTGGAAGAAGTGAAAACTTACAGGTCCCTAGAAGTATCTCTGAAAACTAAACAAAACATCTGAAACTTGGGACAGCATACCCTGCACCCTGGAAGCAGAACATTACTTTAACAAAGAGTTAAAAGTCAAGTAATAGGCTGAGAAAATGAACAAACAACATACAAAAAAATTTCTGACCATGGAAAGTTACTATGTTGACAAGGAAGATTAAAACACACATTGAGAAGATAACAAAATTAAAACTCTTAGATCCAAATCTTCAAAGAAAAATATGAATTGATCTTCGGCCATGGAAGAGGTCAAAAAGGGTTTTAAAAATCAAGTAAGAAAGATAGAGGAAAAATTTTGAGTCATGCAAGAAAATTGTGACAAATGACCCAACAACTTGGTAAAGGACACACACACACACACACACACACACACACAATGCTGAAGAAATAATACCTTAAAAAAACAGACTAGGCAAATTGGTAAAAGAGGTCCAAAAAGACAATGAGAAGAAGAAAGTCTTGAAAAGTCCGATTAGCCAAATGGGAAAAGAAACAAAAGAGCTTACTGGAGGAAAAAAAAATATTTCAGAACTAGAATTGACCAAATGGAAAAGGAGGTAAAAAAAAACCTGAAGAAGCCCTAAAAAACCAAAGTGGGCTAAACAGAAGTTAGTGAATTTATAAGAAATCAAGAAACAATGAAACGAAAGCAAAAGTATGAAAAAACAGAAGACAATGTGAAATATCTCATTGAGGAAAAAAGTGACCTGGAAAAGACATCCAGGACAGAAAATTTAAAAATTACTGAACTTCCTGAAAGCCATAATAATAATAAAAAAGAGCCTAGACATCATCTTTCAAGAATTTTCAAGGGAAATTGTTCTCTCTCTCTCTCTCTAATGTGTCTCTCACTCAATCTATTTATCCATGTGGAATGTTTTTTTTGCCTCAATACACATGTTCATAACAGCGGGTTATTTTTTTCTCTATTACAAATATCTATCTAATTTGGGGTAGGAGAGAGAGAAGATGAATTTTTGCTCACTGAAAAAAACTTCTAGACAATTTTTTGTAAGATAAAATGCTGAAGGGGGAGGAAGAGGAAGAGAAAGAAGATGAGGAGAAGGAGGAGGAGGAGGAGAAAAAGAAGAATTTATATAGTACCTGCTTTGTGCCAGGCATTGTGCTAAATACTTTAAAATCATCATCTTATTTGAATGTCATGGTAACCCTGGGGAGTATGTGCTATTACTACCCCCATTTTACAGTTGTCGAAACTAAAGCAAACAGAAGTGAATTGTTCCATATCACACAGTTTTTGAAAGTGAATTTGAACCAAAATTTTTCTGATTCCTGGACTAAAGTCTATCCATTGTGCCACCTAACTACTAAGCTAGCTTATAATGTGGTTCTTAGAATGGTATTTCAGGGTTATTATATGCCTGGATTTCACTAAGTAATTGGATCATAAATTTGATAAGGCCCAAGGAGACTTAATGACTTGTCAAAGATGCTTTGACAAAATCTTTTATGATGTTCTTATGGACAATATAGAGACATATGACTTAGATAATTATACAGTTAGATAGATTTGAAATTGGGTAAATGATCAAAGAATACTGCCTAATTAATATCATCAACCCATTGAGATATTGTGAGAATATTAATCAAAAAGTACTCATTAAGTGCTTATTATATACTAGGTTGTGGGGATATAAATATAATAAATGAAACTATCCTTAATTGCTAGGCATAGATGACAGGTGTTCTTCATCTCATTCTGTTCAATTTATAAATTTATTACATGTGAGGATATATATGGCATGCTTATAAAATTTGAGGGTGAAAGGAAGCTGCAGAATAAGAAGTATTTTAATTACCTGAAACAGAATTCAAAGATATTTCCTCATACTGGAAATCTGGGCTGAACTTACTAATATTTATGATCCATGCATGATAGAGATATAAATTCTGACTGAGCACATATTTAAAACCTTTCAAATTTATTGGTTTATAATCTGCTACCATTGGAAACCTAGGTCCTTTCCATAATACAATGATGTATTAGAGTTAAGACTTCAGAATAAATTTTCGATAAAATTTACCAGGTAATTCAAATGTCCTTCATTTGAGTTAAAAAATTCAATTCATAAATATTAAATAGAGAAGATGGAACTACAAGTTAGATGACTTGCCCAGGTTTACAAACCTAAGAAGTGTCTGAGGAAGGATTTGAATTTTAGTGCATCTAACTCCAATTTCTGTCACTGTACCATCTGCCCACTCATTTAAATTTCACTAGAACATATGTCTTTGATGGAAAGACTAAGTCTTAGATGTTTAACTGATATTTCTCTTGGACCTTCTATGTCAAATTTTGTACTTAGTTCTGGTCTCCTGAGGACTGCTGCTGGGAATAAATTTAAGGATCTAATCACATAGTATAGTAAATTCTAATTATTTAGCAATAAACTAAATCAAAACATTCAAGAAACTAAAGCACAACATGCACATCAATATAACATTTACAACTTATTACTAAGGTGGCTACATAGCCTTAAACAAAACACATTGTTCAGTAAGTCACAATTTCCTTAATCAATATAGAGTACCCAAGTCAAGTCTTCTTTCATCTTTACTCCAGGCTGGCTTCCAATCACCCTTAAGGGGTAGTGGAAAGTACAAAGACCATACACCCCTAGGTCACAGTAAATCACAATCTCATCAATCAATACAGAGTACTCAAGTAAAGTTCTCTTTCATCTTAACTCAAAACTGTCTCTCCAAACCCCAAATTTCCTCCTCTGTGGGCTTACTGCTCCCAGCTCTTACATAAATTCACCCAACTCTTGCCTGAATTCAAAGGTGGGCAACTCTCTCAGCTCTTGCCTGGACTTACATATAGGCAGCTCTCCGTTCATGCTTCATACAGACTGTTCTACTCTAAACCATTTGCAGTTTCTTTTTCTAGAAAGACAATATTTGCATATATTGCTGGTACTATCATCTCAATTCACTTTCTGTCTGACAAATTAACACAAACCAACAGACAAAGTGTCTGTCTGAGAAATCAAACACAAATAAACAGTAAAGTCCCAGGAGCCATAAAGTCCTCTTTCAGGACTTCTAAGAACAACAGACAGCGTTTCTGTCTGAGAAAATGACACAAATCAAGATGGAGTGTTTCTGTCTGACAAAGTAACATCAACACAGAACAATAGACAGAACAACAGACAGCATTGACATTACAAACATTCTCTCTCAGTTCTGCTTGGTCCCAGATCATGCTAGAGCTTTTATCTGCTCTGCTCCTTCCTCTTCCACCCTTCCTGTTCCACGCTTCCTGTTCTGGCTCCTTCAACAACTGGCTCCATGTGATGACATTAGGCATATTAAGGGCAACACAATGTATGCTGTTTCCAACAAAGACTTGATACAATCAAGGGCGAGGCTCAAAGGCA
The DNA here is from genome assembly GCA_028646575.1 of Pseudocheirus occidentalis. NCBI lineage: Eukaryota > Metazoa > Chordata > Mammalia > Diprotodontia > Pseudocheiridae > Pseudocheirus > Pseudocheirus occidentalis. The sequence continues at coordinate 130,585,824 of CM053600.1, read as the reverse complement.
CTTGAATAGCTGAAACAAGCATCAAAGTTCTCCTTTACTTGTCATTACATCCATCCAACCACAGAGAAACAAATGACAAGAGCAAATAAACATGATGTGGTCTTACATGCATTTGAATGTATGTGTATGTATGCTTATGGATGCTATACATACATAGATATGCAGATATCTACATATATATGTAGGTGTAGATGTGTGTGTATCTATGTATATGTATGCATATACATAGGGGAGGAAGGAGGAAAAAGTAAAAAGTGTATATCAGAGAACAAAAGAAAACATACAAGGAAACAAAGAAAAGATGGATAGCTTTGAAAATAACCTGTAATATGTATTACATAGGTTTTCTTGAAACAGAAATTCATTATTTGATATTGAATCGTCTCTTATTGTCTGCTGTGTACATGACTTTTTTATTTTTCTATTTTTTTTAAATTGGAATAAATTCAAATATAATGAGAGGAAAAAAAGAGAAAAGAAAATTGCTGAGATGAGGGGGTAAAGACATACCCTTTCTAGTAGTAGTCTTCTATAATGTTTGTAGATTTCCTTATAACTCTGCCAGGATCAGTTGTAAGTACTTTATAATTATTTTCTCATTTGATCCTCGTAACTCTTGGACTTGGATGATGTTCATACCCCCATTTTACATATAAATAGAGACTACTTGACTGACCCAGCATCACACATCTAGTAAGTGAAATCAGATTCAAAGTGAAGTTTCCTGACTCCAGGTCACACATTGTAACCATTGTACCACTTTGTGTTTGTACTCCTTAGAGATTCTAAAAGTTTAATCTCCCAGTTTCTAATTGGTTCTCTTATTTAAAACTCTGGTAAAAAGAAGTAACATCCTTTTAATGCCACAAAGAAAATACTGGAAGAAAGACCCCATCACTTCAAAAACAAAACACAGCTTTACAATAAAAAATAATCAGACAATCCAAAATCCTTAGAGAAAAATGTGTCTTTTATTCAAATCCAAAGCAAGGAGAAATTGAATGATTTTGGTACAAGTCTACAAGTGGGTAAAATTGAAACAGGTTGCAATCAAACTACAACAAGTACATTGTCTGATCCCTTCTGTGAATGAGAGAGATCATAGCAGCTGATTTGAGTAGAGGGAAATGAACAGAAGAAAAGCATTATGTGGATTATTTTCAAGGAAAAAAGTCTGTTATAACCCCAATAACTACTCAAAAAGCTCTTTGAACTTTAGAGCCAATTCCTATAGGCTTAGAGAGCATGAACTGATTTAGCCTCTGTAGGCACATTCCCTCTCCTGGAATACAGTTGCACTAAATTTAAAAGAGAAAATGGAATAGATCTGTTAAATAAATTATTCCTACTGATAGTCTCCCCCCCCCCAACTACCCACCCTCCGGAACTTAGTTAATATGGTCACAAATATAGAACACAGTTACTTTTAACTTGAACTCTTTGAGAGTTGATTGAGGGTTGGAGAGGTTAATTGTCTTGTCCATGATATATCTAATGCTAAGTATCAGAAACAAATTTTGAACTTAGGCTTTCTTGACTTGAGGCCACCATTCCATTATGTATACCAAGCTGCTTTTCTCCTGGCTTGAAATAAGTATTCAACAAGCTATTTTGAACAATTTAACATTATAAAATTAACACTATAAAATTCTGTGTATTATGTTTTCTTTTTCCATAATTTCAGTGTGTATTTACCAATTCATGAAAAATGAAGCAGTGAATGAAAAAAAAATGTATTAAGTCCTTACTATGTGCCAAGAAATACACTAAGTGCTGGGAGATAGCCTCTGCCCTCAAAGGGTTTACATTGAATAAGGTGAAATAACAGGCCTAAAGTGGAGTGGTGACCAGGGAGAGGACATTTGGTTTGGGAAGTTCCAGGGACAGGTGTAATTATACAGTAATTGATTTCACTTTCAGGAAGTATTGTCTTGATTATTGCTCCCAGAAGTAAAAATGGAAAATAGGGGATGGTGCAGGGACATGTGTCCCCCAGAAAGTCAGGAAAATGACTAGAGAGACCCATTGTTGGAATGGAGGAGACTGAATATGGTGAAATATCTCACAAAAAAGAATCCTGGCACCACAGAGAACCTAGGCAGAGCAAGAGGACACTAGCAAAGATGCAAGCTTTCCCCCATGTCATAATGAATAGTCCAAATACTTCTCTGGCCTGCTGCAATACTTAACCAGCTATAGTTGTAAGAAACTATAAAGGTGTTAAAAATGCTAATTAGATAAACATGTATGTATATATACAAGTCTTTTGTTTCCTTCTTTCATCACTGGTATACTACAGCAAGGGAAATGTTTTAAGTAAATGGTATGATATTCAATCTGGAAGGAATCCTTATAGGCAATATATTGACTTAGAAAACAACAAATTAACTTATTTTATTTTTATTTATTGTTAAAAATATTTTCCAATTATATTTTAATCTGGTTAGGAAAATTAATACTGCTGACAAGCCATTCTGGCAGGAAATACACACACATACACAAATACATACCCATATTTATTATATTCTACATGTGTGTATAATATCCCTTTTTATCATCACATCACCAATGAAAGGAGGAAAAAAGGAGAAGATTCTGGGAAGGTGGCGGAGTAAGAAAATTCCAAGCTCTCAATATTTCCCCCTACAAAGGAGATGAAATAATGCCTCAGGACAAAATAGAACAGTGAAAATAAATAAGGGTAAGGGTAGAACAGGAGTCCTCCTGGGAAAATAATGGAAAATCTTAAGAAAAATCCCAGAACTAGGTTTGGTCCTTGTGTAGAATAAATGCCTCGTGGCTAGGGACTGCTTAAACAACAAGCAGCAAGCACTGGGGTTAGCTGGTTTGGGAGGTAGCCTCAGACCCTGGCCAGAGGAATTTTTATGGAAGTGAGGGAGATTGGGCTTCTGATCTGGGGGAGATCAAGAAAAACTCTGCTGATAAAGAACACCAGACCCAACAGTGCTACTGAGACAGAACAGGAAATAGAAGGAACCACCACACATCCAGTGAGTATATAAGCAGTGGAGTAGGGACCCTATTGGCTGCTGGCACTTACAGAAGACTGGAGGTCTTCTTTCAGTTCCAGACCATAGAGGAGAACTGAAGGAAGATCTGAGGTCACTGGTAACCCATCTCCCCCATTCCCCAGGATGAGAGGTGATTATAAAAACTAAGCTATTACAAATTTAAAAAAATTAGAGGCAAAAGAAGAAAGGATCCAACCATAATAGAGAAGGTAGGGGTTCATCTTCAGAGAATTATATTGAAGCAAAGAAACCCTCTTCCATCCCCAAAGTATAGTCAGATGGTCATCTGCCCCAAAAGAGTTAATAGAAAAACTTTAAAAAGACTTTAAAAATCAGATGAGAGAGATTGAGGATTTTTAAATAGCAACAATTCAAGAAAAATAAAATTATAAAAAGAAAATTAACCAATTAAAAAAAGGAGATCCAAAATCTTAAGGAAGAAAATGACCCTTTGAAAAGTAGAATTGGAGGAGGGGAAGCCAAAAAAGGTACAAGAGATCAAGAAACAGTAAAATAAAATATAAAGAATGAAAAAATAGAAAAGAATGTGAAACATCTCATAAGAAAACAATCTGGAGAACAGATCAAGAAGAAAAAAAAAACATATGGATAATTGAACTACCTAAAAAGAGTCTTGATATAATAATACAAGTAATGGTTAAAGAAAATTGTCCTGAAGTATTAGAACAATAGGTAAAAATTGGGGTTGTAAAAATTCACCATTAACTATCTAAAAGATATACTTTGAGGAAACCCAGGAATATTATAGCTAAATTCTTAAATCTCCAGTTCAAGGATAAAATATTACAAGCAACAAGAAAAATGAAACAACTTAAATATGGCAGTGTTACAATTATAATCACACAACACCTAGCAGTAGTGACACTAAAAGACCACAGGTCTTAGAATACTATTATCTAAGAGCAAAAGAACTGGTATGATATCATCAAATGTCACACCCAGCAAATTAGCTTTGCTTAGCAGAATCCTGAGTGGGAAAAAAATGGACTTTTTTTTTACTGAACTGCCAGACTTTCAGAATTTTGTAAAAAACAAAAACAAAAACCCACAAACCCCTCCCCCCCAAGAACTTAATAGAAGATTTCACATACAAGAGTCAAGAGAAGTAAAAGGTACAAACCAAAGACTAATTACAGGTACTCAAACAGGACAGGCTATTTACCCTTTATGTATGTAAAATGTAAGTCTAAGATTGTTATCAGTAATTGGGTAGTTTGTAAGAAAGATTGGAGTAGACTTGAGTATTATATGACTCTAAAAAGTAAAACCATTTAGGAATAGCTAAAAACAGTAATTATAGAAATGAGGTGTGACATCAGGAATAGACACAAAACAATCAGATGGGGAAGAGGGCTGTTATGGAAACCTACTTTCATTGGGAATGGGTTCAAGAGAGAGATATACATATATGTGTGTATATATATGTATATACACATATGTACATACAGGGAGAGGATAAGGGAGGGATCTGTAGAAGGGAGGGTGAGGGAATAGGTCAAAAGTATATTTATGGGAATGGGAGAATAAAGGAAGGATCTTTGGAGGGGGAGGTTGGTTAAGGAATAGGAATGCAATGTAGTGGGTTGAAATAAAGTAGAGTAGTTAGAAGGTATATGAAAGAAGTACAAATATAAAAATAAAAAACACAGATCAGGAGGAGAATTTATTAGCGAGAGTATATATCTATGTGTGTGCGTATTTATTTGTGAGTATATATGGACATGTATATCTACAGACATGTACATTCATGTTTATATGTCTGTAGATATGTTTTACATATGTCCATACAGGCATATATGCATCTATAAAAATGCATGTATACATATACATATACACACATATATTTAAATTTATATGGGTTTAATTGTACCCTTAAGGGGTAGAGAGGAAGAGAGAAAAAAGACTGCAGAAAGTGAAAAAAACTTAAAAGAATCAAAGAAAAGATGCATAGGTTTCAACACAACATATAGTATTTATTATATAGGCTTTCTTGTCATGAACATTTATTACTATATATTCTGAATATTCTCCTATTGTTCTGCTGTGCACATGACATGCTTTCCCCCCTTTTCTTATTTTGTATTTACATTTCAATATTTAAGCATATAATGTTTCTTTTTCTTTTCATGTGTATTTAAGTTAGTAATAAAAAAGAATTGAGGGAAAAGAAGACTTTTTTTCTCTCCTATACATATTTTCTTTCATTTGCATATATATGCATGTATATATGTATCCACATGCGTATGCAAAACAAATGTGGGCACCTGCTCAGATATAACATTCTGGGGCAAGGAAGGCAGAAGAAGTATGCATCTGTGTCTAAACAGAGGAAACTGAGATGGGAATATTTAAAAGAAGAAAGACTGAAAATGTTGCCCTTCAAGCAAAGTTACTTAGATGGTACCAGTAATATGTTGGTGAATGTTTAACTTTAAAAAAAAAAGGTGACCACAGCACACTTTTAAGTTTATCTTAATCATTATTAACATTTTCTCCTTAGCTTTCATAACACTATGCAATGAGCAAAGGAGTAAACCAAACTCTGATTTATAACATTTGCTGATTTATGAAGTGAAAATGCTGACTGAATATTTAACTATCAACTCTAGTGAGCCAATAAGGGCTGGCTACAACACACTCGTAGATAATACTATGATTTTTTTTTTCTACTCAGATCATTAATTCCATGTGAGGCTTCTAACTTATTGGTATCAAATGAACAGAGGAACAATTAAAGGTGCATTCCTTTAAATCCAGAAGATACAAAGAACAAAAGACTTTTTTTTCAAATTAAAAAACATTATCAGTAATTGAATGGCACTAAGCTAATGAAACCACTGGATTTTCCTTCTGACTGATGTGATAAGCATTATTTCCTGTTTTATGTATTACTCTTACATTTTTCTTAAAAACATTTTCTTGGATTGTAGGTCTTGATGTGTTTGGCATGTCTCAGGGATGTGCTGGAGCCAGTTCAAACAATTGAGAGCCAAGTGATTGGTTAAATTTTTAGTATGAACATTTACACTTTAGAAATCAGCAAATGCTTCAAATTAGGACTTGATTTATTGTTTAGTTGATTATCTAAAATTCTGAAAAGATGAAGAAAATGTTAATATAAATGCAGTTTAAACCTAAAACAATTTTGTAGATTCATGTTTTTCCCCCAAAAAAGCTCATTGTTAAGTATTCACTATCACATTTCTGCCTCAGAAACCATCTGATCCTACCCCCTCATGTTACAAATGTAGAATATGACTTGTAGGTAGATTAAATGACTTGTTATATGTCACAGAGATAGTGATGTGAAGTCCCATTCAGAGTTTCTCCTAAGTTTAGTTTAGATCTGAAGAAGAAATAGTAGGTGTCAGAATTTTAATACCACATGAAGAATTCTCTATCATCCAGTTCCTACTAGAATCCACAACACTTCCACATCCATGCTAAAATTTTATAAAAATCAATACAATTCTGCATGTCACAAAATGCTAGATGCTACAAACCAGTCACAGCTAAATTAACCAATGGGTATGGATATTGCTGTATACCAAAAAGGCACTGTACTAAGAATCAAGACGTATGGACTCCACCACTGATCCTGCCATGACTGAATCAATCAATAAGTAATATTGATTCTGTACCATGTCCAAGGCATTGTTCTAGACACTGGGGATACAGGTACAAAGAAAGAAACAATCCATAGTCTTCAGGAGCTTAAATACTAAGAGGAAGAAAATATCAATAAGGATATTCAGTATAAATAGAATATAGATGAATATAGCATGATACATTTAAAGTAATTAAATACAGTGTGGTGTGGGAGAGAAACCACTAGTACTTGGGGTAGAGAGGGGATCATGAAAAGCTTCTGGTAGAAAATAGTGTCTGTACTGTATCTAAAGTAAGAGATACTATCCAGCAGAGGTAGGAAGAGAGTTCATTCTAGGCATGTGGGATAAGCAGTGCAAATGCATTTAAATAGGAGATTAAATGACTTATGTGAGCACTAGAAAGAAGGCCAGTTTGGCTGCATCTCAGAATGGGGTGGTGGTGGAAGGTGGTAATGCCTAATGAGCATGCAAAGATAGCTCAGAGTCAGAATACAAGGAGCTTTAAAGCTATCACTAACTTCCTATATGACCAAAAGACAAGTGACTCCCATTCCATGGGCCTCAGTTTCTCCATCTGATAAAAATTAAGAGTGTTGTAATAGATGAACTCTTGGGCACTTCCTGATCTGACGTATATGAAATGGTTAAAGTACACATGTATATATGCACAGCTTTAAAAATACGATAAGCTGAAGAAACATATAATAATTCACATAAATATTTATATCATGCAATTTCTCTTCATTTTCCATCTTAAATGTACTTGCTTCTATAATAACATGAAAGAGGCCTAGTTCAGTGATAAGCAGAATTCCTTCAGTCAGAAGCAAAGAAAGACAACTTTTTCAAAACCCACAAATCCATCTGGAACTACTGTTCTTCCTGAAACTATCTCTTACTAGCTTGTTGTCCTTTGCATGGTCTCTGAAGACACCAAATTCATTTTATCCCTTCTTAATCCCTAGCAATTGCTTATCGGATAAGAAATGTTCTTTGTGACCCATATTTAACATAGATGAATTTGCTTGAGAAACACATCTGAAGACCTCATCTTAGTATTCAGGTTCTATTCAGATAGAAGGTCCTACATTTTTAAGGTGTTGATTCTGTTCCTTCTATCTTTATCCTGATCATATGCAAATAATTTGTTAGATTTATTCCCCCTTTCATAGTACATTTGTTCATTAAGCTTTAACACATTGTCTGTTTTATTCACCACAAAGCATTTAGTTTCCCTCTGTTTAATCAAAAGTTGGAGGGTCCTAGGGTACCTGCTTTTTTATGTTGCTTTTTTTCATCTCATTAACTTCCGTTTCTAATTTACACTGGTACTCAAGATATACTTTTTGTGCTGCCTCTGCAGCTAAACAAATTATTCTACCCCTCATGACTGCTCTGGCAGCTTCCCACAAAACACCCAGGCTAGTTTCTTGGTTTTTATTGATATTAATTTATTCTGAAATAGTCTTCATCTGTTGCACAAATGCTGCAGCCTTAATTAGAGAGTTGTTAAATCTCCATACTTCAGATCTCCTATAATTCAGTATATCACCCAGAGACAGAGACACCAGGAAATTATCAGACAAAGTTAGATTCCGAATACCAGATGGTTACATGTTACAGCATAGTCTTATAAATAAATAAAAAAGAAGAAAAGAAGAATTCTAGCTTCAATGAAGTGCAACTGGAAGAAAAATACCAGGTTCCTATCACCTCTTTTGGTAGGTTTCATTGTTTGTATGAATGAGAATTGAAGCATTGGGCTATTGTTTGTTCTTTCTCTTTCAAATGGCTATTTCAGTAATTGCAGCCAAGATTTCTGCATTCTTTACTTGAATCCAGATAGCTGAAATATCCCATGGCTGTTTCAGCTCCTGGTAACACCTACCATTAAGTGATAAAAGGAGTTTGGGAAGGGGAGGGAGAGCAAGTAATGAAGAACAAGAAAAAAAAATCTTTATCCTTGTAGGGCCACACAGATCTGCAAGAGTATCTAACACTCTCTGCTGTCGTCCCTTAAATAATTCCTTTTTTATAATTGTATCGTTGATCAAAGGAAACAGAAGGCTTTTTTCCTCTCTTGTTAATTAGAGCCATTACTTCAAGTCATGGATTTTGACAATGAAATTGGCCTGATAGAAGTAAGCAGAAGACAAAAGGACAATCAAAGGAGGCAAGTTTTGTTTCATTCAAACTCCCCCCCCCCACCTCTTCTCATGAAATAAATCCCCAGTTCCTCTCATAAACTATTGATAGGATCTTGGATTATTCTAAAGGGAAATGCAATTTAGAAATGATAAAATCAGAGAATCACACATTTGTAGCTGGAAGAGACCTTATAGAACATTAGCTATAGCCCTCTCCCTCACTGCCTTCCTCCCCAGAACAATTTTAAGATATGGAAACAGACCCAGAAGAGGAAAATCATTTGCCCAAGGAAACACAGGTGGGTCATTGTCCAAGGAGGATTCAAACTAAAATCCTCAAAGTTGTTGATGATTATTCACTTAAATAAATAGCAAAATGCAAGGCAGCTACTTTTATATGTACAGTACACATGTATGTATATGTATGTATGTGTGTTTTCATACAAATGCAACAACTTGTTTTTAGATTATACAGTATATATGTGCATATGATATACAATCTAAAAACAAGTGCCTTCATTTGCATACATATTTATAACTTTTAAACGTTTAAAAACAAATGTGTACATGTTTGTGTGCCCGGAGTCAATGCTCACACTGGAAAACAGTGAACAATAAAACCTTTCCATATGATTTCTTCAGGGCAAGATTTCTACAAAATCCAAATGGGCAGAAGCAAGCAGAAATAAAATAAAATTTAAAAAGTACAGTGATTAGTGATGTCCTATCTGACTGCCGTTTGTTGTTCTGGTTTAGTACACTATTCTCTGTCCTATGCTAGGGTATATGTGTACCGTACACTTTGAATACTTTCAAATAACTTGTAGATGATCTCTTATTTAAAAGAAAAAAATTCCTTATTTTGTTAATTGATATTAATTCCATAGCAGGTAGTCTATATTATAACCAATTTTAAATACCTGGAAACAGATAGTATCTCTATCATAATACTAGATAACTGATACTGAACGCTACCATGGGAAGAAAGACAAATAATTAGTAGAACTTTGCTCAATGTATTCACATACTGGAAAAGCAGATCTTCAATTTATCAAACAAACAAAAGGAATTCAGTAAAGACATTAAAATGGCCAGCAAATCAGCTTCTATGGCCACTCTTCATCTGTTTGAATCAAGAAGCAGCACCCATGGTACAACTGGAATAATAAAGTTATTAGGCATGTACTTTGGGATTTCTCTTTGTTTTATAGATGCTATAAATCGAATTACATTCAACTTTAGCTCTTAAGTAGTTTCTCACTTAGGCTTCGGTTTTTTCTAGCCCAAGTAAATGTCAGCTAGCATGTTGTAGCTATCAGTTTCTGAAATTGATCTTTTTAGTACTGATGGCATGATGACCTTCAGGAAAAGCCCTGTCTTAGAATTTGAGCCCCAAATTAGTCCTTTGGGTCTAACACTGCCTATCTACTATGGCCCATCAAACAGAGACATTGAAGGAATGACTACTGGTGAACTATTGATTTTTTTTCATTGTTCAAAGGACCAGATCCTACCAGAAGAATCTGATAATCCATGGATTTCAGAACATGTCGAGAACACCTGCCTAGAGAGCAGCCTACATATGCCACAAGAATCAACACAAAAACATGTAGAATTATCTTGCACCCAGAAAATTTTCTGCTCCTTTGTTAACATTCTATTCATACATCCTATGATTTAGAGATGGAAGAAATTTTTGATGAGTATTGCCTCTTTATTTGACAGATAACAAAACTGAGGCCTAGAGAGATAATTCAATTTGCCCACTTTCACACAGCTAGTTAGTGGGACCATAACATATATTCCCAGATTTTTGTTGAAGTATCTGTTTCATTCTTTTCCCCTTGAGCCAGAATTTGGACTTCTCTTGTTTGTAAAAAGTGAGGGCTTATGTTTGTTTTCTGTGAAATACATGTCATACAGGCACTTTTGAATTGGTATAGAAGGAGAATTGCAAATGATTAGCACTTTGTGACTTGCTTACATCTTTAAGTCCTTAATTAGGACTATTTCATTTGGAAAATTTAAATGTTTTTTTGTCTCTTTGATGAAATAGAAGTCTTGCTTAATTTCAGTACCAAGGGCTGGATTTAAAGTCAGGAATATCTGGAACCAGATCCTGTCTCTGACACTAACTAGCTGTGTGAACCTTGGCAAGTCACTTAAATTCGCTCAACCTCAGTTTTCTGGATTATAACATGCAGGCAATAGCACACACCCACAGGGTTGTTGTGAGGATAAAAAGAGATGATATATTAAAAGGGTTTTATAAACCTAAAAGTGCTTCGTGAATGTATGTTTTTAAATCATTTCAGTTGTGTCTCACTCTCTGTGACCTCATTTGGGGTTTTCTCTGCAAAGATACTGGTGCAACTTGATATTTCTTTCTCTAGTTTATTTTACAGATGATGAAACTGAGGGAAACAGAGTTAAGTGACTTGCCCAAGATCACACCGTTAATAAATGTCTGAGGACAGATTTGAACTCAGGAAGATGGATCTTCCTGACTTGAAGCCCACATCTCTATCTACTGTTTATGTACATGTACGTATATGTATGTAGCTGTCTCACGTATATGTATGTATAAATTCAGAAATATGCGTATACATAGCTATATATGTGCAATACTCATTCATTCTGTAAATATGTAGTATTACAATATAGGTAAATAACAATTATTGACTTTCTATTTTTGTTCTTAACTACTTCTACTTTTATAACCTTAATTCTGTGGTTTGTCCGAGGTGTGACTGGCAGCGGTAGATGGATATTGGAAGAGAAAGCAATATTTCTCTGGGTGTTATGAACATGGACTACAATTCCTTTTCCCTCATCTGCTTCAGTTCTTCTACCAGTACCGACTCATTAACCACAATACTTTCATATAACTGTTTAATTGTGAGAGTATATTATGTTAATCTTTGCTAATCATGTATATTAACAGAGCAGACTCAGAGACATACTCTTAGAAAAGGGCCTACCTTATTTAGCCTGGTGCAAATATTCAGTAATTGACAACCTCCCACAACGTCTACCCAAATAAGATTCTTTGATTACTTCTTTCTATACCTAGCCAAAGGTTCCCTCCATCTTGGGTCTTTTATTTCCCAGGAAAACAAAAGTTGAACCATCTTCCCTTGTACCCATTTTGACTAGGTTGAGCCATAGGAAAACAAACCAAATCACACAAAAGTCCTGTTGGAAGAAAGGTCTTACACACTTGAAGAAGGGAATTCTTGAGATCTCATACATTTCCCTGATGTCTCTTCCAACTCAGAGATTAGTGGTGGATATGCACTCAGTTAAAATTGTGTGATTTAACCAATATTCCGTTCCCCAAATGAGGATCTAAATTCTATAAGAACAGGATGTCTTCTTCTTGTCAGTTCTGATGAATTGGAGTAGCTAAGCTAAGGGATTCTAATAAACAATTTGGCTAGAGTATGAAACCAAAATGAAACATAACAAAACAAAATAAAACAAATAATCAGCAACTTTATTTGCTATTGGTTGAATCTCAGGAAACTTCTAATTTTCTAAGTAATTTGGAGATGAAAAGTTAGAAGTTGTAGTATAACATAATATATAACTTCTCTGATCTGTAGGTAAAAAAGTAATAGTTACACAGATCACCAACAACCCTGACTGGCTTAGGAGATGGACATGATATAGATATTTAATCAGTTCTCAGTCTTTTGGTGTCATTTCCAAACTTAGCCCTTCCGATCCCAGTAAAAATTCTTCAAGTAGTATAGTAGAGAAGAATATTAGACATGTGTAATGGTAATGGCAATTTGAAGACTTTTGCTGCCCCTTAACAAGCCTAAGTTGAACTTGAAGACCTTTCCTGATTTGAAAATGTACTCTGCCCCCTAATAGGATGAATGTGGTCACATGGAGCCTATGATGGGAAGAGTTTTCTGAACGGTGGAGCAGAGCCCACAGGAGAAGCTGGATTTGAGGGAGGTTCATTTTTCAGGAAGGCACAACTTTTGTTACTTTGGACTCTAGTTGATCATTGGGGTTGTGAGTTCTTTGACCCTGGAGAAGGCTATATATATACCTCTGAGGTGAGGTTTTGTCATGGGGCTCATTTTGGGAAGAGTTATGTGATTTGGCCAACTGGGAACCCACTGACACCTCCCCACTCTATGTATCCTACTTTGAAAACCCAGAAGTTGGTGTTTCTCCACCTTGTGACTAACTAGGTATGGATATAATAGTCAGACTGCTAGAAGCCCCATCTGCTGAATTGTGTTATTTTTTCTGTCTGTATTTTTGTCTGCTTATATCTTCTGTTTGTATGCTCTGAAGTTCAGGGTGCTAACTTTTCCCCCTGAACTAGGTAAATGATATATATTTCATTGATTAAAGTAAGATTATTAATCCTTTTTGAGTTGCTTTCCTTTAGAAAAACAGATGTAATGGCAATTAATTTGGCAGGTACTTAGCCCTTAGTTACTAAGGGCTAAGTACAGAAGGTATGAATTTTATCTCCTGTATGAACAGAGGGCATGAATTCTGTCTCCTGGCAGAGGGGGTTGGCTGAGACAGGAGGCCAGTGTGTGTATATAAGAAGAGTTCTAGAGACAGAGAACCAGAATCTGAATCTTCCTCCTGGTGGCTCCTGGTGGAAGAAGCAGAATTATTTCAGCGTCTGGGAGCTGGGATGCTGGGCTGAAGAACTGAGTTGGAGTTTGATAGAGAGAGAGAGAGAGAGAGAGAGAGAGAGAGAGAGAGAGAGAGACAGAGAGACAGAGAGAGACAGAGAGAGAGAGACAGAGACAGAGACAGAGACAGACAGAGACAGAGAGAGACAGAGAGAGACAGAGACAGAGACAGAGAGAGACAGAGAGAGAGAGAGACAGAGACAGAGACAGAGACAGAGAGAGACAGAGAGAGACAGAGAGACAGAGAGCACTTCTCTCTCAGCATCTGGAAGCTGACTGGGAAGTGAGTTGGAATTTTTCTTGAGGCCAGAATTTGGTGAAGGCTGAAGTGGCTGTTGCTGCCTCCTGGAAGGCCAGTGTTGCTGCTGCTACCTGAAGGCCTTCTGGAAGGCTGAGATTACTTCTGGGTCCTAGGGCCAGCCAAACTCCTGGAGGACTGAAAAAGCTTGACTAGGATAAGTCTTTTGTTAGATGGTAGCTTGGTAGATCCTTGAGTTCCCAGCAATAGAAGTGGTGAAGGGTTTGAGATGTGCTGGACCCTGTGAGCTTCAAGGTGTAACAAGAACTGCTCACAGGACTGGACAAGGAGCTGGGAGCTCTCTGCCTCTGAATCCAGGTGACTGTTTGGTGGATTCAAGTAGGAGCTGGGACCATAGAAGGGGATCCAGGGAATCTGAGAGGCTACCTCAAGTCAAGATGAAGAAAAGGCATCTCCTCAGATATAGAATGCCTAATGAAATTGAAGTTTGCTGGACACCGAGGGGTAGAGGGTTTGTGTAATTTTCTAATGATCGTATTTTGTGATTAATGATACTTAGTGACTGATTGCTAGATAAGTGATTGATTAACCTATGGTTGCTCCATGAGTGGAAGACTGATTATTGTATTGTGAATTGATTGAATGATTAAGTATTGATTATTGTATTGTGAATTGATTGAATGATTAAGTAAAAGGGTTTTCCACTTAGGGAAACCAGATGATTATTCTCTTGTTATTTGTTCTAAATATCATGGCCACAGTAGTGAAATCTATGTGGCCATTCTAATGTTGTGTTGTGAATACTGTATTGTGATTTTCTGTGATAAGATGTAATGTTGTGAATATTATATTGTGATGTGTTGTGAATGCTTGCCTTGATTTGTAATGGAATAAATGGTGTGTTCACTATACTGTGTAATCAGAACATTAAAAGTTGTTCACAGTGGCATTATTTTGGGAATCTGCGTGTGTGTGGCATTACAGCATATCAAAGAACATGTGATAGCAGCCATCCTGGGTGTGCTAGGGTGCTACAACATGAAGTTAAGAATACCTAGATTTAAATCCTTTTTCATACAATTATGAACTCTATGATGCTGGTTACTCTCTCATCTCTTTGAGACTTTTTCTTCATCAGTAAAATGAGGAAAGTAATATCACCTACTTGCAGAGTACTGGAGAAGGAAATAGCAAACCACCGCTGTATCTTTACCATGAACACACATTGAACCCACAGTCATGAAGAGTCAGACAGGTTTGAATGACCCAAAAACTTCCACAGTGGTTTTGAGGATCAAATTTAATTTGTATAGTACTCTGTTAACCTTTAAATGGTGGCTAAGTGTAAATACAATGAGGACCACGAGGACCATGAAGGCATTTGAATTCTTTTCATTGATCCATCTTGTTTCTCCATACCAGACCAAATAAAGATCCCTGTCACTGTCTTCATCTCTTTCTGTCAGTGTTTATATCTCTGACTCCCTGTCAGACACACATTCACACACACACACACACACACACACACACACACACACACGCACGCGCACGTGCGCACACACAGACAGATACACATACTTACACAAATAATTCCATGAGTAAGGAGGATTCTTTTTTCTTGATTTTAATTTTCTTGTTCATTTATTATGGTGTTTTATTATTTCTACAATTATATTTCTTATAATCATATTTCAAATTCATCTTTTTAAATTAAATGTATTCTGAACTTAAGAAATAAAACAAGCATTTCCATCCATAAGAGTAGAATAGGAAAAAAGAAAAAGATGATTGTATATGAAACTGTAAAACTTGCAATTCTTTTTAAATGTATAATAAAATTATTGTCACTTTCTTTTTTCCCTTTTTTCTTCACTCCCCACCTGCCCTAGAGATGACTACCACTAAATATAAATATATATATATATATATATATATATATATATATATATATATATGTCTTTATGTATGTGTATTTATATCTATGTGTGTATTTATCACAATTCTGTCCATACTTCAAGTTATCAGTTCTTTCTCTGGGTGCAGATCACACCTTCCTTCATATGTCTTTAGCAGTTAATTTTGGTATTTAAAAGAGTCAAAATGATGTAGTCATTCAAAGTTGTTCTTAAAAAATATTCTTGTTACTTTATACATTACCTTTGTTCTGTTCACTTTACTCCATTATTTCATGTAAGTCTGTCCATGCTTTTTGTTTTTTAATGATCATCAAACTCATCATTTCTTATAACACAATAGTATTCCATCACAACCATATACTACAACTTGATCAACCATGTCCCAATTGATGGGCATCTCCACAATTTCCCTTTGCCACCACAAAATGTGTTGCTATAAATATTTTAGAATATATTTTCTTAACCTCCAAACCTTTCAGGTTCCTGCTGGTTATTCCATTTTCAAACCCTCTTCACATTAACTAAAATTCCAATTACTTCCTCTGTTTCCTAATATTTCTTCCTGCTTCTGTGATTATAAAATATTCTTTAAGCATTGTTGGTATCAGTCTAAGAAAAAGAGAAATGTAGGGTTTCAGCAACAACCAACATGTGATCAATTTCCCTTTCTGTCCACTTCCTGCTTTCTATACAAGGCTGATATGCAATGGCTTTCATCAGGACAGAAAGAACATAAGTGTTTTTCCAATAGTTGTCAAATGATCCTGCTCTTGGTATAGAAATCCATTTCTCCCCTAATTCAGGCATTGATCATAAACATGGACATATTTTTCTGCCTCTAGTTCTTCTACTATTGATCAAGCACAGCAAACTGTCTTCTCTTTACAATAAATATTGCAATGTAGAACAGGTGTCTATGTGAATTTCAATATGAAATTCCATTTAAAAGTTATTTTTTTAAAAAGCCTGTAATTGCAATAATAGAATGTCTCACACACCATATCCTGATACCTCTTTTACATCTCTATGATTGTGCATGAGCATGTATGTGTGGGAGACAGAAAGGTAGAAACAGACACACAGAGAGATAGAGATGGGCAGAGAGACAGAGATAAGATGAGAGGAAGAGAGGGAAGGTGAGGAGAATGGTGAGTATGGGAGAGAAATCAAAGTGATTTGTTTTGGGGAAGGAGGAGCCGTGAGGAATTATTCTTATACTGCTTCATTCTCGAAGTGATATATTAATTTCTCTTCATCTCTTGAACATTAGCTTGCTGTGACCTGGGAGTATTTACCAACTATTTTCTTCCAATAAATGTGTGAATTGTTTCCCCATAATTCCTGGAAGTATTATCTTGAAAAAGTTAAAATTTCTGGGAATAATGTCAAAATGCTGATTAATCAGTATTAGCTGACACAGTGATATCATTAGTTGGAACATCATTCTTCTAAGTAGGACAATTCCAAAGGAGAACCACTAAATAAACTTACTGTGTGCATTTGTTGAAGCTTCTCAACAACTGATACTTTTCACAACTAGTGATCAATAGCATAATTCTTTGACAATTTTGTAACAATTTCCTCACAATAAAATTACGTTTCATTTTAATCCCAAAATTGCTAATCCTTTCAACCTTTTAAGCACATTAACATTTGTTAGAATTTGCATTATTGTAGTTTATTCTTGATAAGATTTTTTTTAAAAAATTGAAATCTTAAGAAATCTGTTTCCAAACTTAATATGCCATGCATGGAATAATTTTCTATTTATTCAAATATAAAAGCATTTTTGCAAACTTGTCTTTAAATTACTTGAATGGATAAAGATTTGAGTTTATATAGTTTTTCAGGTTTAAGAGCACACAATGAAAGTTTCTTCTCAGTTCTTGGCATTAATAGACATATGAAAAAATTCTATTGTTCTCAATGCAAGACAAGGATTACATTTTAAAAGATAACATTGGGTAAATATATTTGGATTTCAAAGTTGTTAAAATTATCTTCAGCTGACAATTTGTAAAGTAGTGATTGATGCTCATCCAACTAGTTTAATTAGCAAATGAATCAATGAGCCCTGCAGTTTTCATTCTTTTTCTTTTCTTTTTTACATATAGGCATGTTAGTCCTGATCATTCATTTTCTTGCTACTTAATCACAATTCTGGTTGGAGATTAAGTTAAATGAAAAGACTGAGTTCTGACCTTAATCCAAAAAATTTGTCTTCCTAGGAGTTTTTCATAGATTTCCTGTCAAGAGGGAGTAAACCACTGGCCACAGGAGGCAAGCTTAAATTAGTGTGTATCCTCAGGGCAAACCCTTCTATTCTCTCAGTTGCCTGGAGCCAGTGCATTCTAGTGTCTCACTTAGTGGTGCCTGGCTACCCATATCCTATGATCCTGCTTCCCAATGACTTCAGAATGTGGTGACTTTCTCAAGGTCAATGTTTATAAATGAGGAAAGTCTTGCTAAACATCTGAGTGTTCAAGCATCAAAAACATTATTTCTGGCAAACAAGAGGCCTGAAAGGGTTCAAAAAATTAATAACAAGATCTGAGGGGAAGAATTTATCTTGAAATGTGGATGAATAAATTTAATTACTTATCTTGTGCAGAGAATAAGAGTGAGCTGAGACCTAGGTTCAAGGTGAAATTTAGGTTTGGATTTATTAAGCAAGTGTGCAACTACCAGTGTTCATCACTCAAACTGGTAGTGAGTTACTGGGGGTTTGGGCTGATTATAAAGGCTAAAACCACAAAAACCATAATCAGGGAGGGGAGGGGAGCTAGCAGAAGTCATGATGTACAGAAGCCAAGAACAGCCATTGGTTAGATCTATAGCTCAGGGCTAATTTTGGAATATGGCTCAACTGTGACTCAAGTGCCCCTCCTAGAGCAGGGTAGAAAATCATAGTCAGGGCTTTCCAGAACAGGGTGGAGGGTCATTGGGTAAGGGGGACAGGAAATCCTCAGAACAGGCTGAGGTTATTTTCTGAACAAAGAGTGTGGGGACCCTGCTTGGTCAGTGGAACAGGACAGGGTGATGCCTACATAAGATCCTTGCACCATAATGAATCTTATACATGATAATGATTGAAGAAAAATATACAGACCACTAATTTAAGGAAGGAGGGGCAGGGAACTATGCCTTGAACAATGCCCAGACATGCCTTAAAGCAGTTTCAGACTATTACAGGGTATAGGACAGAGACAAAGACAGAAATATAAAAGAGCCTTAATGGTGGGACACAAATCCGGTGGTATGTAGTGACCTGGGATTTGGGTTTGGGTACAACAATCTAACAGGACCAAGAAAGGCAATACCAAAGACAATATCAACAGGTTTTGCTTTAGTTCTTATTTTCCATGCTAACATGTCAAAAGTTTAAAAAGTAGCAATATATAGGCAAAACTCTTTTATTTCCTCAAGTCTGTATTAAGATTGTGCTAAAATGAGTGAAAGTGGTAGCATTGAGTAGTGAATGGATGAGGAGTTGACCTCAATTGGGAATAACTTTGTTCAAGTTCTGACTGCACCTGAATTGTGCTCCAGTTAAATATTTACATGTATGAAATGCAGAGGAGATACAGAATTGATTTCATAGAGGGAGTTTCCTTTCAGAGAGTTCCCTATACCAGGGAATCACAGGTCTAGACCAAAAACAATAATATTAAGCCAAGACCTTAAAGTGGAAAGGAAAAGTGTGTATGTTTATGTATACACACATATATTGTAGGTATTTGTGGGTATACTATATACCTATATTTTTATCCATATAGACAAAACACATATACATATATAATTAAACATAATTATGTGTTTATGCATTTATAATATGTATGTATCTATCTATCAGAAAGTGACAGTCAGACTCTGTATACAAGACATTGTATACAAGTGAAAAAATGTGCGGTGTGTATATGTGTGTGTGTGTGTGTGTTCATTTTAAATACTCACTTAGTTTGGTCACCAGGATAAAGCAAAGTTAAAATTCAGATAAAAAATATATAATTTGGTGTCCAAGGTAAGTGATCACCTTTATTTTGGAGAGAGATTTCAAAACCTGATTTAAGAGTTTTCAAAATTATTTAAATGAAATATTTGGTCAGTCAGTCCTGTCTCTACTCCTTCTAAGACCCATTTCAGCATTGCTTTGTCAGATAGGAATAGTATAAATCTTGTTCAAATAACTGAGCTTAGCTGGAATAAGGCATCCTTTTGGTATTCACATTGAATAAGCCCTTGTACATGGGGCTTTGCAGGGAGATCAGTGCTTCTACAAAACCTTGAAAAACCTTCAGCCTGGAGCTATTTTGTATTCTCTCCTTAAAGTCAGAAGTTGTTCATACTATAGAGGGCAGCCTGGCTGTGAAGTTCCATAGTCTTTGCATTGGTAAAGAGAGTAAGCTATTCTGTACCTATTCCAATTTCAGCCTCACCATTCAAAGTGATATTGCCTGTAAAAAGGCAATAATAACCTGGGAAGTTGCCCAGATTCATTTATAAGAAAGTGAAGAGCTCAATTTGAGCTCCGTTATGTAGGGTTCCTTAGTCTATCATCATGACCTGAAAACACTCCATTGTACTGTCTGTACTCTCTGCAAAGGGGGCAGAGCAGTTTTTGTTTTGTTGGTCCCTTCATGACTCTGAGTGTGCCATTATGCTTTGCAAACACAGAAATCGGCCTTGACCATTCACTGGAGATACATTCTGACTGCATGCCAAATGGCAAAGAAACTAACCTAGAGAATCGCATGTTTTACTTTTCTCTTGCCCAAACTGGTCACTGTGCCTTCCTGGGTTTCCAAAGCTTACAGGTTTTCCCTGATACTTCTAAACATTCCATTGTGGAATTTTGAATAAGCATTGTGGGATGTTGTAATCTAGTCACATACTCAATTGAGCCCACACATATCACCACAGCATCATTTGCTGGTGTTGTAAAGTGTAGTTTTGGCCACCAGAGCAACCTCTATGAGTTTGTTAAACGTGTTTTTCTGTTTGTATAAATTTCTATTGTATAAATTTGTATAAGTTTGTATAAATTCATTCCTGTTGTTTCAAGGGAAGTTGAGCCCAATTGTTCTTTCACATCTAATTTTAACCCAAGTCTGTACTAGCAAGGAATTTCTGTGAGCCAGAGTTTCTCCTCTGTAAAAGGGAAAACAAGTATACAAAATAAATTGAAGAAAGTTGTGCAGAAGCTGCTTTATTAAAGTGATATTTATATATGAACTACTTTTTTTTAAAGCCAAAAAGATTTTTTTCCCCTGGGACAAATATAATACTACTCTGATTACTAATTCAGTGATACTCAGAATTCTGTAATTAGAAAATATTTCTTTTTCCTATGCCTCAAAAAGAAAAAAAAATAAGGAAAATAAGTTAAGGTTTTATCAGTCACCCACACATTCCTGTTGTTTGTCCTTTTTCAAAGAGGACCAGTGAGATTATGGGTGATGTCTTGACTTGTGCATGAATGCGATTTAAATAAAACAGAGCTGTACAAAGTCATCAGCCTCAGTCTTTCTTCCAATCATGGCAGTCCAGTGACAGGACAAAAGGCAATATGAGAGGTGATAGGTCATGATGCAGTGGATATTCTTGGCATTTTTGAAGTCTGACCAACTCCAAAAACTTATCTCCTGCTTCAGTTTCCTTCATGGCCATTGGCCCAAATTGTTCTCATCATTCTTGCTACTGAATAAATGAATACAAGAATTAATTAATCCGCTAATGTTAAAGCATTTACTTTGTTCCGGGCTCTGTGGTAAGTGAAAGGATCCAAATAGAAGTATGCAAGCAGACAGTGAAAATGAAATACATTCTTTCCAGAGTATTTTATTGAATGGAAAGAGTGAAGAAACATAAGGTTCCTTAATGTCTATAAAAATGATTAGGGATTCCATAAAGTCAGAGAAAAGGCGTGAAGCAGGAAAAAATAAGGGGGTGGAGGTGATGGGAAGGAAAACTTCAACTCTTTAGTAGTATTTCCTGGACTTGATCCTATCACTTAAAAAAATCTGTGAACTTCAGAATTAGAAAGAAATATTATGTGCTTTCCCTCACAAAATTCTCTTATTTGTGTGTCTACAGAGTTTCCTTGCCAAAATAAAATAAAACAAAAATTTAGCACCTAGTCTTGTTATTCCCTGAATATGATCCCCTTTAATATCCACTCCCTATTTATACATGTTCATTTTGTTCCTCAGGGAAGTCTTTAGTGGCCATATCACTCATTAAACTATGGGAAGCATTTGCTGAAAAATAATCTGAAGTTTACAAATCAGTTTTAAGAAAACAATAATAATAATAATATTTATATTATATAATATATTAATATAATATAAAATACTATAAATCATATAATAATAACAATTATATTATATTAAAAATCCAATCAGTTCTGCAGATAGCAGCATTAATATGCTGGACAATTAAGAATTCAAATAAAAAAAACAATAGTCGGCATTTATGTGGTACTTTAAATCATACAGATAGCTATTCATAAATATCTCTTGATCCACACAACAATCCTTAGGCAGTTATTATTATACCAATTTTAAAAATGAGGAAAGTGAGGTTGAAAGAGGTTAAGTAATATGCCCTGGGTCATATAAAAAGTAACTATCAGAGGTGGAGTATCTATCTATCTATCTATCTATCTATCTATCTATCTATCTATCTATCTATCTATCCGTCTGTCTGTCTGTCCACCCGCCTGCCCGTCCGTCCGTCCTTCTGTCCATCCGTCCATCCGTCCATCCGTCCATCCATCTATCCATCTATCTATCTATCTATCTATCTATCTATCTATCT
>CM053600.1:130544650-130562852 GCA_028646575.1 Pseudocheirus occidentalis | reverse complement strand
CTATCTATCTGTAAGGAAAAAAGGGACAGATATAGACACAGAAATTGAATGAGACAGAAAAGGAGGGAGATATGAAATAACTTAGATCAAAGCTGTCAAACGTGTGCCAGGTAGCCACTTTATGACCACATCCTTAAATGCTGCCAAATCAGATTAAAAATGTGTTTGGGGAAAATGCAACAAGAATAAGAATTTAACAAAACAAAGATATAACATTTTTAAACTAAGTTAATATGCAGTCCACTGGGATCTTTATGCATTACTTAGTGGTCCATTTTTTTTTTTTGGTTTGACACCACTTGTCTAGTGCATAAAACCATTCACTAATGCTTGCTGTTCATCCTTCATTGTAGAAAAGGACCAGTGTCATCAGGAGGGTGAAGTCTTATTTTGCAAGTAAATTGGATTTCAGCGAGGCAAAACTGCAAAACCATCAGCCCCATTCCAGAGTCACTGGAGTTCAGAGGCAAGACACAGGTCAGGATGACTGGTCTAGACGCAGTGGGAGACCTTGACCTGTTTTAACCAGGGCATTTCCTAGGCCTCTGTTTGTCTGAGGCAGTACCTTTTTCCTTAGTTAAAGGGTAGGTAAGAATTGAGGTAAAAAAAATGGCCTACTTTGCCTAAACTGAAGAATCACTCAGGGAGAGGAAAATGCTCAGAGTAGTTGCTAATGCATAATCATTCTGAAGTGACCCCAGGTTTTAAGGTTTTAACCTTGCTTGACTTTGACTACATGCAGACAGCCAGCAGGTAGGATGAGGATGGTGTGAGTAGAAAGTAGTCTTATAGGAGAGTAGCAGTAGAGCATGCCTTCAATCATATTTCCTTCGTAAAGAGCCCATCTCCCCATAATGAATAAGTCACAGCAGCTACCACACATGCTCACTAACCCATCTCTTTCACTGAAATGTAGGCTAATTAGAATACTTACAGAAGAGCTAAGGTGCAATAGTCCAGCCCCCTTTGGAGATTTATGCCTATCACAATTGTCTTGCTCTTATTAGGAAAAGTTGTCTTTAAAAGCAGGTCCAGTTTAAATGCCTATGTTAGTCCCTCATGGCCATCTCACCTTTTAGTCTTGGTGTGTCTTTTTCTTTTTAAATAAATTCTTTTAATTTTCTTTTTCTGAGCTTAGCTTCCTTTATCAGGTCAAAGGCCTGAACACAGAAGGTTCCTTTTAACAATCAATTGTGCCATAGTTCCATATTATCAATTTGGAACTGTCAGGAAAGTGAAAAAAAAAAGTGCCCACAAGTTTAAATTTTACTACTGTCATATAAACCATGGAAATCAAAGATATATATAGAGATATTACATGTATGTGTCTGTATATATGTGTAGGTATCTGTATATGTGCATGTTTCCATATGTATGCATGTATATATGTATCTATTTATCTCTCTATTTGATCCATCTATCTATCTATCCAAATATATGTGGTAACATTCTTTGTGGTAGCAATGAACTGGAAAGCAAGTGAATATCCACTGAAGGAGATCATATGTGTGTTGTGTATGTGCACATGCATGTATACATTCATGTATGGTATATGTATATATGTATATGTGTGCATATATACACACAATTATGTATACATAATGAATATTAATTTGTAATAAAAAATTTTGAAATTTCAATTTATACAATATTTTGCCATAATAGCCCCCTGCCTTTCTAGCAGGAAGAAGAAAGTGTATCTGATTGTCCATTCTCTAGGTACCATGGCTAGTTTTTCAGTGACAAAGAGTTTGATTTTCTTTTAGTGATATTTTCACTTATATTGTTCTTCTTTTTGTATTGCTCTTATCTGTTTATTTCACCCTTCATTATTACATCCAAATCTTCCCAGGTATATTTGAATTCTTCATATTGATTATTTCTTATTAAACAAGAATAATCCCTTACATCCATAATACTATAATTTACTCAAGCATTTTCTTGTTGTTCCTCATTCTTGGATTCTTCTAATGCATTTCTGATAACTGAGTACCGAAATAAGTAAAAACATCTTGTGTGTGTGATATTTCAGGGCATTGAAGGACAAATTCCCAGCCTTCTTTTTTAATACACATATTCCTTAGATGATGTGGAGAAATCCCAGTGTGGCTACTCCTTGGAACAAAATAGATAACTGTTCGTGATTTGCTGGATAAATCCTAAGGAGCTGCCTGAAGCACAGAGCAGTTCAGTCACACATTGAGGGTCACATAAGTCCTTAGTGCCAGAGGAAGGATTTGAATTGAAGTCTTCTTAGTGCCAGGCCACACCCTTTATCTATAATACAATGGCATCTCTTTTAAGTCTACTTCAAGCAAAAAAAAAAAAGGAATACTTTAAGGTGATCGATGATAGTGTTATGCATCAAAACATTTCCTCATATCATTTATTTTAAATATGAACTTGGAATAAATCATCCATATTATGAAATGAGTTCAAAAAACCCAGAGTAGAATAGGGCCTGAGTTATTTTCTTTTTGCTTGCAGTAGTCATTGTAAAAGAGTGTTTGAGTGGAAATCAAACCATTTGTTCTTGAAGCACTGTCCAATTTCTGATAAGCTGAGACAAAAAGGGTTAGCTTGCTATTACCTTGACAACACTGGCCTGGACTCAGGATGAGAACTAACTGACAGTGCATGGGGGACACTAATAATCAGATGGGTTATGCCTGGGGGAGTGACTGAAGCACTCAAGCCCCTTTAATATTTATGTTTGGTGTTAAACACTCCAAGCAAAGATAATGAGTTTGGCTCTATGCCCTTTCCCAATATTTTGAAAAATCTCACACCCCTGATCACTTTAAATGTAAATTTATCCATTCTGTAAGCAACTGAGAATGAGTGCCCACCAAAAGCTAGTATGCTATGACTTTGGTGATGGTATTTCATTAAAAGCATTTAAATAACACTTTCCATCCTTTCCAATCCACCTTATTCTCAAGGAATCAACACATACATGAATCTGTAGTCTTTTGATCTTGCCACAAACAGCTGCTAAATGCTGGCAAGAGGCCCTCGCTGGCGTTATTACCTTAAATAGTAGACAAGGCTGCCTTAGTAAGGACTCTAGCAATCATAGCTAAGCACTCAGCTCACAACAATCACAGCCCAGCACTCAGAACACATCTGGGCCATTGTGTTCAATTCTGGGCTTCACATTATTTTGGGAAGGACATTAACAAATTGGAGCATGTCCAGGTGAGGAGGGAGTGGAGCCTTGGATATGCGGTCTCAATTAAACAAGCTGTGTAGTTTAAAATAGAGACAAGAATATTTAAGGTATGGCAAGAGAAGAGTAGTGGATTTCAGTAAAACCTTCCTGAAGAATTAGGGCAATATGATATTAGAATGAATTGCCTCAGAATGCAGTGGCTTTTCCCCTAAAGTTATTCAAAAAAGGTGAGTGAAATGACTAAATGTTGTAATTTTTGTAATGTGATCTCCTCTTTGTATATAAATTGAACTAGCTAGATTCAGGGGTTCCTTCCAACTCTGAAGATTAAACAGTGTGATATTTACTTCTCCAGCTGCTAATAAACAGAATCACTTTATGTGTTCATGCCCAGAAAATATATATATATATATATATATATATATTCTCAAGATAATAATTTATTATCAAAGAATGATTTTTAAAAGTTCCAGATCATTCTCCTTTACTGTTTCTATTGAAGATTAGTAAAGAGGTAAATAATCAATTTAGAAAGATTTTATAATAAAGGTTTGCTGATTACCACTCAACTTTGCCACCACTATAACCCCCCACCATAAAAAAAACAACAACTGCCTAGGCTGTCTTTTTATAAATAAAAAAAAATGAAGGCTGACAGAGAGATTACTTGAAAAACAAAAGTCTATTTAAAAATCTTCTTTTTCTTCCAAGGCAAATGTAAAATGGAGAAGCTGGAGGATACTTTGTTGTCATAGGGATGCTATCTCCTGTGAAGGAATCTTAATTAACAATTAATGGAATCAGCAGAGGTTATACACTGCAGAATGGAATTTCCAGAATTTTTATACACGTAAAAAATTGAAACACACACAAAGACACATATACATATAGGGTGTATAAATTTATATATTTAGCAATTTGTTATATTAGTCATATTTCCTAATTTTGGTTATATATAACATTTTCACAAATAATATTACTAAATTAATGCACAAGTCCCTGGACTATCCTACTATATTATCTTGTTCTTTGAGCAAAAAGTTGAGCTACTTAAATTATGCCTTCAATTTGAAATGATTTTATTACCTATCAATAGTGAGTATGAAACTATCATTTGTATATACATACAACAAAAATACATACATATGTAGATATCAGATTCTTTAGTTAATAGAGAACATTTTACATGACCCAATATTCCCTATTTTTAAAATTTTAAATGTCTTTTAATCTTTAAGCATATTTTGTACATGCCACATTTTAAAATTTCATTATTACTTAGTTATGTTCATTATTGGCACCTTCAGTTTCTATATCATGGTCATTTGGGGATTATACACTTCTCTCACTGCACTCCTTTTCTTGACCAATGTCCCTTCTCTTTTTATAAAGAAATCAGTAGAACAATTTCAATGCATGTAGCTACCACATTTGATAGCACATACAATCTTTCAACCTCCATGTCTTCTCCAGGTCCAAAAATTGTCATTTTAGTTTTTCAGACTGATTTGATTATTTTCAACATATATTATTTTAGAAGTTGCATACACACATTGGTATGTCATGTGTATGTATGTGTATGCATGTGTATGTGTGTGTGTATGTGTCTGTGTATAAAATCTTGTTCTGTCTTTTTGCCTTTTGGAAATTCCAAATAAGTCTCTCAGTGTTTCTAAGAATTTATGTTCATTTTTAATATCACAAAATAATATTATATTATCTTCATATACTGTAATATGCCCTGCCACTTCTGAATCAATTGATGTATTTTATTCCCAGTTATTTGCTATCACAAAAATGTACTACTATGAATATATGATAATTTAGTTATGTATGCATTTTATATGTATACATATATGCTTGCACATATGTTTATATATGCATACATATTTATCCATATACTTTCAATCTTTGATTTCCTTTCTTCTTTGGGTATTGTGCAGGACAACAGGATCTCTGGTCAAAGAGTATCAAATGAGTCTCCATACAATACTTTCAATACTTACCTTTTCAGTCTTTTATTAGATTTGTCAGTTTGTTGATGGTAAGGTGAAACTTCAGTGTTGTCTCAGTTTTGCATTTTTCTTTTCATTGGTTAATTGGAGCAATAATTCTTATGATTGCTAGTAAACTGCAAGTCGTTTTTAGAACTCTGTTCATATTCTTTGTCTCCTTATATTATGTATTTTGGGGAAATAGTTTAGAAGGTTACATGCTCTGCTGTACCTCAGATTTGCACATATATGATACACAAATGTATGTGTATGAGTATCCATTTATATATGTATGTATATTTGTGTGTTTGTGTGTAACAGAATCATGGAATCTGAGAGTTCATAGAATCACAGATTAAGATGTCGAATGAAACTTAGATGGCTCTGAATCCAACTTCCTCATTTTATGAAAGAAGAAATTGAGACCGATCAAGGTTAAGTGACTTTCCCAAGCTCACACAGCTGCTACATATTTGAGATAATATTCAAATTTAGTTCTTCTTTCCATAGTCCAAACAATATCCCCTCAAAAAATTCCCACTGGAAGAGATGGAACCAATAAGTAAATACCTATTCACTTTTTGAAGGCCAACGATGGGAAAGAATTTGTTTCCTCTAAATGTATCCTTGGCCACTTTTTGATAAGTTTTTAGGAAGATTTTTTTCGCCCTCAATCCTATATCAAACCAGATTTTCCTTTTACTAAATAATTATAATTTTACTCTCTTGGGATTAACCAAAACCTATTCTGTCTTCCATATAACAAGTCCTTCTTGTCTTCCTTGTAAAATAATATTAATAATAAAATTTAAAAATATATTTTATTTATGTAGCATTTCTTCAGGAAAACTCTTTTTATTGACAGTAATATTCATAGTTTGAAGTACCCAGAGGGGAGGCAGCGGCGGGAGAGGCCGGTTGGTGGGAGTGTGACCCTTAGGGGAGCTGGAGCCGGTCTGCTATAAGGAGCCATGGCGACCTCCCAGAAGCACCGGGACTTTGTGGCGGAGCCCATGGGGTAGAAGCCCGTGGGGAGCCTGGCGGGCATTGGAGAAGTGCTGGGCAAGAAGCTCGAGGACAAGGGCTTCGACAAGGCCTACGTGGTTCTGGGCCAGTTCCTGGTGCTGAAGAAGGACGAAGACCTGTTTCGCGAGTGGCTCAAGGACACGTGCGGGACCAACGCCAAGCAGTCCCGGGACTGCTTCGGCTGCCTGCGGGAGTGGTGTGACGCCTTCTTGTGAATCCTGGGGGGGGCCGGCCCCTCGCCCTCCCGAGGAGCCCCTCCCTTCCTCCCCACCCCCACAGGAAAGAAGAGAGATTTGCCGCCGCCCCTACACACACGCGTCCCCCCAAGACATGGGCCCCCCTCTGTCCTCAGCATGCCCGCCTCCTCTGAGTCCGTGGCGATAGTTCCTAGCTTTCCTGGGTGGGACTGGAGGGACCGCCATGCCCCCAGCCCCTACTCGCGGTCTCTTTTATGCCGTTTGGATAACTGGCAGAAGGACGTTTACTGCCATTGTAGAGAGTTTTTAAAAATCAATAAAGTCCGCAGCCTTAAAGTCCGCAGCCTTGAAGTACCCAGAGGGTAACTGACTCCCTTCTCAACATTCTAGGAGTAAGTTTTAAGAGGCTTGATTTTTTTTTTCAGTGTTGTCATTAATGAACCCTTGATGGGTGTACTTACCATGATCATTTTCCTAGTTAAACTCAATTTCTGTTTAGAAAATCAATTTACCAAACCGGAAAAGTAGGAACAGTTGTTAATAAACATTTCTTTCAAATTTGGAATGGGGAGCGGCTTCTAAGAAGATGGTGGAGTAGGTCAGAAAATTTCAAGCTCTTAACAAAAGAGATAAAATAGTGCCTCTGGTTTCATAGAGCTATGAAAACAAATAAGAGTAGGGACAGAACAGGGGTCCTCTTGGGACAAATGGAGAAGACTTGAATAAAAATCTCAGAACTAGATTTCTTCTCTGTGAAGAGTAAACACCTCCATGCTAGGACGCACTTTAACAACAAGGGACAAACTGCTTAAACAACAAGCAGCAAGTCCTGGGGTTAGCTGGGTTGCCTCCACAACCACAGGAACTTTTAGCCCCAGGACAGTGACAGGGGTTGGACAGCTGACCTGGGGAAGATATAGGGACCTCTGCTGATAAAGAATAACTGAACTACCTGAAAGTTCTGATAAAAAAAAAGAATATTAATACAATGACATAAGAAATAATTAGAGAAGATTGTCCTGAAGCATTAGAAAAAGAGGGAAAAGTAGAAGTAGAAAATTTATGAATGTCCCTACTCCCCCATCAAAAACAATACATTCCAAGCAACAAGAAAACAACAATTTATATATGATGGTACCACAATTAGAATCACACAAGACCTAATGTTGGCAAGACTAAAAGATTGCAGGTCTTGGGACACCAGATATTGAAGAACAAAAGAACTGGGTCTCTGGGCAAAAATATCACATCCAGTAAAGCTAAGCATAATTTTGAATGGAAAAAATAGATATTTGATAAACTCTGTTAAAAAAAACCCCATAACCCCAAACTCAATAGAAGACGACATATAAGAGCTAAGAGAAATATAAAGTATGTATGAATTATCAATTACAATGGACTAAACAAAGATATAATATTTACCTTTTATGTATGGAAAATGTAAAACCTTTGTCTAAGATTGTTATTAGTAATTAGGTAACTTACAAGAAAGATTGGGGTAGAACTGAGGATGATATGATTTTAAAAATTTAAACCATTCAAGCGTAGCTAAAAGAGCAATTATCTCATATAAATGAGGTGCAAGAGGAAGAACCAATACAGAGGAATTAGATAGAGGAGGGGAACTGTTAGTTCTGGAAACATACTTTCTTCGTGAATGGGTTTAAGAGGAGAAAATATATATATATACCTAGAAGAGTATTAAAGTCTTCTAAATTTAAAGAAAAAAAATAAAACTCTAAGGGTATAGGGAGGGAGGAGAACATAAAAGAGGGATCTTGAGAAGAAAGAGTGAAGGAATAGGTTAAAGGGGTATAGAAGGGTGTTTATATTTAGGGGAATGGAAGTATAAAGGAAGAACTGCTGGAGTGGGAGTAGGTGAAGTAATAGGATGGCAAGATAGCAGGTAGTAGTAAAGTAGAGGAGTTAGGAGAGATACAAAAAAGAGATATGCACAAAAAATTGGGAATGAACTCTCCTTTTTACTCTACAAGGTCATTGGGAGAGCAGGCTCAAGCATATAATAAAATGCTAATTAATAATTTATGAAGATAAAACACGTGGTGAAAGGGTACTTCTTTACATCTAGTTCTGTAAATCCTTTTTTCTCTTTACTGCATGCTTTGGCATTGGAGATACACAACTCATTTGGCTTCTCAGCTAGGTTTTCTCTCTGTAGATCCCCATATAGAGGTTGATCTGTTGCTGGTGAGTCTATAGCAGGTCAATTGACTGATATTCTGCAATCTCCTAGGAATTTATAAAATTCACAGTGTTATTCTCTGGGCAAACTCATCATGACTTTGCTCTTCAGTAACCTCCAATTTCTGTGACTGCTGGTACTAGCACCAGTAGACCCCACCACCCACCCTAGTTCCTGGTAGGATTTATTGATCTTTAAAATTCACAAGTCCACTGCTATGAATAAACAAAAAGATGGAGAGGTTGTAATATTCTCAGAGCTGTTCTGACCAAGTTGGATCCAAGACTGATGTCCCTCCCCACCACATCTCTCTAGAAAAGGTTAAAGGGGTTCTTTATCCTCAAAGACACACACACACACACACACACACACACACACACACACACGGTTGAGAAATGGGAAGTTGCCATTTTGCATCAACCCTCACGTCCAGCTCAGCATTCACTGAAGCACAGGTTCTTCTGGTTCCAAGTCAATTAGAACATTTGTTTTTCATTCACCAGTCCTTTCAATATCATAGCTGGAAACCAACCTCCTAGTTGTACATAATAGCTTGAACTAAAATCAAATGGAGTGATTTCTTCTCATGTTTAAAGGTTTGCTCCACTCACAATTGGCCACTTTACCAATTAAAACTTTGGATAGTTTTTCATCCCTCCTTTGATAACTTCTCCAGCAGGATGATAGTGTATGGGATCCTAAATACCCTTTCCTTTGACAACATGTTCCTCTAAAACCTCAAAGGTATGTCAGACTATGTTAGATTTCTTTCTCATTCTTTATTACAAACCCCAGAGAATAGTGTTCATTTCTCTCAAAGATCTGTGTCATTTCCATCCCAGCAAACAGCATCATGTCTGTTAGTATTTAAAAAAAATAGATTTGGAATAAAATTTCCCCAGTTTAGTTCCTCTACCTTGTGAAGGATGGAATTATCCTTAAGTAAAATCAAGAAGTTCTTAGTTTCTCCACATTTGGCAGAGTTGCAGATGATATCTAGATAACTGAAGTCTTCTATTACTATTCTACCATGCCTCTGTGCCAAAATTATGATCTGTTTCCTAAACTCCTGAGCTAGTTCTTTCTAGCCAGGTGATGACACTGTCTGCCAATGATAAAAACACTTTTCTCCCCCTCAATTGATCTTTACTGGATGTGTGATCTTGGACATTTTATTTAACTATTAACTGTCATAGATGACTCTCTTAGACACTTAAGGGAAAGTTTAATAGCATTTGTGACTTTATTATATTGGAAAACTCTCCATTGACTCAAAGCAGCAAAATCACTTGCATCCTTAATCTTTATGAGTTCCTTCTCTCTGTGTCTGTCTCTTTTTGTCTCTTTTCCTGTCTGTGTCTCTCTTTATCTCTATCTGTCTACCTCCCCACCTTCAAGTTTTCAATCTGAGAAAAGAACTGAATATATTTAAGAGATTCTATGGTATTTAAAAAAATTGAGAACATATGATCACAGTCATATGTTCCTTTTTTAAAGAATAATATTGACAATAAAATAAAAATATAATATATTAATCTTGATGATTCATAAGCAAAGTACTGCAAAAATGTTAAATTATATATTTTATCATTTGTTTCACAACTATGAAAATACAAATATACAAGTTCTTTAAAAGTTAGAGAAAATGACATACTGTCAACAATAGAACTACTGCATAGTTATAGAGAAACCTGGAAAATTAAATGGCAATAAAGCAGCAATATCAGTTATCTGTAACAAAAAAAAGTATTCTGAATGAACTATGAGAACAGAACAGAATAGAAATAAGTACAATATATGTAGAAGTCAATAGAATTAGTGTTTATCCCATATGATAGCATTAGAATTTTGTACCTGGAAGGGTGATGAACAAATCCAACCTAATCATTTTAGATAAAAGATAATTAAGACCCAGAGAAGTTAGTGACATATTAAGGGTCATGTGACTAATTTGTGATGGATTCAGGAATGGAACCCATATCTTTCAACTTCCAGGTTAATGCTATTTCATTGTATTATACTTTCACTCGTGTGCTCACCTTAATTATTCAACCTATACATCCATGGTTCCACCACATTAACGATAATATATTCTACTCTCATCCTCCTGCAAGGGTCTTGTTAGAAATGTGACTGAAAAGGTCAGAACTGACACAAGAACTACATGCTAATCTCTATTTTGTGTGACAACAAAAATCTGAATTCTAATTGAATATATATACTTAATATATGAATCATGCTAAAAATGCAGTAAAAATAACTTGACTTGGATTCATCTATATAAAAGCTGGTGGAACTCTTTGAGTGTAGAAGTTAATTTAATTTGTGAAATTTACATGCATCATCCATTGATTTTCCTATATGAATTGTTAGGTCAGTTGTGGAAGACCTAAAGGCTCTTTGAAAGAAACAAGGTAGATAGAAATAGGTTACAGGTTATTTCCACAAATTACTTTCCCTAAAATAACGATAAAAATGCATTTTCCATGGCACATATTTAGAAAAAGAAGTGGGTTGGTTATATAGTCAAAATGAGGGATAGCATATGTCTATAGTGTTTCACAGTTATCAATAGAATATGGTCAATAGCCTGTGCTTTCTAAGGCAGAAAATGTATCACAAAAGATTTTCAATATGTGTTGACATTAAAAGACCTTTAGATTTTAAAGAATTAATCTTCAATTTATTCTGATATTTATTCTTTTATTCATTTGTTCCTATGTTCATGTTTTCTTCCAAATTATATGAAGAATTTCATTTTTGTAAGGCATTTCAAAAGGTCTCAAGTGCTGTGATGAAAGTAAGAAACCAAAATAAAATCTAACTATAAAACTGCTGAATCTGACCAGTTTTCCTTTAAGATCAGTTTCCTCACATGTTAAATTAAGGCATTTTCCTCAGGTATTTTAAACCATTTGGTTTGTTCACGGACCCCTTTCAGCAATCTGGCTAGACTCTTTCTCAGAATTAAGTTTTAAAATACAGAAAATAAAATACAGGGGAGTCTATGTGGCATGGTGAATAGAGCACCAGCCCTGGAGTCAGGAGGACCTGAGTTCAAATCCAGCCTCAGACATTTAACACATTTACTAGCTGTGTGAATTTGGGCACATCACTTAACCCCAATTGCCCTCCAAAAAGAAAAAGAAAAAAAGAAATACAAATAATAATAATAATAATAAACAGCTAACATTTATTAAAAAAAGAAAAAATATGTTGAATAGTCAAGAAAATCAATGCATTGAAATAGTTGTGATTTTTTAATTCAAGGGTCTCAGGTTATGAAATAGAAATGATGTGTGGCATATTATGATCTATGGGCTCTCTTTTTCTCTCTTTCCTTCTTTATGATGGTAAGATGTGGAGGTGAAAAGATAATGCTTGATCATTGAAAAATATTTTGTAAAAAGAATATGTTTTCTTATAAAATGCATAAATATCTTATAGATATGTATCATGGCAAAAAGCTTGCTAGATCTGCACAGTAAGGAGATGTGATCAATACTCAAATTCTGAAGCTTTCTATCCCCTCTATTGTTCTGATTGTTACTGGCTGATATGTCCCAAATTTCTCTGTCTTTGTCTCCATCTCTGTCTCTTTCTCTCTGTCTCTGTCACTATCTCTCCATTTCTGTTGCTGTCTCTGTCTCTCTGTCTCTGTCTCTGTGTCTCTGTGTCTGTCTCTCACTCTCTCTTTCTCCTCCTTTAGAAGCTTCCACACAAAAAATGTTCATTCCTGCTTTTCTTCCATCTCATCTAGAGACAGAAGTGCTTAATTTACTCGTACATCATTTCATTTCCATCATAGACATGGTGAGATTAAGTTGAGAAATCAATTAATCTAAATAAGCCCTGAACTTTGAAGGTAAAAAAATTCTGATGGTGGACCATCAGCATAGTATGACCCAGG
Organism: Pseudocheirus occidentalis; assembly: GCA_028646575.1. Lineage (NCBI taxonomy): Eukaryota > Metazoa > Chordata > Mammalia > Diprotodontia > Pseudocheiridae > Pseudocheirus > Pseudocheirus occidentalis. The sequence continues at coordinate 130,550,350 of CM053600.1, read as the reverse complement.
ATTTAAACCAATGTCTTCCAACCCTTATATACGTATGATGTAACTGTAGTCTTTTACTCAGCTGTTAAATTGATCCTTGTAAAATGCAAGTCTGACCATACAATATTTCCCTCCCTATTTCCCCCTCCAAACTTCAGTGATTCCCTATTACTTTTATGGTAAAATATAAAGTTCTGTTCAAATTTTCAAAACTCTTCCGAATCTGGATCCTGCCTTCCTTTCCAGTGTTTTTTTTATACCTTGACCGCATAGAGGGATTTAGTGACACTGTCCCCTTACTATTTCTCACCCAAGACACTTGATCACTTAATTTAGCACTTTTACTGAATGTACCTAGTATCTGGAATATTTTCTCCTCTAATATCTCTGCTTCTTAGCTAACCTGGATTTTGTTCAGCTCCCATGGAAAGTTCCAGTTTCTGGCAGAAGTCTTTGCTAGCCCTCCTAAATGTTAGTGCCTTCTCTCTGAAACCACCCCAAATTTATTCTGTGTATATTTTGTTCCTACATAGTTGTTCATGTGCTCTGTGCTGTGATACTGTGAGCTCCCAGAGAGGAAGGATTGTTACTGTTGATGCTACGGTTGTTGTCTTGCACTGAGCATATGGTAGAGAATTAGTAAATGCTAGTTGAATGACTGCATAAGGATCTTTCATAGTACTGTTCTTCCTAAATAAGGACCCCTGAAAAGTTACAGCAGAATTGTTTTCACCCTAGGTAGATTAGATGTAATACATACATATATACATTATATATATATATATATATGTGTGTGTATGTGTGTGTATGTGTATGTATATATGCATATATATATATAAACAAACATATATGTGTGTATTTTTCTAAGAGGGAAAGATGAGTCAATGTAGATACAGTCATATTTAGAGGGGCAAAAGTCAAGAAAAAGATCTAGATAACAATCATAACTCATTTCCATGATCAACAGAACTCAAACAACAGATTTAGGTGATTAAGGCCCTAACATAAGAATCTAGTGGGCTGGGGTGGGAATTGATGAGGGAGAACCAAGTCATATTTGAATTTAGCAAAGACAAAACCAATGTGCCATCCTTGGATTCTTATGACATCAAATGAGATAAGTTTCTCAAACTTTGAGGTGCTATATAAATTTTATTTTTATTATCATGACTATTATTAAGATCACGATTTTTATGCCTAGGTTTATGAGGTAAAAACATGGTGTATTGGGTAGGATTTTATATATATATTGGAAGACCTGGATTAATATCTTGCGTTAGACTCTTCCTTACCATGACTGATAAGTCACTCGAGGGATGTGTGCCTCAATTTCCTCGATGTAAATGAATAAATTGGGCTTAGTGGCCTCCCAGTTACCTCAGTCCAAGATTTTATGACCTGATTTTCCTTGAGCAATTCTTATTGACTATTGTTTTGTGGCTTCCCTCATTGCTATTATTTTCAGCAGAAATCATGATTTCTCCATTAGAAAAGGCAGGAATGTATCTTTACGTAATAGGTCAAATGCTGGTGATATTTATTATATGCCAGGCAATATACTAAGTTCTTTGGATACAAAAAGAGACAAAAGACCATTCCCATCCTGAAAGACAATTTAATAGTCCTGTTGGGTTGTTTAAAAGCTTAGTAAAGTGTAATTATATGGAATAAAGCTAAAAGGATACATAGAAGAGATTGTGGAGGCCCTGGATACTCAGCTAACAAATATGGTTTTTATCCTGATTAATTGGGAGCAATGAGAAATTTTGAGAATGGATACATATGGTCAGACATGGACATGAAAAAGATCCTTCTGGTAGTTTTGTGAACAATGAATTGATTGGAAAGTAGAAAAAATGAAAAGAGCTTGCAGAGATAATGAGTGACTTAAGAAGTCTTGAAGCACAATGTGTGTCTTTCTTTAAGTAGCCAGAAAACAAATTATGAATTGGCAATGGAGATTTAGAAGGATCTGTCCTGTAGGTAGGAAGAGAAGAACTTTGAGAGAGCAATCACTGAAAGCGAAGAGGCTGGAGAATGTCCAGAGGGTTTTGGTCAAGAGCATGTATAAATTAGACCTAAAAATTTTTTAAAAAGACAAAATACTATTCGTTTAGTAAGCATAAACAAACAAAACTCCAAAGCTTCAGTGTTTAAACTGCTTTGATGCTAATCTCCCCTTTTAAAAAATGTTAACAAAATATTTTGAGCCAGTCGCCCAATCAATGGCAGATGCCTTACAGAACCCAATAAGGTTACTACAATTTTAAATGATCAAGTTAATGTTTTACATTCAATATTACTCACAAATTTTATCTGTGATATTTTTATGTGTTTTCTTTTTCCTAAAATTAAATGTGAATACAATACTATGCTCACCCACAGAAAATGAAAGATTAATAGGTTTGTTTTGGTGGAAATCTAAATTCACAAGCAAGCCTTTAGGGAAATCCCAAAAATACTAAGTGTTTCCAAGTATATCCACTGCTGATTGAAGCAGTTCTTTCTAAGAGAAAGCCCTTGAGTCTATTAATATCAGTGTAACCCTGACTGGAAAACATGTGGGATTGTGGCTCCAGTGGTTAAAATAATTTCATGCTACATTTTGAATTTGTTTAGTTCCTTTATTTGTATTTTTTTCTCAGAGAATTACATTTTCTCACCATTTTATCAGGCTTCAGTTCTGCACTTTACACCCTATTTTAATAGACTTTCTTGTCTTGAAAGTGTTTATCTGTATTAAAATATAACCCTATATGCTATAGTTTCCGCTAATACACGGCATACAAAAATAGATTTTACATCATTCTTAAGCTATCGATGGCATAATTAAATAACAAACACAGAATGAAACTGTTAGATCTCCAATAGATTACTGGGTGACTTCCAGCTTGCTACAGAAGTCTATCCATGTCTCCAAGTCAATGATTACATGCAATTGCTAAGGTTTAAACATTACTTGCATTTCCTGACTCCTCCTATTGGGTTCTACAGAGCACAATAAGGCTACCAGGACATTGATTTTGAGGTTGTTTTCCATTCAGCATCACACACACCCCCGGCCCAGTTCTACTCCAGTTATGATTCCTTTGTTCCATGCATTAAAAAATTCCTCTGGAACTAGAGGACGTAGATTTAAATTCTACCTCTGATACTGAGGGAGTGACCGAGAACAAGTCACTTTCTCTGAATTTCTTTACATGGAAAAGGAAACACTTAGACTAGATGGCCTTTAAGATCCCCTATGAATTGGAGCTTGTGTCTTCATCCATTCTGAGACCTTTGTTCTCTGCATGAACAGCAGCTAAACTTGTTCAGTGTCTTTCTAAGAGAAATTTGCACAGAATAGCTACATTTGGGATTTCCAGGTCCATAACAATACCCAAGGACTTATTAAGATATTGCCACCTCTTAGAGATTGTTTCAGTGGAATAAATGATAACTCACAATAAAACAAACACTATTTTCATTCCCAAGAGAACTATTTATCTCCCACCTTTCTACTAACTTGAAAAACTCAACTTAAAGAAATCAGACTCATTCAGTATTTGTGTATTTCCCAGATGTATGCTAATTGTTAGTATGTCTAATAATTAGTGATGAGAATGTAAATTCCTGAGTTTTTCCCCTCTCATTATTCTATAATTCATATTCTAAAAGGAGTTATAAAACTCACCTAGAAAATCGTCTGGGGTTCCTTGAGGCTAGCAAATCTTTTCTCCTTCTCTGATTCTGTACCATGTTAAAAAAAAAATCTTTGCGTGACAAGACTAGGGCTCTGTCTCAGATTCTTGCTTTTATAAAGGTCTTGGGTTGGGATGAGGACACATATTATATTTAATTTAAGGTCTACTCAAACTTTGTGCCCTCTAAGTTTAGAGTTAAATTTGATCATTTTTAGATGGAAGTGCTATTTAATACTTATAAAAAGTAGGAGAACATATGCTCTCCTACCTTTGGTCAGGCAAGGCCTAATTTTTCACAATGCTGTTGGAGAATAAAAGGAAAGTCTAATAGTCCTCCTAAAGTTTTGCTTGCTTGCTATGGGGAAATAGGAGTCAATTTATTGAATATTTAAAAAGAATTCTAGTTTTCTGTTCCACTTTTTTTCCTTTAATAATCAAATTATGATCCCAATGATAATATGATTTTTCCTCTTATATTTTAATTAACTTTTTAATGTATAAGTTCTGTTTCCCAAGCAATGTAAGCTTTCCACAGGTCATGCTTTAGGGACATGCATTCCACAGTGTCTTATATAGTAAGTAGGTGTTCAATTAATACCTCAGTTGATGGGTAGGTGACTCTGACTTTATTTCCTGAATTTATAATATAATTTCCACCAGACTAAAAAAAATAGCAATTTTTACTGTAAGAGGATAGTAATAATCAGTTCTTTAGGTATACAATTCTGCCCTTGAATTTGCCAACTTGGATTTAATAACATTTTGATTATTTTTAATTATTTACGGATTGAGAAAACAAGTAGAACACTGAACTTGGAATTAGAGAATTTATTTTTGAGGTCAGTCTGTTCCATCTATTAACTATTTGACGTTGGGCAAGTCATTTAACCTCTTCTAGTCTTTGTTTCCACATGTGTAAATGGGAATACTTCTCATTCTCCCTATGACAGACAGGATTGATTTGAAGGTGAAATAAGATAATATTAAGGGTAACTTTATTATAAAGTGTTATAGAGAGATATGATAGTCTTTCAAAGCTGTCAATATTCCATAGTTAATCCCAAAACAATCTGTTTTCACTAAAAATACCCATGCACAACAATGTCGTGGACTTAGCAGAACTAGAGCTGCACTAAGAATTCATGATCATGTTTGCCACGTAAGCCAATTGAATAGCATTTTTATAACAAGAATATAATTGCAACACCAACAATTTTGAAGAATAAGAAGTACAATTGTTCATGGAACTGGAAAAGACTGTCCAAACTAATGTGAGGTACAGGGAAAGAGTAAGGATTTTAAGAGGATCTGGATTTGAATTAGGACCTCATGATTGTGACCTTTATCACCTAGCCTCTCTAAATGTCATTTTACTTCTTGCATATTGAGAAGTTTAAAAACATGGTCATTGAGTTAATTTTAAACTCTTAATCTAAGTGCCAGAGATTCTCTCTGTCTCTCTCTGTCTTCATCTGTCTCTCTCTATTTCTGTCTTAGTCTGTCTCTGTTTCTCTCTCTGTCTTGTTGTTATATCTTTCTCCTCTTTCCCCTCTCTGTCTCTGTCTCTGTCTGTATATATACACATACTATAGATAGAGATACATAGATATGCACATATATTTATCATCTCTTTATCTATCTCTAGTTAGAGACCAATTGTTTGCTCAATATGTCCAACCTATATGTCTACAACCCAGAAATAATTTCTTTAAGAAGGTAGGAAAATTGATCTGAATCCAGTCAATAATGAACAATACCATGTAATAAACTAATTAACTTAATGTATGAGAAATAGCTGGTTTAGAGATTTAATATTAATTTCTGGATCACCTGAACACACACACACACACACACACACACACACATACAAACACTCTTTTTTTTTAAATTTCTTTTTATTTTAATTTATTTTCTTGGTTACATCATTCATTTCCACAAGGTTTTGAATTACAAATTTTCTCCCCTTTTTGTCCCTACCCCCCAGCCCAGAACATTGATCCCACTGCAAGACCCCTCCCACAATCTGTTCCCTTTT
>CM053600.1:130515538-130544150 GCA_028646575.1 Pseudocheirus occidentalis | reverse complement strand
TGAGACTTTCCTTGTTCTGAAGATTGTATATAATATTGTGAATTGTTGAAACTATGAACGTTGTACAGAATCTAGATTTGTAATGGAATAAACAGAGTGTTCACTAATACTGTGTAATCTGAATCTTAAAAGCTGTTCACAGTAGCATTCTCTCAGGAATCTACTGCTGATTGGCTTTACATTATGGCTTGTAAGCATGTAAGCATGAAATATATGTATATGTGTATTATGTATATTCCTTTGAATTCTAGGTGTCAAAAGATGTGTGTAACAATTTCTATTTTGGAGAGGTCTGAGACATCATAGAAATTGAAGAAAATTTCTAGTCTACAATCTTGTTCTTCATATGACCTGGAAATTGTTAATCCATAGAATTTCAAAAAAGCTTGTAAATGCAATCAAAGGGAAGAAAACTACTGCATGTTAAATGAAATAGATACTTTGGTGTTTTATTGTAATCTAATTTTAATAATTACAATTTAGAACCTCTACATTTGGTTTCTACCAGTTCAAAATATGAGGATGCATAAATAATACTTAAGAAGATAAAATTATGAAGATAGGCTAACATGACCAAATACTACTTGAGAGTAAAAGTAACACTAATGGTGATTGTAATGAAAAATGAGAAACCACCAGCCACTGATTTATATGACTGATTTTTTTAATGTCTAAATTCTATGATGAAAATAGACAGGTTTTTATAGATGATTTTGTTCAATAGACTACCTCATTTGAATGATAAAAATCCATCAAATAGTTTTCATCCTGCTGAATTATCTCTAGTAGTTCTGCTAGTTATTCAAAACTGCTTGAACTTAATAATAATTAGAATGTACACTTTTAAGTGTTATCTTGACTCAGATTGTTATGAATCCCTTTACTCCTTGTTCCGTGATTTTGGTACATAAGATTTTGGTACACTAGTAACTTCCAACTTGGTTACACTGTAAAGCATGGAGGATAAAATATATTAATTTTTAAAAAGTAATGGAATGGAGAGGAAGCTATGCAAAAGGGGCACATGTCTTCTATTATACACAGCAATAGTAATGCTATGTGTTTCTAGCCTTTATTTCATTTTGACATATATCAGACAGAGGGAAGAGTAGGGACTGATAAAATTTGGATATCCTTGGGAAGGTTTCTTAACCTGGGATCCACAGTTCAAGGGTTGATAAAGAGATGTCAAGGTGTCCATGAACTAATGTAGGCAAAAATACATCTTTGTTTAAATATATTTAATTTCTTTGATTACCTTAATCATGTTTTTAGGTATTTAAATTTTTAGTTATTTAAAATATTCTGTGAATGAGTTCTTAGGATTCACTAAACTACCAAAGGAATTCATTAAAAAAAAAGGTTGAGAATCACCCCTCTAGTATGTATTCTCAAGATAACCATGTCTTTGACTGGTGACTTAAAAAAACAAATAAAATAAACATATGACAATAAATTCACCAACACACAAATATTGGCTAATTTTTGTTTGTTGTTGCTGATCTTTCATTCCCAAAGAGGACAAATGACATCATGAAGATAATGTCTTGACTTGCATGTGAATTGAATTTAAGTGAGGCAGGGTTAATCAAAGTTGCCAACCTCACTCTCTCCTCTAGAGTAATCAAAGTCCAGTGGTAAGACAAATCAAGACAACTGGTGGTGACCCAGGGTGAGTGTATAACTTTGACCTTTCTAAATGAAGTTATTTCCCATGCTTCAACTTGTCTGAGGCAACACTCATTCAGTGAGTAAGGGTCTACTAGGAGTAAAGCCATTGAAAAGTTCCCCTTAAGAGGGAAGAGAAAGAAATAGCTTCCTTTCTGAAGTTAGTGGGGTTGGGATGGGAGTAATGTTATGTTTTTAAATGAGCTACATAAGACTGTTTTACTGTGTAAACTATAACTTATTTTCCTGAAGAAAATATAGGTATATCAAAATGATCCACTGTCAGAACCATGTGGAAAATAAATACCTGCCAATAGCTGAATAGTGAAACCTCTATTGTAGACATTAATCTCTTCACCTGGCCTTTGATATAAGCTTTTGAGAAGAGAATACTAAAAATGAGGCTTCTATTTCCTTTGTGCCTGGAAATCTAAGACTTTGAAAAAGCTGTCTAGTCCTACCACTAGATAATATAGATGAAAAATTTGAGGCAAAAAGACTCTGAAAAAATATAATAACTGCATAAAAATAAATAAATCAAATGGTACAACTGAATCTGAATGGTAAATATTATGAGTGCTACAAATTCAGATACAGTTTACTTCCTTTTGTAGGGGTGAGGGAAGAAATTTTGTATTCTCTACAGATATGAGGTATTCTTTCAAGACTTCTGCTTCTGGTCTATGATAGAATGCTCTAAAGCACATAATTATGTATCACTTGCATGGAACCGCATTATTTTCCATGTAGCCAAGACTATTTTTTTCATGACAATTTTTACTTTGGATAGGAAATGTCTGATAGGTTACTAGGGCTCAATCACATTAAGTTGCCATTTTTAGGAAAACTCAAAGTGTAGTGAAGACAGTAAGAACTTTTGATTAAGAAATATTTATATATTTGATATTGGGCACATGAATGATGAAGTTTAAAGACCTTGTTGCAATTTCTGACTTGCATTATGCAAGTTATAAAGCTGAATTCCTTGCTTACTTGATATAAATCATCAGGCTTTTATGAAGTAATTACCATGTATCAGACACCGTGTTAGGTTGTATAGATACTAATTAAAAAATTAGGCAGCATTTTTCTCAAAGAGTTAATATTGTATTGAGAGAAAGAATATATTCACAAAATGTTTGTATACCCTCATATATGTGTATATTGTCTCTATATTACATATACCATATATAATCATTTGGGCAGGAATCAGAAAATTTTTGATGTAGGAGGTGGCTCTTGAGCTGAACTTTTAAGGAAATTAGTGGTTCTAAGAAGCCTAGATGAGGAGGTACTGGATTCCAATTAGAGAGACCAATTAGGGAGCCATTGCAACAGTCTAAGCAAGATATGATAGTGACTTGACCTAGGGTGATAATTAGAGGGAAAGGGATATATATGAGTGGTGGGGACCATAAGACTGACATCTTTAGGGAAATAATTTGATGATTTATATGATATATGATAAAAAAAATGAGGAGCTCATGATGACTGTGAGGTTAAAAACCAGTGTAACTAAAGTGACAATGATTCTTCCAATAGGAAACAGGATGAAGAGCAAACTTCAGAGAAAATTATATTTTGATTATCCAGTGATAGCTTTCTATATTTAAGCATAAGAATTGTTGGTCAACAAATCTTTCAAATTTAATTTTTGAAAAGAAAGCAAAATAGCTTTGGAGAATAAATGATTTGGGATCAACTTTGGATACAAGCTACAAGTTTCCACTATTCAGTTACTCAGTGTACAGAGTGTTGGCTTGAAGTCAGGAAGACTTGAGTGTAAATATACCTTAAATACTTACTACCTGTGAGTTCGTGAGCAAATCATTTAACCTGTATTTATCTATCTCCTCATCTATAAAATGGGGAAAATAATAATAGCTACATCCCATGGTTGTTGTGAGGATGAAATGAGATAGAAATTAAAAATTGTAAAGGAAGCAAGGAAGGAAGGGAAAAAGGAGGGAGAGAGGGAAGGAGAAAGGAAGCGGAAAAAAGAAAATCAAAGAGAAAAAGAAAACAGTTCAATTGAATTCAGAGAGGATTTAAAGTGTATCAAGAGACTAAAATGGTTCCATATTTCTCTGTCTTTTGGGGCAGATGGAAGAAACAGCAGAATTGATGTAACACGCTGTCTTTGGTTGCTGAGAACAAGTGGTTAGGACTAGAAGCTCGTGAAGTCTTTCTGTAAAGGTCAAAAAGCAAAATTGATTCTGTTCTCAGTAGAGGATGATTTTTATTATTAGTTAAAATGATTTTTAGCAAAGAGATCACCATGTTCCATCTTCTCCTGTCCCCCATGCCTTTCCCCACTTTTAAACTTAATATTTACTAAAAAACATTCTGGTTTTTTGTGTGTGTCTTTGTGATAAACCTGGAAATCTATTTCTAGTTACCTTGCTAAAATTATTTCTTCAGAAACTACTACATGTAGTATACTAGCCTAGTATTGAACTACTTTTTAGGCAATTCTGAGACTGGGAAATCTTTTTCTCCTACAAAGATGAAGGCAGCCCATCAACGAGTTAGGAGATAAGCCCTAAGGAACTGTTTCAGTAATGATGAGGTTGAGAAATTTGAACAGAACTGCCCAGTTAATAAGTGCCAGCAGCCAGATTTGAACTTAAGTATTTCTGAGGCCAAAAGCAGCAGTACTCTTTTTGTTATATCATAATGTCTTGGCCTCAGACCTATTAATGTAAATGCATAAAAGAAAATGCATTCACTGTGAATGATTGTAGCGTATCATAATATCCATCATTGTCTATCACATCATTTTCATGTCTATAAAATATTCTTATCACTATATGGCATATAGGGAAAAAATGATGCCTAAACATATACTCACTGTTCTCTAAGACTAAATTGTACAGAAAATGTTTGATGAAGGGTTTTCCTTATTGGAAATTGGCCATTAATGAACTTAATCAATAAGAAATAATTTATCAAGTACCTACTATATATTAGGTCCTCTTGCAAGTGCCAAGGATAGAAATGCAAGAAAGAGGTAGGATCTGAAGAACTATAAAAGTGTAAAAGAGGACTTAATATTTTACCTGGAAAGCAATAAAGAGTCGCTAGATTTTATTTCCTTAACCAATACACATAAACATACAATTAGGTCATTCACGTGGAAATCCAAATCCCTCTTGTGCTCATCACCTAGAAATCACATAATATCATCACACACCATTTCTTCTTTTGCTCCATTTGCTGATAAAGAGTGACCATTTTATCATTGAGACCAATCCCTTCATATGTAACTTTGATTCCATCTCATCCTCTCTTTTGCAGTGGATTGTTCCCTCTATTCCTCCCATATTCTACAAAAAGCAATAGTAGAAATGAAAGGATTTGACAACTGATTGATTACATAATTCAGTGATTTCCCCAGGATCATATCCTACGTATATCATAGGGTGCTGTACTTGAACCTGTGCCTTCATGTTTGTAAAGTATCAACTATACCATATTGTAATACAAATTGCCAAAAAGCACCACCCTAAAAGTCACCTAAGACCCCATTTTACTAAATAAACAAATAAACAAAAAACCACTTCTCTGTCTTTTTCTTATATATATTTATCATCTATCATCTATCTATGAGGCAATGTATATATGTATGCACACACACACACACATATATACATATGCATGACATATATGCACATATATACAATATATTTTTATGTGTATAACCATATTATATAAATACATTTCTTAATTTTACATACATATTCATGAATGTGTTTATTTATATACATATGTACAAATATACATGTATTATTCACTTTTTCTTGAAACCTGAAAACACTAATGAATTTAGTATAAATATAGGCATATCAAATAATGGCAGAGTTAACAGGCAATAACTCTACTGACTCATTTTGGGGCTCTAAGGTTGCTAAAAGATATTGCAACTACAGCTTTACAGTTTTGTCCATGGGAGGTTATTTTATGGCTCCAAACTCTGTGAAAACCAAATAGAAACCCCCATAAAGATTATAAGCTCAAAAAAAATTATAGTTTCATGTTTCAGAAGTATACCTTTTAAAGACAGTGGCCAACATTCCTCGAGAGAGAAAGGTTTGAGATTCTATAAAAGCAGACTTCTCAGACCTCTAGAAAAGAAGTTTTTAAAAAATCCTTCAGATTCCTATCATGTAAACAAAAGAAAAGCAGTAGCCATTAGAGTAAACTAGAAGTATAAATTTTATCTGAAGAAACGAGCTAACACATTTTTTAGTTAAAAAAAATGAGTCCCACAGTTAAGCTGTGAGTTTAACTTCTATAAATGTGTGCCTGACTACTTGAGGGAACACATATGGTTCTGTTTCTTCCACTTTCATGTCTTGCTGTTGCAAAGGTTCAAAGGTAAAAAGAAATATCACCTAAGAAGAGCATGTTAACCAACAAAGGAAGGGGAAAAGAGTTACTACCTCACTGGAATCCTGGAAGTCCTAACTAATGTTCAGAGTAACTCATAGGGTAAACAAATACTGCTGCACTGACTATTGGCATCCTTGAGGATGATCTTCATTGCTAGAGTAAATTCAGGTTGGTAGTGAAGATACTGTGTATGTGTGTGTGTGTGTGTGTGTGTGTGTGTGTGTGTGTGTTTAACTAAGTAAGAGAGAACTACCTTTGGTATTCCAATGGAAAAGAGTTTAAGTGATATATATATATATATATATATATATATATATAAAGCATTTATTACAGGTCTGACTTCAATAAGTCTTTGCATAGTAAAAGTAGAAAAGTATGGAAAAGTAAATGTGAAAAATATTACTATGTTCTGTGTAAATAAGGTGTGAATATAATATAATTTGCTCTGTGTCAAGTTTTTTTCTCCTTCACAAGTGTATACTGACATAGGACAAAATTTACTGAAAGCCTAACTTGCAAATTTTCTGTGGAAGTTGTGTGCTTAGATGTTACATTGGTATAGGCCTATTAATCCCTAATAAATTAGTCCCAATTATCTCTCCTAGCAACCTGCATATACTTAAGTAAGGCCATGGATCAATACTCTTATAAAAGTGGTTAGTCTCTTCAACAATTCAAATTAAATGCCATCAAAACCTGAACATCTTGTATGAGACTCATCCCTGTTTTCATGTATATCTTCTACAGGGAAATGATGATGTCAGCTTTTGTAATGGTGATTAATTTAAATTTGAAGATCTCTATTTTGTTATGTAAAGCAGGTACTTAGCCCTTAGTAACTAACTCTGTCTCCTGTTGGTTGCTGACATAACAGGAAGGGGTTGGCTGAGACAGGAAGCCTGTGTGTGTGTGTGTGTGTGTGTGTGTGTGTGTGTGTGTTTGTGTGTGTGTGTATTTAAGAAGGGCCTCAGAGAAGAGACAGTCAGAATCAAGAATTTTTACTCCTGCTCGAGGAAGGAGAATCTTCCCAGCATCTGGGAGCTGGGCTGCTACTGGACTGAGAACTATGAGAGTATTTCCTTGAGACCAGAATCTGGTGGAGGCTGAAGTTGCTGCCCAGAAGGCCCCCTGGAAGGCTGAGATTTCTTCTGGGTCATAGGGCCAGCCAAACTGCTGGAGGACTGAAGAAGCATGACTAGAATAAGACTTTCTTTGTTTGTGGCTTGGTTGATCCTTGAGTTCCTGACAACAGACATTGTGAAGGTTTTGAGATGTGCTGGACCCTGTAAACTTCAGTGTGAAACAAGAAATTCCCAGAGAACTGGACAAGAAACTGGGAGCTGTCTGCCTCTGAATCCAGGTGACTGTTTGGTGGATTCAGGTAGGAGCTGGGACCATGTTAGGGCATCCAAGGAATCTGAGAAACTACCTCGAGTCCAGATGAAGAAAAGGCCTCTCCTTGGATACTGAATGCATTGATGAAATTGAAGTTTACTAGACACCAAGAGGGTGGAGGGTTTGTGTAATTTTCTAATGATTGTCTTTAGTGATTAATGATACTTAGTGACTGATTGCTAGGTAAGTGACTGATTAAGTTAACCTATGATTGTCCCATGAGTGGAAGACAGACTGCTATTGTGAAATGATTAAGTAAGTAGGCAAACCTCTTGAGGGATACCAAATAACTATTCTTTTGTTCTTCCTTTTAAATACTCTGACAACTTCTTTTGAAAACTATGTGGCCATTTTAATGTTTAGAAGTTGTGAATACTAGCTTGTCATTTTCTGTGATAAGATGTAATGCTGTGAATATTATGTTGTGATTTTTTGTGAATGTTTGCCTTGATTTGTTATGGTATAAATGGAGTGTTCACTATACAGTGTAAGCAGAACCTTACAAGCTGTTCATGGTAGCATTCTTTTGGGAAGCTGCTATTGCATGGCATTACAACCTCCTTCTAGATCTTTGGACAATACTATATTACTGGTTTGTTTGTTTGTTTGTTTGTTTGTTTATCTATTTATTTATTTATCTATTAATTTATTTGTCTATTCATTCATTCATCTATTTATTTATTTGTTTGTTTGTTTATTTCTGGACATAATATATAAGCATATATATTTATCTCCAAACAGTGTCTTCAAATAATAAATGCAGGGCGAAGACTTCTCCAATAATAAAAGTTTTCCATTGACACATACATGGAACTAGGACTTAATCTTTCTTAGTTCTTCTCTTATTTCAGAACTGAAGCTCCTCAAATCTTGCTTGGAGGGTCAGGATCAAGTAACAAAAATCTGTCAGACCTGGTTGCTGGTTTGAGCTTATAACCTAGTCCTGGTAGGTTCAGTTTGGCTAATTAGTTCAGGCAAAAAAAGGAAAGGAAGAAAAGGAAAGAAGAGAAAAACCAAAGGTTTAATCCCCTAGAGCATAGTTCTTACCTTTATTGTTTTATAGATCCTTTGGCTGTCTGTTGAAGCCAGTGAAGCCTCCTTATTTTTAAGGATGATGAAATCAATAGACCTTGGAAACAATTTGTATATGTAAGTGAGAAAGGAAAAGGAGTCAAAGATGAAACCCAAATTTCAAGCTTGGGTAACTGAAGATGGGTATTATCCTCAAGGATAATAGGGGAGTTAGGAAGCAAAGAAGATTAAGGTTGGGGCTGAAAATAGTGTTTTGTACATATTGCATAAGCAAGAAACTGCATTTACGAGTTCCAGGTACTTTTGCTGACTATCTCTCATGAGGACGGTGCTCTCACTCTTTATCTCTACCTCTGGGCTTCCCTAGGTTCCTTCAAGTTCCATATAAAATTAAACCTTCTACAAGCAGCATTTCAAGACCACTATTTATTCTACTTCCTTCTTTCTCTTGTTTGTCTTTTGCCATTTTGTATCCCTAGTATTTAGTATAGTATATGGCATATGCTAAATATTTGATAAATATTTACTGAATGACATATTTAGATTAAGATATCTACAGAACTGAGAGTTCAAGATGCCTAATAGCCAATTAAAGATGCAAGCCTGGATGTCAAGAGGAAGGATAGGGTTAAGAAGAAAAAATCATATTTGAGAACCATCAACATGGAGATGACAATTAAAATAGTGAGTATTGTTGAAATCACTAAGTGAAATGTATGGAGGTAAAAAAAATAGAAGAAAGAACAAGAAAAAGCCCTTCAAGACATTCAGGAATGGTGAATGTACCCTAGATGAAGGATATTAAGAAGGAATATTTCAGATACATAGGAGGTGAACCTGGCAAGAATAATGACTTATATAAACTCTTTTAAATTCACCTCCAAACAACTCTAAAATAACACCTCAAAATGAATTCTGGAGCAGTAGAAACAACAAAAAGAGGGGGGTGAAATATATTTTCAGCCCAAGACAACTTGAAAAGTCAGTAGGAAAAGTCGATCTTGTTCAGATAAAAGAGGAAAGCAAGCCAGGGCGAATGGCTTCTGGATAGAATATCATTATTCATTTTCAACTTCATATTCAAGTCACTCTGTGCCCTGTGCATGTATGTCTGTGTGTAGATCTACACACATGTACATATACACGTGCATGTATGAGTGTATGTGTAGAGTGCGAAAGTGTGACACATGCATATAAAGACATGTATGTATATGTGCATGTGTGAGTGTGTATGTGTGTGTATGGTGCAATAGACCTTTTCTGTTGACCTTCCATATATATACATATGTACATATGTATTCCCTCCAACTACCCTAATACTAAGAAAGGTCTCATTTGTTACAAGTATCATCTTTCTATGTAAGAATGTAAACTGTTTAACTTTAATCAGTCACTCTGTTTTCTCATTCCTGTTTACCTTTTCATGTTTATCTTTATTATATTTGAAAGTCAAATTTTCTATTCTGCTCTGGTCTTTTCATCAAGATTGCTTGAAAGTCCTCTATATCATTGAATATCCATTTTTCCCCTGAAGGATTAAACTCAATTTTTTCTGGGTAGGTGATTCTTGGTTTTAATCCTAGCTCCTTTTACCCCCAGAATATTATTTTCCAAAACCTCTGATACTTTAATATAGGAACTGCTAAATCTTGTGTTATACAATTGTGTTTCCTCAGTACTTGAATAGTTTCTTTCTGGCTCCTTGCGATATTTTCTCCTTGACATGGGAACCCTAGAATTTGGCTGCAGTATTCTTAGGGGTCTCTTTCAGGTGATCAGTGGATTCTTTCAAGATCTCTTCCCCCCTCTTGTTCTGGAATATCAGGGCAGTTTTCCTTAATAATTTCTTGAAAGATGATGTCTAGGCTTTTTTTTATCATGACTTTCAGGCCTTCCAATAATTTTTAAAGTTATCTCTCCTGGTTCTGTTTCCAGGTCAGTTGTTTATTTTTTTTCCAATGACACATTTCACACTGTCTTCTTCTTCTTTTTCTTTCTTTTAGTTTTGTTATATACTTTCCTGATTTCTCGTAATGTCTTTAGCTTCCATTTACTCCATTCTAATTTTTAAAGTATTGTTTTCATCAGTTAGCTTTTGGATTTCCTCTTCCATTTGGTCAGTTGTGCTTTTTAAGGCATTCTTCTCTTCATTGGTTTTTTGAATCTCTTTGTGCCGTTTTGTTTAGTCTATTTTTAAGTGTTATTTTCTTCATCATTTTTTGTGTCTCCTTTACCAAGTTATTGA
The DNA here is from genome assembly GCA_028646575.1 of Pseudocheirus occidentalis. Taxonomy (NCBI): domain Eukaryota; kingdom Metazoa; phylum Chordata; class Mammalia; order Diprotodontia; family Pseudocheiridae; genus Pseudocheirus; species Pseudocheirus occidentalis. Next base: position 130,533,418 of record CM053600.1, on the reverse strand, counting down.
TTCATTTTTTATGATTTTCTTGCATCACTCTCATTTCTCTTCCTGTTTTTTTCCTTTACTTCTCTTACTTGACTTTCAAAATTCTTTTGGATCTCTTCCTTGACCAGCAACCAATTGAGATTTTTCTTGGAGGCTTTAGTTATAAGAGTTTTGACTCTGTTGTCTTCTTCTAGTTGTATGTTTAGATCTTCTTTGTCACAAAAGTAAGATCTATAATTTGATTTTTCCCCTTCATTTTTGCTCATTTTCCCAACCAAATACGTGACTTTTTAGCTCTTTGTTAAGGTAGGTCTCTGCTACCCATGTGGAGGTATTGTCCCAAGCTTCAGAGGTTTTGTGCATCTCTTTTCAGAGATATTTCTAAAGACCTGTATATTTTCATTTCTTCCAAATTTGTGTGAAGAAATGAGAGGTGTTTAATCCTCTTCTTGTCTACGCTCTAGTCTATGAGCATTGCCTTTGGAACTATAAAGAAGATATGCCCTCCACTGCCACCACGAGCTCTGCCATTTCAGTACTCCTCCTTGCCACAGAACCACCACCTAGGATTGCAACCCAGATCCAATCACAGGCAAAGCAAGAGAATACTGCCTCAATGCCACCAATGAGATGCCTGAAATCCACCTCTGCTCAGTCTCTGCATTCCCCCATTGTCTCTGGGCCAAGAGTTCCAGAAGCAGTCACTGCCACTGCCACCCTGGAGTTAGGGCTGGGGAAGGACCTCACTCCTCTCTTACCCAAGTCTAACAGACCTTTCCTACTGACATTCATGGGTTGAGCAGTCTGGAAACTGCTGCAGCTACCAGTGATTCAGTCCCCTGTGGCCTGTTCTAGTTCTGTCTGTGTCAGCAGGGTCCAAGCTGGACTGTGCTCTTCTCAGACTGGTGTAATAGAACTTTCCTGTCAACTTTCCTGGTTGACTTGACTGAAAATGTGTTTCACTCTATCTTTTTGCGGGTTCTACTGCTCTAGCATTTGTTTAGAGTAACTTTTTACAGGTATTTGCAGGGGCTTAGGGGAGATCAAGTCCTTGCTTTTACTCTACCATCTTGGTTCCACTCAGATACTTGTAACTTTTAAGAACTTTATTAATACTAAAATAGTTAGCAGGAGTTTTCATAGACAGAAGATAAAGGTATAAGTTAACTTTGATGGGATGATATCTAGAATAAACAAAATTTGTGGTTAACAAAACATAATGCACTAGAAGAAGAGGGAAGTCCAAAGTAAAATGAGAGTAAATTATCTCATACAAAGAGGCACATAAAATCAGAGTAGAAGGAAAGATAAGAGGTGGGCATCTCTTGAATCATACTCTAATCCAGTGGTTCTCAACCTTCCTAATGCCATGACCCTTCCTCATGTTCTGGTGACCCCCAACGATAAAATTATTTTTGTTGCTACTTCATGACTGTAATTTTGCTACTGTTATGAATTGTAATGTAAATATCTAATATACAAGCTGTATTTAAATTGAACATAACCCGCAGATTGAGAACCACTTCCCTAATCAGAAGTGACTCAAAGAAGGAATAACATACACATTGATATAGAAATCTATATTGCCATGTAGGAAAGTAGAAGGAAAGGAAGATAAGAGAAGGGTGGATTACTGATAGAACTGAAGGGCAGATTGGAGAGGCAGTAATCAGAAACTAAACACAAGTGAGAAGGAAGGGAGGGAGAGAGGAAAAGAGGGAGAGACAGAGAGACAGAGAAAGAGAAGATACACAGGTGAAAAAGAGGATGAGAGGAAATACACAGTTAATAATTTTTTTAAGAAGAAGAAAAGAACTTATTTGTACAAAAAAAATTACATCAGCTCTTTTTGTGATCGCTAAGGACTGGAAATTGAAAGGATGCCTTCAATTTAGGAATGGCTGAACAAGTTGTGGTATATGATTACAATTGAATACTACTGTATTATAGGAAATAATGAGGAGAATGATTTCAGAAAATTTTGGAAAGATTACTTAATCTGATGCAAAGTGAAAGAGGTGGAACCAAGAGAATATTGTGCATAATAGCAGCAATATTGTATGATGATAAACCATTACTTAACTATTCTCAGCAGTCAACGATCCAAGCAAGACAATTTCAAAGGACTTAGTATAAAAAAATAAACAGCTCCATCAAGAGAAAGAATTGATGGGTTTAGAAAACAGACTGAAGCATGCTACTTTTCATGTTATTTTTTCATTATTTCCCATTATTTCATTATTTCTCATTACTCACATGGACATCTGTTTTCCATATCCACATATATATAACCTATTTCAAATTGCTTATTTTCTCAGGGAGGGCAATAAATGGGAAAGAAGGAGGGAATTTGGAACTCAAAATTTAAAAAAAGATGTTAAAATTGTTTTCTAAATGTCTTTACAATGTAAGTTGGAAAAATAAAGTATTAAGAAAAAAATAAATCAGTAACTGGAGAGAGAAATTTTGGTTGAATGATGAGGTTGGGGGCCATAATGTGAAGTGCTAAGAAAAAAAGTGAAAGGGGAATAAGTAGGGGCACTTATTGTTGAAAGCCTTCTCAGAGAGTTTAGCTACAAAAGAAGCAAGATGTGAGAGTTTTAGTGATAAAATGGATGAATGAAGTAAAGGTTTTTTGAGGGTGAAAGGTAAGTGGGTATATTAGTAGTCTCTAGGGAAATATCCAGTACAAAAGGAGAGACTGAAGATGAGAAAATGGGGATTATAGAAGGGGCAATTGGTGAAAGGTGAGATTGAATGACACTACTTGTGCATATAGCAGATTTGGTGACTGGAGTGTTTACCTGAGTCAGTTTCATTTCTGAAATAATTACATTATCATAGTCATCCCAATTCTATAATATTAGATCTGGAAATCTGGAATTTCTACTTTCTTATAAAGATTAAATTTACTTAAATTTCCAAAATACATTTTATGGTTCCAGGAACACATTTCCTTTAACTATATCTAAAACTACAGTTCTCTCTTTCCCACCCCAAATAAGAGTTAATGTGTGGGGTATGAGGACCCAATAAATCCCCTACCCAAGAAAAATCAAAAGTCAGAGGTATCTTGAGGATGGAAAAGGAAGTTTTATTCTCTTCCCCACAGGAAGAGGGCAGTCCTCTCCATGGCAGGGATCAAAGAGAGGAGGCCTGTTACAAAAGACAGAACAATAATTTATACCCTAATGCATTCAAGCCCTTGGCTGTCCATTCTCCCACTGTCTAGGAGGCAGGCTCTCAGTCTTGGTGCAAAATCTAACCCTGTGGTCGATAACAAAGAAGCCTTCCACTATCACCCATTGGCAGGGAGGTAGGACATGAAGCCAAGGTATCATCCATGGCCTTATTTGGTACATTCCAAAGCAAGGGAGAGGAAAAGGTCACAAGCAAAGGTGGAAGTCAAAAACTCCTGAAAAAGGGCCTAATGCTTTTAAGAGTGTGGTATACAAGGGTGGAGGTCTAAAACTCCTGAAAGGAGCCTAATGCTGATGACAGCAAGGGAAGGGGGAAGGGTCTTGGTTATGTAAACCCAGGACTCAGGTCTGTCCAGTCTTATAAAAGTCTGTGTCTGGTTTCCAAATAGTTTATCTCACTTCTCATTCTGAGGAGTCTTCACAGAGGGTGCAGAGAGTGTAGCCCACTCAACAATAAGAAACTTTCTTTCCACAATCCCTCCTATGTATGGACAAAGTCATTTCCTTACTTCCTTCCCCTTTATTGTGTAACAACAATGGAAAGAGAGTAGTAATCTGTTGAGTTGGTAGTGGTAAATAACAATAAAAATTTATCGTAGTAGAAAAATAAAAAACATAAAACTTACCATGAAGACTGAGTTGCAATGTGTTATGCTCATTAAATCACTGGATGTTGAGTCTGAAAGAGATGAGTTCAAATCCTGCTTCAATCATTTACTAGTTTTGTGGCCTTGGGCAATCCATTTAACCTCTTTGGGAAGTAGATTCCTCATACGTTCAGTGAAGAGGTTGAACTTCCTCTAAAGTTCCTCCTAGCTTTAAATTTGTCTTTTTATAGGAAGTTTTAAAGTTCATTGTTCATATTAATAGAACCCTCTAGATGATTTAAATGCCATCACTTTCAATATTCATAATTGAGAAAGCAATCCTTTTGGGGGAAAATTGTTTATGTGTATGTATTTGTCATAGGTGAAAATAATGAACCCAAGGTAGATGAATAATGGAAATGTGCAAGGGTTTGCATCACTAGTCCTTTTGGAAACATGATGGTGTTTCAATTATTTAGTCTCTTTCAAGACATACAATAATTTTATTCATAAATACAATGACATAAATACAAAGATATACAATAAAATTATTCATCTTTCATTGTTTCATCAGGTATCTTAACTGGGTAATTTACAAATACAAACACTGTGTACAAAAACATCACTCAAAATGATCAGCAGCAAAAATGACTTTCATTTTTTAAAAAAATCTGGCCATCTGTATTAAGTCGCTACATTTGTCAATTAAAAAATCTCCTAGCTGTCGTAGTGATGTTGAATGTTGTGGATCATTCATTGTGAGTGAGCACTGTCCTTGCAGTGTCTTAAAGAAACTCAAGCATGGTGAATTTGATTATAACTTGTAGGGTTCTTCCATTGGCATGTTTTGTACTATCAACAATGTACCATTGAGGGCTGGATATTCTGCATTCTTCAACTGTGCTGTAACTAGACAAAACAAATCTCTTGCACCAATTTGATGCAACCACTCTACCCTATAGAACTGTAAGCAACTCAAATTCCTAGGGACTGTTGTCTTACATTTTAATGTCACATAAATATTAGCTTAATTAGTAGATGAACAGTGCATACTCCGAAGAGATTTTCTTCTTATAACCTTCCTCTTGCCATTGACTTTCCTAGGTAATGCTGATATTTTGCTGCTTCCCAACTCAGGAATAATTCATTAAAATATATAAGAAGGCCATTTATTAACCTTGGGCAAGACATGCCATCTCATGACTCCAATTTCCTCATAATCATAATTGCCAGGGTTTTTTTTCTTTTCTTTTTGCAAAAGATGTAAAGGACTTTTGTATACATTGTCTCATGAATCTCACACTCCTTCTATCAGGAAAAATGGTCCAGTCATTCCTTTTCCGACTTCTTGAGTTATGAAAATGATTTTCATAAGGATTAAATTACATCTTCAGTCATATTACTAATATATGTTAGAGGAAAAATTTGAAGCCAAGTCTTCACAACTCTAAGTCAAAAATTTTATTTGACACTCCTATCTGCAATATTATCAGACTGGATAAGATTATATCCTGTAATCCTCTTCAAGCTCAAAAATACTGTGGTTTTATGAGTGGCATTAAAAAAAAATCAAGCCCCCTTAGTGTCTATATAGACATAGCCCATAATTTCTAGAGGTTTAAATAACATTCTAAGTGCTTTCATTAATACATGATATTTCAAGAACATTCAATATATGCATATATATTCATTTCAACAATATGCATATTGAGATGACCCATAAATACAAAGAATTGACCTACACTTCGGAAATGTCCTAAATAACTTTCAAATGCATGCCTTTGTGAAACAGGCCAGTCAATTTGGTGGGAGTTCAAGGATAAACAAAGATTAACTTCACTCCTAGAAAATTAGTAAAGTGTCTCAGTGAAAGAATATGTATTGTTATTTCCCTTTTATTGCCCAGCAAATTTTTTTGACTTATTTTTTGCCTATAAGCCTATAGGTAAGACCTACACAGTATTGATTCTCACAAAAGAAATAAAGGAAACTTTGAGATAGAAAGTTTTATCAGGAGTGCCGGGAAAATATGAGGTATGTCTGGTGGACCATGATAGGTCCACTGAAGAAACTGAAGGAGTTTAAATCAGTTGAATCAACTTCAGTAGTCCTTCTGCTATGGCTAAGTACATACTTTTGTCACCCCACTTCTTTTTTTTGAGGGGGTAACTATATTAATTATAGAATTACTACAAGTTTTTAATCTTGTTCTTTATTGTTTGTTTTGGCAAAGCAATCTGGGTTAAATGATTTGCCCAGAGTCACACGGCTAGTAAGTGTCAAGTTTTTGAGGCCAGATTTAAACTCAAGTCCTCTTGCCTCCAGAGCTAGGGCTCTATCCCTTGTACAACCTAGCTGCCCCTAATTTTATTCTAATATTGAATTTAAATTATCAGGAAGTGGATAGAGTTCAGCGTAATCCAGAGTAAGTATCAAGATCTTTTTCCATGATGAACCAGTCCTCCTGGGGGCCTTTTCCTTGCCCTTCCTACTCCCCCACATATCTCCTGTTTTGTAGTTTGATAAATGGCTCTTTGATGACTTGTTTTGAGAGGGTCCTTTAATTCCTACTTTTCTTTAATCAATTAATGAAGGTTTGCATACTGTTTTCCTCAATCTTTCAGTACTGGAATCTTCTCAAGATTTATTTGTTTCACTCTTCTGATTTTGTTTCACTTTCTATGCTTCAAAGATGTTTTGTTTTGTTTGACATCAACACTTTTTTTGGACTAGTTGGAATGCTATGCCAATAATCTAGCATAGCCGTATAATTTGCTCCAACTTAAGATCCCATCATATTAAAAAAGTGTCATTAGTACATAGTACAGTACTTTAAACATAAAAAGCACTTAATTGAAGAATTTTTGATTTAAATTGAATTAAATTGACATCTCATGCATGTCACATTTGTCCACATGGATGGACAGGAAGATAGGAAGTAAGTACACTATAGTACTACCCTCCCTCCCTCCAAGTACCAGTGAAAGTGCCATAGAATGACCTAGCATAGACTGGCTGCTTGAGGGTCTATCCCATATGGTGAACTATTAATAAACTTTGCTTTTCTTTGGCTGAGAAGACTTGAGCTGAATTCTTTTGGCAGGACCCAGAATATTGGTATTTAGGGGACTCAGGCACCCTAACCCTCTTTATGGGTAACCTCTTCATTTTTATGGTATTTCCTCTATTATTGGTGTGGATAATCAAGATTTTACTCTGTATGTGCAAAAAATACAAAACTCCTATGAGGTCTCAAGCTTCCTAAATATTTTAACTAAATCCATATAATGTATAAGTACTATAGAATTACACATTGATCAAGAGATTCACTGCAGGCGTTCTTGTTGAAATCTGTTTTAAGGCATTTTCTTTTCCATGATTACCCTAAACTTCAAGAAAACAATTTAGATACAAAAGCTTGTTGTGCAGAATGTTAAGCATCACTGATAATACCTTCACTTTTTAAAAGCTATATTTTAGAAACATATATGAAAATAAATAGTGAAAGGCAGGATTCATAGCTACTCAATAGAGAGAAAAAAAATACCTCATATTATATTCACTCGTCATTCTAAGCCAGGGATTAAAGACAAGGCTTATGGTGAAGAATGAGATTGGAATCAAGCTACTGAGTCAATAGAATGAAAATTCAAAGTATTACATCTGTGGGATCCAAAAGAACTGTTGGAATTATAAAGTAATATTCAGAATGAGATCACTCCATCAGGATCACCCTCTCAACATAATTCTTTTCTGAGTGCAGCTTAAGCTTAAACTACCCCAGAGAAAGCTGATAAAGGAATGAAGAAAGTCTGAATTACCCAACGCTTCCCTTTTAGCTAAGTAAAAAAAAATGAGGTTTCATTATGTCAAAGGTTATAGTCTTCAGATAATGATTTGAAGAATTCAGTTTTGTGACTCTTTATGTCAAGAATAGTTCAATGTTGAAATTTCCAGAGACCTCTTAAAATGTATATTTTCCCCAAGGGGAAAACAGTCTGTAGAGAAAAAGACAAGAGTGGAACATCAAGGCAGAATTTATTGTATATTCTATTAGAAATGTACTTTCACATTATATCTGACAGTGCACATGGACAGAGAAAGAAGTTTTATTTCACTGTCTTAAATATTAGAATAAAATTACAAAATGATATGTTAAGTGCTTTGGAAATCTTATTTTTCTTTCTCTTTTTAAAAATCCTTAGCCTGCTGAGATTGCTTTTTTTAGGAAAGAGAAAAAGGAAGGCTATTATTGACAACTAGAAAAAGTTTAGTTAAAGGAAACAAACAATTAGTAATATAAAATTACACCATTTATTCCTTATTATTCTTTTAGCTAGCTTTACTACTTGTACTTGGAGTACAGGACTAGAGTCCTGACTGACTAACAAAAGAATGAGAAAGCATAAGTACATTTTAGGACCATCCCAATTAGGGGTGGCTGAGTAACACAAATTTATGATCCCCATAATGGCTTAAACATTGTATGAGAAAAGGAATTTCTTAAATGGATAAATAAAAAATACAATAAAACATGAGATGGCAATGTCAATTGAAACATCTGTGTCTCCTTCACCATTAACATTTCATAATAAGGTATATGTTCAGAAAATCTTAAGAAAAAGTCCCATTACTCAAGTTAATGCTTTGAGTTGAGGGTCTTGTCCTGAAGGGCCATAAATTAGGCCTCTTCTGGTTTGTTGACATAAGAAGAGATATTCTCTGGACTCATTCAGAGAAGCAAGACACAGCTGGGTCTGAATTGGAAATTTATGATCTCTGGATACCTTTGTTAAATCCTACTCTCAGTCTTATTTGGTCTCTGGAGTTCTTGAGATAGAAAGGGATCTTTTTTTGTAAAATGAGGCAGAGCAGCCTCTTTGATTAATTCAAACTTTAGACAAAATATGATATTAAATGATTATCACTATTCAAAGTTTAGAACTGTGCTGAGAATGACAAAACCAACCAAGCACACAGCCCTTAAGATTATGGTTATCTTCACAAAAGTAAAATGCATAGTGAGCAATTGAATGAATGAAGAATGATTTGATGTTGTTTTCAAATAGCAGACACATGCCATCTTCAATGGTTATGCTCCTTTTATCAAATACTTGCTGATGAATATATCAGGAAAAGAAATTGTTAAGCAATAGAAGTCTGTATTAGTACAACAAAATTTTAATGTGGCCTATATATTAATTCTCCACATTGTATAGATTCCCCACCACAAAATAAAGGGAGAAAGTAGTATAGCTCAGTGGGAAAAGCTCAGCATTTCGAATGATGGGTCAGAATAATGGGTCGGAATCCAAGAATCACAGGATTTAGAGTTGGAAGGGATCTTACTTGTTGCATAGTCTAAGCCACACACAAAAGGAATCTCCAAAATAACATGACTAACAAGTTCTCATCCAACTTTTGCTTAAATACCCCCAACAAGGAGAATAAAGTCACCACCCCTGAGGTAGCACATGCCACTTTTGGACAGATGTGTTGAAATCCCAGTTCTATTACTTACTGCAAAGTGTTGACCAACTTTAAAGATCTATACTAAATTCTAACTGTTGCCTGAGTGATAGTCAAATAACTTTTCTGGGTTTCAGCTACCTCTTCTGTGAAAAGAAGAAATTTGACTCCACAACATCTTAAATTCCTCTTAGATATCTATGGATGATGATCTAATTCTATAAAATCTACCATAAAATACATATGATGGGGAACAGAAATGAGCAGACATGCTGCAACAAGCTATAATAGTGGATAATAGTTTACTGTGTAAATTTAATCATGTCATTTTACTTTCCTAAGGTTTCAATTTTTGTATCTGATCCATAGGCAGTTAGGTCCAGGTCCAGGGGACAGAATATTGAACTTAAAATAAGAAAGTTGAATGCCTTCTCAGACACTTAGTAGTTGTGTGATGATGGGCGAATAAGCTAACTTCTCTTAGGATCAGTACTTCATTCATAATATGTAGATTATTACAGGGATATTGGGAAAATCAAATGAGACAATATTATAAAGTTCTTTTCCAAATTAAAGTGTTTTATATATATATATATATATATATATATATATATATATAACTATAATATATATATATATATATATACACATAAATCTTAGTTATAATTATTGGCAATAATTAACAATAAGAAAAATAAGAACAAAAATACTATGATAGTTTGGTTAGATGAGCCTTGAGGTACTTTCCAATTACAAAACTCTGATATTAAGATATGCTTTTAAGACATCTGTAGTAACTGTAGTCATTATAGTAATGTTAATGTCATTAGCAACTGAGATCATAACCAGCTGAAGTACCTAATTATACATAGACAAACACATATACACATATGCATATGTGTGTATCTATACCTACATCTATATCTATCTATCTATCTATCTATCTATCTATCTATCTATCTATCTACATAATTTTACAAACTTAAATTTAGGTGATTTTGAAGCCTCAGGTTAGGAATAGTCTGACTCAGTTACCCAGCTTTTCCTGAATATGTTTATCCTTACTTAGCCAAAGTGAGCATCAGATATCTGAGTCGTCAAGGCTGATATCTTTTCCAATTTTTCTTGGCCCTCAGTGTCAACTGTCTATAAAATAGGTAGTATATCTATATATGCATACACACAAGTATTTGTGTGTGGTAGTAGTAGTAGTAGTAGTAGTAGTAGCAGCAGCAGCAGCAGCAGTAGGCTTAACAACTACATGTAAGTTTTAATGCTTCAATCCAGGAAAAAAAAAAGGATCGTGGATTTCATTTTTGTGCTCTTTCCACTAGTGAAATTCTACAGTAAATACTAAATTAAATCTTCATATAGTAATTACATACTGGAACTTGTCATTTGACTTCTTACCAAATTCTGAGTAATTTAATGATTTTTATGTGTATCTCCATTTTTTACTATTTATTTTGTTAATGTTTGTGTGTCAGCATAACATTTTGCCTTGAAAACATGGTGCTTTGTGAGGACTGTTAAAAAGGTATCTAGAGAAATGCTTTCTTTCTAAGGTGATCTACTTGAAAATCATTCAAGACAGATGATTGATTTCCTGCACTATTTTAAAAATTAACGGCATATGAATCATCTTGAAACCAATTAGGCATATATTATATGTTGGGGTTCTTGTAGTGTAGTATTTAATTTCCTTTTGTCTTTTCTAGTAGGATATAATATTGTAGGGTCCAAGTTTACCTTCATACAAGCTTCATTATAGTCTATAGGGCAGATTTCAATTAAAGCAGTTTAGGATTTGAATATTTATGGTACAACTTCAGAAAAAGATGAAACAGTGAATAGTGTGCTACAGTGGAAAGAATGACAGATTGGGAGACCAAAAACCTGACTTTTGACTTTTAAAATTAAAAAGTTCCATGATTCTGGGAAAGTTTCTAAACTTTCCTGTGTTCAGGGGTCCTAGAGTGTGTAATTGCTAAGATCCATTTTAGTTCTGTAAATTACAAATTATTATTATGACACTATTTTAAAATATAAGTAGGAAAAATTTTAAATATACATAAATGATTTTTGATACTCAGGATAAAATGTGAGGACTTCAAAAGAAAAGGCAATCTTTGCTTTTTGCCTGGAATATTTAAACAACCTATAAGACCATAAGTTGCTTTACCAGACTTCAAAATAATTGAGTAAAGGGGCCATGTGTCTGTCTGTCCACTGTCATATTTTGCTTCTATTAACCCTAATAATTTCTTTGGCCTTTATCCATGATACCCTTGTTAGAAGTGAACCTAGTGATTTTGCCTAGTACTATAAAGGTGTAACACCTCCTTAAATGGCATAAATGTCACTATGTAAATAGGGATAAAAAATACAACTTTTCTTCTTAATTTTATGAAACACATCAAGAGGTGTGTATCTCTAGTCAATAATTAGTCCATTCTTCTTTCCAGAATGTCTATGGCTTCTATAGTTAAATTGAGTATGTTAAGGTAAAAACAAAGATCCTGAGGGATTAAATTTTACCAATTGACAATTTACAATGAACTCTTCAAATTTACTAAATGTTTTCATGTATACTATATTTTATTTTGTCCTGGGAAGCACAGTCTATCTGAAACAAATAACATCAAGATAAATTTCAGCTCTTTACCATTATCTGAGTGAAGGTGAGTTATTTCATTAGTCATGTATAGACTAATCACTATTCAACTGCCTGGTAGCCATCATTGTTTTGGGTCTGAGCTCTGAGGTGCTACATGTTTCTTGCTATAGAGCAGCAGTAACAGAAGTTAAAGAAGGTAAGAAATATCTGTAGTGATGAGGATGATGGAGATGATAGTGATAATGTCAACTACAGCTCTGAAAGCATTTTAGCAGAGGTCATTCATTGCCATTATACCTTTTACCTTTCTGGCTAACTACCATTCTTTTTGTCAGGGAGGTTATGGTCTTTGTGAGTGATAATAATGGAAAAGTGGGTCAATCACCTAAAATAAGAATAGAATTTTGAGCCATAAAGATATTGGAAAATATGGACATCTTGAACAAGTAAACCCTTCCATTTAGTCTGAATAGAGAAGCCATTTTATCTGCCTTTAAATGATTATAGTATTTTTCTTCTAAGTAGGAAAAAAGAAAAAAAAACTTTAAAACCATCAGAAACAGTCTTCCTTTATTCTCTTGGCCATTCTGCCATTGATTAAATGATTGAATATGAAAAAAGTCAATGTTGTGAAGAAGTGTAAGTGATTTTTCCCCTTTCCTTGTAAATAATGTAATGAAATTCTGTACCATGAATCTGAAGAAAAAAAAGTTATGTTCTTATTGCACTTAATTTATATTGATGTGATGCTTTCAAAGCCTCTAGCATAAAACAGAGCTTCCAGTAATTTCATGAAGGTAATTGAATCTATTTTTATCAAATTCACTTTTGATCATATTGATGTTAAAATAATTCTGATCATAGAAATCCTTGTTAATATCTACAATGCATTATGAATGAATACTTCACAGTAGAAGAAACTCAGAATTTCTGATCAAATGAAAATTGTAGAACTGGTGCTGTAGGTTATTGCTTTGTAATATTAATCTCCCAAATTATGTTATGAAAATTGTCCATTATCAAAATAAGTCTTTGAGAAAGGAATATGCTTTCAAGAGAGTGTCTAAGTACTCTCGTCTTCTGATTTTAAAACACTAGGAATAATTATCCAGGAAGTATTGGCAGGAAGTAGAAAAAGGTGATCTCTTGAAGCTACTTTTGAGCTTTAGGATGCTAGGCCTCGGCAGTAGAATCTTCAACATCACTAGCATCATTGTTATTAAGTGCCAACTGTGAACAGGAGAATGTTACAAAATCTAAGGGAAATTACTAGGTTTGTAAAATAAAAACTTAACTGCCAAAATAGTAAGACTTGAAAAGCCTGCTTGCATCAATGTAAAGTCTTACAAACTAAAATTGAAATAAATGCATTGAACAAATAAGCATTTAGCACAAATTATCATCATCATCATCATCATCATCATCATCATCATCACCATCATCATCCTAGTAATCTGGATTTGTGAGTGGTAAGGAATTTATTCTGGCAATTCATGATCAGGTCATTGACACTTTGATTTAGAGAAGCACTATCCTTAAGGAGTCCATATTTAATGATCAATACAGATTTTATGAGAAAATTGAAAAAAAAAAACATAATACATTACTTAAAACTGCAAAAAAGGGACCCCTACCAAATACCAAGAAAGCTATTACATAGCACCTACTATTAGTAAATAAGAAATACATACCAAGACATTATTTGCTATCTAGAACTATAAATCAGAAGTTCATTTTCTCTCAGATAATATATCTCTCATATTTTGAATATGGAACTCAAAATAACTAAGAATTTTGACAATAAACTTTGCTGGAAATTGAATTTTATTAAAGATCAAAACCTTGCTAACAATTTCATGGAAATAAGGTTGATTCATGAAAACATTAGAAAAAACATAATATTAAAAGTGTCATTAATTTGCTCAATCAAAATACTATTGTAGAGCATGTATGATGTCAAGGGAAGTTATGTGTATGTCAAATAAGTTTTGTCTAAATGTGGCTTGTTGGGAAGTTCTACCTTGAGAATCCTGCTCATCCTTATCTAAGAGAGATTTTGAGTCTTGGCTATAGAGGAAAAGGCAAAAGGTCCATAAAACTGCTCACTCTGCCCTCCTTCAAAAGGGATACCAGACTAGAAGTATATCTATCTTCCTGCTCTAAATATTTCTAATCTAGTGGAAATGTTGTGTTTTCACCTCTTAGTTTAACCTTAAAGAGGAAAGGCTGACTCAAGTTTACATCTGAATTTTGACTCCTTACCACTACATGCTAGTTATATACAAGTCCATTCCAAACAAAGAGTAGTAAGGGAAGCCATTTATTTAAGCAAATAGCTAAAAGAAATCAGAGAAGGTATACAGATTAGACTATATGAGATAATTAGATATTCCATGAAGAGAAAGATGTCTCATTTAAAGTAAGACAGATTTTCTGATCATTCCCAAAGATAATTTAGTTTTTACGGAGGTGAGCTGAAAATCAGGGACATATTGGGGAAAACTAGAAACTGGTATCTGGAGCTACTATGTTCCTTCAAAGAAAAAAGGTGGAGGGGCGGCTAGGTGGTGCAGTGAATAGAGCACTGGCCCTGGAGTGAGGAGGACCTGAGTTCAAATCCGACCTCAGACACTTAACACAAAAACTAGCCATGTGACCTTGGGCAAGTCAATTAACCCCAACTGCCCTCCAAAAAGCAAAAAAAAAAAAAAAGAAGAAAGGTGGAAGAATGGCTCTCCTCTCTAAAATACTCTGCCAATTACGTGTCTCATGTAGCCATACATAGTTCAGACATAATTTTCTCAAAGAGGAGACTTTCATGCAAATGAGCTAAGTTTTCACCCAGACTTATATTCATACTCTCCAAGCCATATAAAATTAAAAAATTTTGAAATACAGACCTAACCCAGGAGAGATAAGAATCATTTGATAATGGAATGAGAGATACCTTATCTCTGTCACCATGTTTGTTACATGGGTTTACCAGGGATACTTCCAATGAGCCTACAAAAACATGGTTATAGCCTAATACCTTTATTCAACTTTAAAAAGCATGTTCTCCATTAAATATTTTATAGGACAACAATTGCAAAATAGTAGTCACTGTAAGATGTAATATCTCAATATAATTTCTACCTAAATAGCACCAAAAAAAGATGAGAAAAATGATAATTATGTCTTATAAACGACAATAGACGGCAGAGAGGTTGTGACCTTCCCAGAGTTGCAACTTAGTGTCTGTGGTAGAAAATGAACCCAAGTATCCTTTGCTTCAAGTCCAGCATGTTCTCTATTATATGACAGTACCTCTCAGGTGATGATAATGATGATGTTGATGATGATGATGATGATGATGATGGTGATGGTGATGGTGATTGCATTTTTATTTTGCTTTCAGGTCTGCAAAACACTTACTTCATATTATAGTCCCCCTCCTAGTCTCCATTGTTTTCATTTAAATATGAAACAAAAAACAAAATTCACTGTAAAAACATCTGATACATGTAAGAAAAAGTGAAGGACTTAAAATATAATTTCAGAAAAGTAAATATCATTATTTGAAGTTTTTGCATTCATATAAGATTTTATATACTCAATTATTCTTGAATTCACTCATTCTACACCAAATAGTCATCATAGAATTATTCTACCTATTAATAATCAATAAAGCTAATTTTTTATTTTAACTTTATAATCCTGTGCTTTCTTTTTCACAGCAGTTAATATAAGTTCTTACATATCTCAAGGGAAGAATGAATCCCTCAGCTTTATTTTCCCTTTAATAGACTAACTATGTGAGAGATAAATTCTCAGAGCTAGCAAAATATATAGTAAATACATGGTATAAAACTGACTGAAATGTAATTCAGCATATAAAAGCTACTTGTGACCATGAAAACTGGGCTAGTAAAGAAGTATTTGATTATAATGGAATACTCCATTGAGTATATAAAAAAATATTTTCTAAGTGTTACTCATTATTGTGACCATGAGCTGAATCTCTTCACTTAGACATTGGAGTGGAGTTCAGGAAGTAAAAGTAGCAATTGACTTCGAAGGTAATTAATTGGATGTGTACTTTGCCATAGTGTTTGGAAGCATATAACTATTATACATTTGCTTTCATGTCATGAACAAAAAACACTGGAGATGGAGAAAATTGTGACAAGTTGCTAAATCATTATGTTCTGTAGACTCATCCACTAAGTAAAGAATTATTGTTGGTTGGGTAGAATGATTGTAAGCATGCCATAAAGCAACACATTCTTAATCAAGAGTTATGCTTTAAATAGAAAAAAAAGTGAAAATGGAAAGGTATTCAATGGTTTGTCAACAATTGAGTGACAGGCAGGATTTTTGCAGTTCATTCATTGAATACCTTGGACTGGTATAAGTCCCTACAGGCCTCCTTTTTTAACTGTGACTGTTTTTAGGACATCTAGCAATTTTTCACTGTGAAAATGGGAGGAAATTGAAGATAATAATTCAGTATCCAGATGCCAAAATCCCAGGTTGCCTTTCAGCACAAATATACTCGTATAGTTGTAAAAGTGTTTAAGATGTCTGTTAGAAGTTTTGGAGACAGTGATTAAGAATATGAAAGGAAGAAGTAAGGTCATTGTAAACTGAATGAAAACTAAGTGTTGTAATAACTGTTAGGATTGATGAAGATTATATGAGGGCTAAGTAGATGGGATATAGATCAGTAAATCTGCTATCACTTCTTGGCAAAGTTGTGGAATGAATTATTAGAAGAATAGCTTGTGAAAACTTTGAAGGGAAAGAAGTAATAAGAATATTTGCACTATTAAATAGCAAAAAGTTATAAAAAAAACCCAATGATGTCAGGCTACTTCATTAATACACACACTCTCACACATGTATATCATGGTGTATGTCAAGGGTTGATAGATATATTCTAAGATTAAGGCGAAGTAATACAGTAGATACATTGTAAATAGATTTCAGTGAAGAATTTGACAAAATCAGGATACCTTTGGAAATCAGAGGACGGTGTGTGGACGTACAAAACAGGCATTTTACCAAACTGCTAGAGTAATATGTTAAACAGGGAGATGAGGAAAAACAAAAACATTTTAGTGGTTTTAGTCTTTGTTTCTAGAAATATAGTGGCTAGAGTGAGAGGATAGTTTTCCTGTACTCTCCTGATCAAACCACATAAAGAATATCTATCTGGGGGGTGGAGCCAAGATGGCAGCGTAGAAGCAGCAAGGCTTCGCAGCTCCCACACAACCACCCTAAACACCCATCAAATATGACACCAGACAAAGTCTAGGACTCTCAGACTCACAAAAATACAGAAAACACTTCTCGCGCTGAAGGCAGCTTGGCAGCATGGCCTCATCTCTGCAGGCCAGTAGCAGAGGCCAGCCCAGCCTGAAGCCGAGACCCTGAACAGGCACGGGGTGGGAGGAAGGAGCTGAGCTGAGCCCAGTGGAGCCACGCAGCAGACAGTCTTCAGGAGAAAAGATCTACAGCCTCCACATCTACCAAGGCGTGAAAGCCAGCCCGAAAACCTAAACACAGCCAGGCCCCAGGGTGGCCAGGAGGAGCTGAGCTTCCCAAGCCACAGCATGATTCTACTTCAGAGAAGATCTAAAGCACATGAGGGGATCTTTAAATCCAGCAAACCAGGATCAGAGACTGTTAGTGAAAGTGAAACTTTGAAACTTTATTTGGGGGAGGAAAAGCAGTTAGGCCAATCTGCCCCCAGGGCAAGGAAGCAGTAGGTGAAGGGAACTGCTGCAAGTGGCGGAGGCCCCCACTGGGCTGCTTCAGAGCCCCTGGCCTATGGACCCCTCAGGGGGGCTAAATCAATTGATCAGGGACAACAGCTCTTGCATTGAGCGACCTGGAGAGGACTAGAGTGAGAGGAGACAGGGAGAGACAAAATGGGGTTACTCATCCCATAGAGAAGAGGCAAGGGATAACTGTTACAACTTTACTTTCAATTATTCTCATTGAATTTGGCTTAGGGAAGAAATGGCATAAACTCTAAACTGGGCAT
>CM053600.1:130493335-130515038 GCA_028646575.1 Pseudocheirus occidentalis | reverse complement strand
AGCTAGAGAGGTGTTGGAGGAGGGCATAAAAGGGAACAGATTGTGGGACGGGTCTTACAGTGGGATCAATGTTCTGGGCTGGGGGGTAGGGACAAAAAGGGGAGAAAATTTGTAACTCAAAACCTTGTGGAAATGAATGATGTAACCAAGAAAATAAATTAAAATTAAAAAAATAGACTTTTAGTAGAATTAGAGGCTTTCATGAATTCCTTATGAGAAATTAGAACTGGATTGATTTGTTGAAATACAGAGATGAAGGAAACATGAAACAGTTTTAAACAGTTTTAAGTGACAGCAAAAAAGTAAAATGAGAGAACATTTTTCTTATCTATACATAAATAGTAGGCAGTGAAAATGACAAATAAATAACATTACAAAGAAGTGGCATTTGTTGCATTTGAATGAATTAAAAAAGACTGAAAATGTATGCTAAAGAAGACTTTGAATAAGAAAGGATTATGACATTCAGTTAAGATGGTTTAACACCAAATTATATAAACTAGGTATTGGAAATTTCTGAAAAATAGGAAATGACAATGGAAGTGACATTGACTAAAACAATTTCTTTCTGAAAGTAAAACAATATAGATTAATTACTAAAGCCTGAAGACCAAAGGAACCCAGAAAGTAACATAATCAGCAAATATTGCACTTACTTGGGAAAGACAGATTGCTGCCAAAGACAATGACAAATTGTCCCATAATACCTTTAGATCTGCATCTTTTTTATTTCATTATTATATAGAAAGTGTATATTAATTTTTATGACATTTTGCACTTGATGGTATTGCTATGACAAATGGACAATTTGTCTAAAGATATAAAGAAATGTTGGGAAATGTTTATTTTTTTACATTCCCATTCAGAAGTTATCGTACTAATAACACAAATTCATCTGTATGTATGTATGTATGTATGTGTGTGTGTGTATATATATATATATATAATATATATGAAATCACTTTAAAATTTATAAAAACACTTTCCACATCAGCACACTTGTTTGAACCTGCCAACAAACCTATGAGATAAGTGCTAATATTATGCCCATTTTCAGATGAAGGAACTGAGTCTGTCAGGTAAAATTACTTGCAAAAAAGTATTGGAAAAAACAAAAAGACTCTGAGGCAGAATTTGAACTGATGTCTACTCAACTACAAGTCAATAATTTCATAAGCTATGTCGTGCAGTTGCCTCATAGGTTAAACACAACTACTCTTTCCAGAAATTTTATAACTCTACAATTTCTTTCATTTTTGTTTTTTTTCTGTTTTATTTAATTATCCCTGAGAAAGAAATATTTACATATCCACTTATTATATCACCATCAATATCTTTTTAACAATCCAACTAAATTTTCTTACTAAAATATATTCAACTCATATTTAACATTGTTACTTTTCATTATCTGTGGTGAATTTTGAAACAAAGTATTTTCTTCTCTGACATTATTAATGTTTATTGTTAACTTCTATAAGAAAATAATTGCAACACCACATCTTTAGTTTGCTGAATAAAAATAAATTTTGTGCCATTCCTACATTTTCAGCAGTATAGATAAATTAATATAGATAAATATTTCACATATACAAGTAATTTTATTTTATCTGCTTCATTTTAAAAATGTTACATACAAGTAAATATTCTTTATATTAGATAATTCATTTTCACTTGAATTTATGATTATTTTCCTCTTTTAAACATCTACAGACAGATGTACATATATACATGTGTATGTAAATGCAGATATATATGCATGTTTATGTGTATATGCACATTTAAGTAAACAATGTATATGTGTCATTTAGCAAAAATAAAGTAAAATAAAATACGATTGTCCCCAAAATTTTTAATCTCTTCCTTCTTACTGGAATTGTCTCAGTGCTTGTATAAATTAATTTAGTGTAAATATCATTAAAACTCTGAAATAGAAATCATAAGTGAGAGATTTATTAACTTATAACTCCTCTAATGCATAACATTAGCCATATTAAAGCACTGATGATAAGATTAAAGTGTTTTGCCACCTTGAAAAAACTATAAAAACCTAACATTATTTTAATTCAGTAAACTTCAATTTTAAACTAATTTTAAGCTAGTTTGAATTAGTAAAACAAAGTATAGAATATTTATAGATAAATACTATTTTATAATTTTTCTGATGAATATAGTAACTCACTTTTCACTCATGTCCTACAGTGATGACTAATTTGAAACTTAGAAGATCTTGAACTATGCCAATAGAAAGCAAGTTTCAGTTAGTTAATTATACCAAGTTGTATTGACTTCAGTTTTGTTCATTATAAATGATGTCCTTCAACAATATGAGTTGATTCAATTTCATTATCAGAATATTCTCTACTAGAGGATGCTTATTTTACTATTGGTGTTACAAAAATAACAAAGGAAATTAATTGTTAAATGAAATAGAATTTGTAATCTTTATCATGAAAAGATAGCAAATACCTGTGAAATCCAGGGTCCATTAAAAGTTTTTTTTTCTTTTTCTAATTATTTAACTTTTTTTCCTTGTAAGTATTGAATTCCAAATTCTCTCCCCTCTTCTGAGCCCTCCCTTAATGACTGGGATGGCAAACAATATAATATAAATTATATATGTGAAATCATGCAACATATTTCTACATTAGCCATATCTATCTTCTCTGTCTCTTAATACACACACTTTCTTTCTTTCTTTCTTTCTATCTGTCTATCTATCTGTCTATCTATCTGTCTATCTATCTATCCATTTTTCTATCCATCTATCTATCTATCTATCTATCTATCTATCTATCTATCTATCTATCTATCTATCTACCTTCTATTCCATTTTGTACATGGAGTTCATTGGTTCTCTATCTGGAGGTGGATAGCATTTTTTTTATCATTAGTCCTTTGGAATTGTCTTTGATCATTGTATTGATCAGAGCTGCCAAGTCTTTCATAGTTGATCATCATTAATATATTACTATCACAGTGAAATGATTTCCCTAATTTTCACTTTACTTTACATCAATTCATACAGGTTTTGAGTTGTTTTCTGAAACCACCTCCCTCATGAGTTCTTATAGAAAGCAGTATTCCATCATAATCATATACCACAACTTGTTCAGCCTTTTCCCAATTGATGAGTGTCCCCTCAATTTCTTATTCTTTGTTATCT
This sequence comes from Pseudocheirus occidentalis, assembly GCA_028646575.1. Taxonomy (NCBI): domain Eukaryota; kingdom Metazoa; phylum Chordata; class Mammalia; order Diprotodontia; family Pseudocheiridae; genus Pseudocheirus; species Pseudocheirus occidentalis. The sequence continues at coordinate 130,511,875 of CM053600.1, read as the reverse complement.
CACAAAAAAAGAGTCATAAATATTTCTGTATATATTGGTCCCCCCTCCTCAGACCTGGTGAACATGTTTCTAGGTCATATAGTATGTATAGTTCATATAATCCTTTGGACAGAGTTTCAAATTGTTTGCCAGGATGCTTGTATCAGTCCACAACTATTTCATCAGTTTATTAGTATAATTATTTTCCTTCATTCCCCTTCAGGGTATCATTTCTTATACACATAAAGTAGTAACTCAGAGTTGTTTTAAATTGCATTTCTCTAATTAATGAAACTTTAGAACATTTTTCATATGACTATTGTTGACTTTGGTTTCTTCTTCTGAAAAATGCCTGTTCATGTACTTTTATCACTTTTCAACTGGGAAATTGCTCTTACTTTTGAGTTGTCAACCTGAATTATAATGAAAACAATTAATATAACAAAACTGGAGGTCTTTAGTCAGGGCAAGTGAGTTGCAGCTCAGGGTGCCATATAGGAAGTTGTGGGTACTCCAGCACAGGTTTGGAACTGGGATTATATAGATAGGGTATTAAGGCAGAGAGAATGTCTAGTCTGTAGGTGGGAAGGGTTCAACCTCTCACACTTTCTCTAGTCCATAAAGAAAGCTTTGGAATCTCTGGAGGAGATAGTTTGGAAGATTTAGAAAATAATCAGAGGCTGTAATTGACTAGGTCTCAGCCCTTCACAAATCATTGAACTGGGAATGGAGACCAGGGAAGCTTCAGTCAGTTCTTAATCAAATGAGTTGGTCAGAGACCATGAGATATTGATAGTAGCTCCAAAAATGCTCACAAAATATTACCTATTAAAGATAGTAAGAATATGCTAAAAGCAAAAGCAAGAATAAAACATTACTGGGGCAGCTAGGTGGCACAGTGAATAGAGCACCAGCCATGGAGACAAGGAGGACATAAGTTCAAATCCAGCCTCAGACACTTAACAAAACACTAGCCATGTGACTTTGGGCAAGTCACTTAACCCCAATTGCTCTACTTTCCCCCCTCCAAAAAAAGCAAAAAATAAGTATAAAACATTATTAAGAATAATTTCTGATTTGAATATTAAGTCTTTTCAACACTGGTGCTTCAGGGGATTTGAGACGCATGAAAGTTTGTAATCTTGCTTATTCAATGACCGTCTTGAAAAAAGATTTGCTAAATAAATTTTCCTCTTATGATTCCAAATTTTTGAAATAGTATTGTCCAAATTGATGATGATAGCTATAATAATTTATGTAACACCTTAAAGTTTATAAACTGCTTTGCATATGGCTCATTTCATCCCTAAAAAAGAAAACCAGGTGTTACTATTCCATTTATGTTATTGTTGCTCACACTTTATAGGTGACAAAAGTGAGACTGAGAGAAGTTAAGTGACTTGCCTATGCTCATAAATCTAGTAAGAACCAGGGATAAAATCTGAGTTCATGTCTTCCTGATTCCTGAGATCTATATCTATATCAATATTGATATAGATATATGTATATATACACATATATATACATATATACACACATATAATTTTCTAACTGTACATCTTTCTATACATATTTTAACTTATTACTGAATGTCCAGATATCAAAATCTACATTTTCAATAAATTTACATAGTTTATAGATACTTAGATATATATGTGTGTGTGTGTGTGTGTGTGTGTGTGTGTGTGTATATTCCATTTCACCACACTGTAAGTTTCCTAAAATCAAGCCTAGCAAGTTTCATGGGGCCTTACATACAACCAGGTGTTCCATAAATAGTTGTTGAGCAAATGATCGTCATTCTCATTTGTATATTTCTCTTTAATCTTTATGCTCGCTTTTTTCTCTTGTAAATTTAAACCAGTATGTTTTAATCATTAATATAACTTCTCATTGAATATATGTAGAGAAAATTGTTCTAATATTTTAATAAAAAAATAAAGATATTACAAATGCATTTTGGTGAGACTTTTAGACTATGTAGGCAGCCTGCCTACAGGTCCTAGTAGACCAAATAGTAAATGAAGTAAATTAAAAGTGTGAAAGAAGAAAAGAAAAAAAAGGTAACTGAAATATAGTTGATCCATTCTATCAACATGCCAGTTTTTCTCTTCCTCTTTGCTTCTAGATATTATTAAACTTGCTTCAAGGCATCTAAGTCTTCCTCTCATTTCGTTTTTTACTATTTGTCTAAATCAACATGCTTGCTGCAATGCTCAATTGCTGGACAAATGTAACTTGCTATCCTCCTCTGCTGAACGACTTTTATAGCAGCACTAACAGATGCTATCATTAAGACCCCCAATGGGAAATCATGATCTAAGAATATTCCTTACCCTGTTCACTATTCAATTGTCTTTAAAAAGACAGGACATCTGTTTTAACCCTCTTGGAATTGCAAGTCTCTTCTTAACCTCAGCCTTCCTTACTTCTTAAGAAGAAATATGGTTTAGAACCCAAGTTCAGCAGAATAAATAACATAGAGCTGCTTATTGACAAGAAAGACATTATCTCCCTGTACGGAATTTTATACTGGATCTTTCACCCTTCACATAGGATTCTTACTTGGTAAATATTCTTATATGAGGAAAGAAATGTTATATTTTCCAACACAGGAAATTTTAGTAATTTTCTTCTGTTATTAACACATAGGAGGTACATTTATATGTATTAATTTTCACTCATCCTTGATAATATTTCAAAATCACTATTCCCATAGTCAATGAAAATTTAATAAAGATTTAACAACCTAAAATATGAATATACTTTTTGTTTAAGGTTAAGCAATAGTTTTATTTTAAATTATATTTGGTTTAACTTTTCATATTCATTCCTGATTATGGGCAAAGCTGAGATTTTTTTTAAAGTAATCAGAATTGAGTGACTTTCCCAGGGTCACACAGCCAGTAAGTATTTGAATCCAAATTTGAATTCAGATCCTCCTGACTCCAGGTCTGATAATCTATTCACTGTACCACCTAGCCTCCCCCAAAGATGAGATTCATACTTAGTTTTTCTTATTTTTTTTTCCTGTTTATGGTCTCATGTTACACTAATAAGTAAGTTGTTAGGTTTTAAATTCTAAATGGTTTATATTTGGATGAAGTAGATTGTGGCCAGAAACAGAGTAACTTACTTTGCTTTTTGAATATGTTGAATATTTAACACATCTTATAATAAATAAAAAAATAAACAAAGCATAAGTAAAGAAAATATTTTATTTCCCCATGGAAATCAATCATAAATAAATTGCATAAATAAATTTGCCCTAAAAGAATATTACTATGGGGTGGCTATGTGGTGCAGTGAATAGAGCACCAGCCCCGGAGTCAGGAGGACTTGAGTTCAAATCTGGCCTCAGACACTTAACACACAAAAAAACAAGCTGTGTGACCTTGGGCAAGTCACTTAACCCCAATTGCCCTCAAAAAAAGCAAAAAAAAAAAAGAATATTACTACGACATATTTAGTGGTTAAGGAGTAAATATAACTTGACTCACCCAAGTGTCAATTATCTTACATCAACTGACATTACCTCCCCTCCAAGTTAATTATAAACTGATACAAAAATAAACAGGCATAAATATACAGACATAATTATTTATAAACTATTAGTTTATTTTCATTTTATATTTATATTACCAATACTTTATTTGTAGTAAAGCTTTGAGTAGTTTCTCTATCTGATTCAGGGAATTACTTAGCCTTTTTCTTTCATGAAACTTTTGTATATAGATTTTCATAAGCACCTGGAAAAAGAGAAAAACAAAGTATCTAATTATAAAACAGATATCTGATGTTTTCTGAAGATAATATCTCACTGACAGTAGAATAATTCTATAATCAGATAACTCACAAATGACAATTGAATATATTTATAATTTAGAGCTATGCAAGGAAACATGTCACTTGTGTAACCAGAAGATATCTTCCATTTCACGTGGTTTCCAAATGGATATCTTGATGTCTTCCAAATTTGATATCTTAATTTTGTGTTTCTTCCACTGTTTTAAAAATTGCTTCATATTTCAATTGCATTTTATTTTATCTAAAACATATTTAATGACAAGGCTATAGCTGACTTTTCTATTAAGTTCTTCATGGGGAAAATACTGCTTTCCTTCAGGGATGTAGTTAATTATAAAGTACCTAATTTTTGTGATTGAAATGGGATTTAGAAGAGTAAACACAATTGACAAATTTTAATCCCATGACAAACATGTATTTGTCTTTCTACAGGAGGTTTTCAAAGACTAATTTTGATAACTTTTCAGAATTTCCTTTCTCAGACCCTTCTATCCCTTTTGATCTAATCTCTGTTTTGGAATCCCAGACCACATGAATATATTTTTCCTCTCCGAAATTTTTGAAATTTCATAAATTCTATTTAGAAATTCCCTAAGGCTGTGGTAAATAGATATACAAAATATGTATACACACTTACATACATGAAACTCTACATGCATATGATGGGAAAAGTACTTGAATGCTTATTCATATATGCATATGTGTATGTCTGTGTATACAAGCATACATTCATAGTGAATATGTAGATGACTAGGTCACCTCTTTCCAAGGTTCCTTGTATCTATACTCCACTAACTAGTTCATTCATTTTGGTTAGAGTAAGGTTCATAGTGGCAGTTCGCTTAATCCCTTGCTCTATTTCTTGAGACACATGATTATAATGAATAAAAATCATTTATATATATATATGTATGTGTGTATACCTATACATGTGTACATACATGCACACACAAACATACATGTATGTGTATATAGATATGTTTGTGTGTATATGTGTGTGCACATACATATATACATACATGTACATATATACGAAATACACATACACATATCCATATATACATATGCACATACATATATACATAGCATTAGTGGCTCAGTGGCTCTTGTTTTAGAGAATCTCAGAACAGTTGAAGCACATTAGCCATTATCTCCTTACTTCAAAACAATTTGATGATCTTTATGAAGAGATCATTATCTCCTGCCTGAGCAGTCAGTAATCAATATGCTATAATTAGAATGTTATTTGAATTTATTCTTCCTTTGGCATTCATACATATATTCTGTATAATACTTTCCTTCTTGTGTTATAGCTATATACCTATACCTTATACCTGTATTCTATATAAAATATATGATAGTGACACTAATAAGTTGATATGAATATGTCTAATTCATTTTAAAATACTCATAATCTGAATCATGATGTATATAAATCTGACCATGAATTATGATACCTCTCCATCAATGAATCTTCTGATGATGTTCTATCTTATTATTTTTTCTACAGCATATATGTTACTCATTATATTTGCAGTAATGACACAGAAAAAATATTGCAAAGAATGATTTAACAAATGTATTTTGACAAAAATGTATATGCTTCTTAAAACTTCTCAACATTCATTTTAAATTTATAATTTCTTTTGGTCAGCTCTACCTGTTCTCATTATTTATGGTCATCAAAAATTGCAGTTCATTGCTGGCTAATACACAATAAAATTCAAAAAGATAAAAGGCAGGCACTTCTCAACGTAATTCATGTTTACTTACACCATGTTCATTTCTCTTCTAATATCATCACTTTCTTTTGGTAACAGTGGCAATATGACACCTGTTCCTTTACAGTTTTTAATGTATTGATTGGAACTTCATCATACTTACTAGTTCCTTCTGAAATATCATTCAACTTTATTTAAATGACCAGATGTTTGTAGGTGTTATTGCTTTTGACAAGTCTGTGATGGACCTTTTCCCCGTCTAACATAAATAGTTGTTTAACACAACATTTGAAGGATTTATGTCTAAGAGAAAAATTGATATGTTCTTTGGTCCCACAAGGCAGAGTTAGAAACAATGAGTAGAAGTTACAAAGAGGAAAATTTAATTTTGATGTAAGGAAAAGATTCTTAACAATTAGAAGATATTGATCTCTCTTTTGTGAGATTTTCAAGTCAAATCTGGATCATGACATACCATTCTTTTTATGTAAGATTTTTTAAAATTGAAAATACGTTCAACTAAATACCCTCTGCAGTTCCTTCCAACTTCGAAAATTTGTTATTCTTTGGCCACATAAGGTCTGATTGATCTTTTCATTAAAATAAAAGAAGCACATCTGTATATTCTTCCATGAAACATGATCCTATTCCAATACCTCATTGCATAAGGAAGTTTTCACCACAGTGAGCAATTCTGAGCCTCCCCACCCCATAATTATTATTTTATTAAGGCAAATTAGGCTATATTTTGCCTCAGTTCTTGCCGAGCCTTTAAAAACTGATAGATATTGCCTTAGAAAAATTTAAACCTAAGAAAAAACCTTAGTTTAGAAAAGATGAAGTCTCCCACTGTATCCTGAACCATAGCCAGTCATCTAGACCCATGTTTTGCCCCTGGACTCTGATGACTCTGGAGGAGAGCATGAGGCTATTTACTTTGCGCAGCTCTGCCTCACTCAAATCCAGTTCACTTCCAAGTCAAGACATCACCTTTCCAATGTCATTAATTGTCTTGAAGAATGAAAGTTGAATAACTTCTCACCTTCGGGTTTTTGAAATTTTTACAGAAAATTACAAGCTTTGATAGGACCCACTAAGACGGAAAAGATTTTATGTTTGCCAATTGAGTGATAGATAATAGATATAGGTTGTACTAAGTCCATTCTAAGTTCAGAGAGTTATTTCTCAATATGTGATGCAAGGTGATTTATTTTAAGATTATAAGGATCCCTTAAGAGTATTGACTAGGTTACTGAGAGATGTTGATCTATGTTGGTTATTGGTGCACAGAGTACATTGTAGGGACATAATTACTTATACCTGAAGAACTGAATTACTCAGCACTAAATTCTTACTATGATATACAAACATACATTACCATCCACAGGAAGTGACCCTTTGCCAGGACACATGACAAGTTAAGATTTCTTTATCCTTTTTTTTTAATTAACTCATTTATTTACTTTTAGTTTACAAGATCAGTTCCATAGTCCCTTGAATTTCAAATTTCTCCTCTCCCTCTCCCCCTCCCCACCCCATGGCAGCATACAAGTAAGTATAGGATTAGCAAACACTTTCGCATTGGATGTTAGTCTGGTTATATAGAAGGGTTGTAACCAATGGAGTGAAAAATGGGAAACAAGAAAGAAAAGCAACATGGAAAAGAACACTAGCATGTAGATTGCTTCCATCTCCATTTAAACACTATTCTTTCTAGATCTTCCATCCTGAGACTTATAGAGTTGTCTTATAACTGTGTGTTGCTGAGAAGAATCCAATTTTTCAGAGTTGGTCATCACAAATATGATGTGTCTGCGATTGTGTACAAATTTTTCCTGGTTTTGTTCTTCTCACTTAGCATCAGTTTGTATAAGCCTCTCCAGGTGAATATGAAGACTGTATTCTCCCCATTTCTTAAAGCACAATAGTATTCCATTGAATTCATATACCACAACTTGTTTAGCCATTCCCCAATTGATGGGAATATCTTTAATTTCCAGCTTTTTGCCTCCACAAAGAGAGCTGCAATAAATATTTTTCTACTTCTATGATCTCTTTGGGATACAACTCCAGAAGTAGTATTACTGATTCAAAGGGTATGCAATTATTTATAGCCCTTTCTGCATAGTTCCAGATTGCTCTCCAGAATGGTTGTATCAGTTCAAGCTCCACCAACAATGCATTGGTGTTCCAATTTTTCCACATCTGCCAGCATTTGTCATTTTCTTGTTTTGTATTCTTAGCCATTCTGGCTGGAGAGATGTCATACCTCAAAGTTGATTTTTTGATTTGCATTTCTCAAAGCAATAATGATTTAGAGCATTTTTTCATATGCGTATAGATGTCTTTAATTTCTACCTCTGAAAATTGCCTGTTCATATCTTTTGACCATTTATCAATTGGGGAATGACTTGTATTCTTATAGATTTGGCTCAATTTTCTGTACATTTTAGAAATGAGACCTTTATCAGAGACACTGGTTGTAAAAATTCTTTCCCAATTTCCCATTTCCCTCTAAATCTTGGTTACATTGGCTTTGTATGTACCGAAGCTTTTCAATTTAATGTAATCAAGATTATTCAACTTGCATTTTGTAATGCTCTCCAACTCTTCTTTGGTCATTAAGTCTTCCCTACTCCATAAATCTGACAAGTATACTATTCCTTGCTTTCCCAGATTACTTACAGTATCAGCCTTTATACCTAGATTGTGTACTCATTTAGACTTGACTTTGGTGTACAGAGTTAGATGATGATCTATGCCCACTTTCTGCCATACTATATTCCAGTTTTCCTAGCAGTTTTTGTCAAATATTGAGTTCTTTTCCCAAAAACTGGAGTCTTTGGTCTTATCAAATCATATATTACTATAATTGTTGACTACTGAGTCTTTTGAACCCGATCTATTGCATTGATCCACTACTCTATTCCTTAGCCAGTACCAAACCATTTTGATAACTGCTGCTTTATAATACAGATTAAAATTTGGTACAGCTATGGCACCTTCCCTAGCATTTCTTTTCATTAATTGCCTTGATATTCTTGACCTTTTGTTCTTCCAAATGAATTTTGTCACTGTTTTTTTCTAGTTCTATAAAGAATTTTTTTGGTAGATTGATTGGTATGGCACTAAAAATTTAGTTTAATTTAGGAAAAATTGTCATTTTTATTATATTAGCTCAACCCAGCCACAAGCAATTGTTGTTTTTCCAACAAGATTTGATTTTATTTGTGTGAAGTGTTTTATACTTGTGTTTATATAGGTCCTGGCTTTGCTTTGGGAGGTAGATCCCCAAATATTTTATAATGTCTACAGTAACTTTAAATGGGGTTTCTCTTACTATCTATTGATGTTGGACTTCATTGGAAATATATAAGAATCCTGAGGATTTAGGGGGGGGGGGTTTATATCCTGTAACTTTGCTGAATCTATTTTGTCAAGAAGTTTTTTACTTAATTCTCTAGGATTCTACAAGTATATCATCATGTCATCTGCAAAAAGTGATAGGTTAGTGTCTTTCTTGCCTAATTTGATTCCTTTGATTTCTTTTTTCTTCTTTAATTGCTACTGCTAACATTTCTAGTACCAGATTGAATAAAAGGGGTGATAGTGGACATCCTTGTTTTACCTCTGATCTTACTGGAAATGTTTCTAGTTTATGTGCATTACATATAATACTTGCTGATAGCTTTAAGTAGATGCTACCTATTATTCTAAGCAAAACTCCATTTATTCCTATACTTTTTAGTGTTTTTAATAGGAATGGATGTTGTATTTTGTCAAAAGCTTTTTCTTCATCTATTGAGATAATAATATGGTTTCTGCTAGTTTTATTGTTGATATGATTAATGATACTGATGGTTTTCCTAATATTGAACCATCCTTGCATTCCTGGAATAAATCCAACCTGATCAAAATGTATTATTCCTGTGATAAGTTACTGAAGTCTTTTTGCTAATATTTTATTTTGAATTTTTGCATCTATATTCATGAGGGAGATTGGTCTACAATTTTCTTTCTCCATTTTGTCTCTCCCTGCTTTAGGTATCAATACCATATTTGTGTCATAAAAAGAATTTGGTAGGACTCCTCCCTCACCAATTTTCCCAAATGGTTTGTAGAGCATTTGGATCAATTGATCTTTAAAGGTTTGATAGAATTCACTAGTAAATCCATCTGGTCCTGTTTTTTTTCCTTAGGAATTTCTCTGATAGCTTGTTCAATTTCTTTTTCTGAAATGAGGTTATTTAAGTAATTTCCATCCTCTTCAGTTAACTTAAATTTTTGGGCAACTTAAATTTTTGTAAATATTCATCCATCTCATTAAGATTCTCAAATTTGTGTGCATACAGTTGGACAAAATAATTCTTAATTATTGTTTTATTTTCCTCTTCATTGGAGGTTCATTCAGTCTATTCATTTTTGATACTCAAAATTTGGTTTCCTTCTTTCTTTTTTCAAATCATATTGACTAAGTGTCTATCAATTTTATTGTTTTTTTTCCATAAAACCATCTCTTAGTTTTATTTATAAGTTCAATAGTTTTCTTACTTTTAATTTTGTTAATCCCTCCTTTGGTTTTCATTATTTCTAATTTAATATTCAATTGGGGATTGTCAATTTGTTCCCTTTCTAGTTTTTTTCAATTGCATGCCCAATTCATTGATCTCCATTTTGTCTATGTTTTTCATGTATGTATTCAGGGATAAAAAACTTCCCCTAAGAACTGCCTTTGCTGCATCCCACAAGTTTTGATATGATGTCTCTTATTGTCATTCTCTTGAATGAAGTTACTGATTGTTTCTATAATTTCTTGTTTGACCCACTCATTCTTCAGGATTAAATTATTTAGTTTCCAAATTGTTTTTTGCGTATCTTTCCATGGCCCTTCATTGCATATAGCTTTGATTGCTTCATGATCTGAGAATGATGCATTTAATATTTCTGCCTTTCTGTGCTAAACTGTGAGGATTTTATGCCCTGGTATATGATCAGTTTTTGTGTATGTGCCATGAAGAAGATATATTCCTTTTTATCCCCATTCAGTTTTCTCCAGAGATCTATCACATCTAGCCTCTCTAAAATTCTATTTGCCTCCTTAACTTCCTTTTTATTTATTTTGAGGTTAGATTTATCAAGTTCAGAGATGGGGACATTGAGGTCCCCCACTAGTATTGTTTTGCTGTCTATTTCTTCCTCTAATTCCCTTGACTTTTCATCTAGGAATTTGGATGTTATACTGCTTGGAGCATATATGTTAAGTAATGATATTGCTTCATTCTCAATGGTGCCTTTTAGCAGGATGTAGTTTCCTTCCTTATCTCTTTCAATTAAATCTATTTTTGTTTTTGCTTTGTTTGAGATAAGGATTGCTACTCCTGCTTTATTTTTACTTTAGCTGAAATATAATATATTCCACTCCACCCTTTTACCTTTACCCTGTGCATATCCCCTTGTTTCAAATATATTACTTGTGGACAGCATATTTTAGGATTATGGTTTTTAATCCATTCTGCTATCTGCCTCTGTTTTATGAGAGAGTTCCATCCATTCACATTCACAATTATGATTATTATCTGTGGCTTTCCCTCAGTATTCCCTCCCTGTGTCCCCCTCTCTTTACCTACTTTTTCCCTTTTCTACTCTTTCCCTCCCTTCAGCCCACCCTATTTATACATCCCCCCGCTCAATGATCCCTCCTACTGCCTGTAGGGCACAATAGATTTTTACTCTTAATTAAATATGAGTAAGAGAGTATGTTGTTCCCTCCTTGAACTCAAACCAATACTAGTAAAGTTCATACAGTGCTCCTCTACCTCCCTTTTCCCTCTACTGTTATGAGTTTTTGTGTCTTTTCGTGTTAAAATCTAAAATTATAGGTTTGTATTGATCCTTCTGTAAATCAGAGCCAATGAGAGTAAAAAGCATATGATGCTCATCCCCTTCTTTCCCTGCCCGCCACTTTAGTATGTTTTTATGTCACTTCCTGTGGCACAGTTTACCATTTTCTGCCTCAACCTTTCCTTTTCTCCCATTACAATCCCTTTCTTCCCCTTAACAGGGTTTTTTAAATCTTTGGATTAGTTCACTTATATTAGTTCACCCTCTATCTATGCACATCCCTTTTAAATGTTGCAATACTTACACAAATTTCAGTATTGACAGGTATCCGCTTCAAATATAGGGATGTAAACTGTTTACTCTTATTGAGTCCCAAGGTATGTGCATGTGTGAGTATCTGCGTGTGCATATGTATGTTGAGTGTGTATTTTCCTTGTTTACCTTTTTATGTCTTTCTTGGGTCTTGTAAACAGAGATTGAATTTTCCATTAAGCTCTGGCTTTTTCATAAGGAAAGTCTGGAAGTCCTTTATTTCATTAAATGACCATCTCCTTGCCTGAAAGATTATGCTCTGTCCTGCCAGGTAGTTGATCATTGGTTGCAGTCCTAGCTATTTTGCTTTATGAAATATCAAATTCCAATCCCTCTTTTCTTTTAATGTAGCAGCTGCTAAGTCCTGTGTAATCCTGACTGTAGTTCCACAATATTTGAATTGGCTTTTTTTGGCTGCATTCAGTATTTTCTCCTTGACCTTGTAGCTCTGGAATTTGGCTACTATATTTACTGGAGTTTTCCATTTGGGATCTCTTTCAAGAGGAGATTGGTGAATTCTTTCAATAGCTATTTTACCTTCTGATTCTAGGACCTCAGGGCACTTTTCTTTGACAATCTCTTGGACAATGCTGTCCAGGCTGTTTTTTTCATCATGGCTTTCTGGTAGGTCAATAATTCTTAAGTTTTCTCTCCTGGATCTGTTTTCCAGGTCAGTTGTTTTTCCAGTGAGATATTTTGTATTTCCTTCTAGTTTTTCAATCTTTATGTTTTGTTTAACTGACTCTTGCTGCATCATAGAGTCCTTAACTTCAATTTGACTGATTCTAATATTTAGTGAATTATTTTCTTCAATTACTTTTTGAATCTCCTTTCCCATATGTTCACTTTTCATTTTAAGGGAGGTATTTTCTCCAGTTAGATTTTGGACCTCCTGTCCTGGTTCTCCAATTTTATTTTTTAAAGATTGGTTTTCTTCACTGGGATTTTTTTTCCAATTAGGTCACTGTAGATTTGAATTTATCTCCTACCTCTCTAATTTCATTTTAAAAATCCTCTTGAGGTCCTCCAAGAATGCTTTTTGGCCTTGAGACTAATTCATATTTCTTTCTGAGGTCTCCAGTGTGAGTATAGAGTCAGTGTTGCCTTCTGAATTTGGTTGTTCTTGCTCACTATAAAAGGATTTGATGGTTCTAGATTTGATATGTTCCTTCTATCCCATTGTGATTGCCTATGTCTTGGATTTTTAAAAGTGACTATTTGCTTTTGGGGTGCAGAAGTATTGAGCTTCTCTGGCTGGGAGTTAGGGGTTTGGTTGTTTATTTTTTGAGCTGTAGCCTCTGAGTGACTAGACTGAGGTCAAGCCCAGGACTCTCAGTGTTCCCCCAGAATTTCCCTGAGGCTTACAGAGTAACCTGTGGGGGCGGGGTGGTCTGGCCTTTTCAGGTTTCCAACTCTCTGTCTCTGGGCTACAGCTCAGGCAGGCTTAGTAGCAGGAGGCCAGAAGAGCTGCTGTCAGCTGATTCCCTCCTGGTGGTGCAAAAGCTTGCACTTGGCTTGTGTAGTTTTTGTTTGCTGGATCCACCCTTCTGGGCTTCCCCTTTCCTCAGTGCCTCCCAAGCCTGAGGCTATTCCACTAATTCAGGGTTTTACTCTGGGTGGGGTAATTATCACCAAACTTTTCCTGGGGGGGGGGGGTCAGAGCAACTAAGTTTTATTCCTCTGTATGTAATTTTTAAACATCCAGGCTGCAGGCTGTTAGCCCCAAGAAAAGGTGCTGACCCTGCTGCAGCCCCTTGTTTTCTTTTACCCAGCTCCCACTATCCTCTGCCCTGTGGTGAGATGGCTGTATATTGCCCTCAGGCTACGTGAGTCTGCTGGCTGTCTGGGGCTTCTTCAGATTTCTTTATTCTTTTGAAATAGAGGATCATTAACATGAGTAATAAGGTATTTTTGAAAGAACATTGCTCCCAAATTAGTGCAGTCAAACAATTTTAGTACTAGAAGGAACTTCAGATGTCAACTATCTCAATGCCTTCCTTCATTTTACTGATAAGATAATTATGGAGCAGAAAGGTAAACTGATTCCCACTCACACCCCCCCCATGTCAGTTGTTGACCAAAGAGCCAAGATTGTAATCTTGTTATTCTCATTCCAATTGTGTTACTTTAGCTATACTAAAACATGAACTATGTTAGGATAATTGTAGCCTTTCACATACTAAATGCTTAAAATGTTAGCTCAGCTTAATTGAAGTAGATCAAATACAAATGTTCCAAGTTAACAAAATAATTTACCTATATAGTAAATTGGATTCTGACACAGAATCTCAAAACATATTTAATATAGAAATATAAAAGTAGATAGATCATATATTCTTCCAATTTCTTATGCACAACTCTTACAAGATGTATTAAAACAATTTCAAAGTCATAAGGCAAAAGATAATATCTTGTCAAGAAGAGAGTTCTAAGCAAAGCCACATAGAGGTAGTAGTGGCTATATTACCCATATGAATGCAAAGAGAATCAGTGCAGGAAGTATTAAATCAAAGGGGAAATATTGACTCATATCATTGTCATTTATGGTATCATGTCCCTGACCAAAGAAGGTATCATCATTTGTCTATCATACAAATGTTCACAAAGGTTGATATTTTTTGTTAGATAGATAGATAGATAGATAGATAGATAGATAGATAGATAGATAGATAGATAGATAGATAGATAGATATAGATAGATAGATAGATGGATGGATGGATGGAGAAAGAGAGAGACAGAGAGAGACAGAGAGAGACAGAGGCAGAGAGAGAGAGAGAGAGAGAGAGAGAGAGAGAGAGAGAGAGAGAGAGAGATTTAAGATTGACTTTATTGACCTGGGAGAGCCAAAAACTTCTTGACAACTTTGAGAAGCACTTCAGAAATTCTTATTTAAAAAAAAAAATGAAGTTCGGCCTAGATTTAAAAATAACAACTGAGCTTTTTGCATTGACATACAGATCCTGATGAGACACAGTAGATAGAAAGTTGGCCTCAAAGGCAGAAACACCTGAGCCCAAGTACTGTTTCTGATGCATACTGAAGTCCTATCTCTAATTTATACTGCATACAGTACTTTAGCTCTTTCATTTAAGCTTTCAGTGTCCAAGGTCAGTGGCATCAAATTCAAATAGAAACTGAAGCTGCTAAACCATATTTAAGGAATCCTGTATATCTGAAGGCTATATATTGACTTAGAAAACCACATAGTAACATCTGTGTTCTATTATATTTTTATTTATTTCATCTAAAAATATTTGAGTTATATTTTAATATGATTCAAGGAGCACATAATTGTCATCTCTACCCTAGACAATTTTTTACACTAGAAATTTCAACAAACAAACCAATCTTCATTGGTTGAGGAAGTTTTCTTGCTCAGTATTTCCTACCACTGCAATTACAGGTCTAGTCACACTATCTCTATCCAATCTCTATGCCTTCTTCTCTCCACTTATGAGTTGTGTGTGTGTATGTATGTGTGTTGGCTCCCTGTGTTTTCTTTCTTTGGGAAATGAACCACAGGCAATTCAAACTATATATATTCTGGGAAATTGAGGATCTCTGGGAAAATCCTACTAGTCTTGTTTTTCAGAAAGTTGCCGGAGTGACATTAGAATATAACCTGAATCAGATAAAATCAATATGCCTATGACCTATCATAGTACCTTGCCCAAGGCTTTTCAGCCAGCATACACATTTTTTGAGATATTTTCTTTTCCCTTATCTCAAGCAGAGTGTTAGGGAGAAGAAACAGTAGAGAATAGCTCCTGCTGAGGCCTGCACAGTTCCAGATCTCAGAAAGACTAAGTCCTCCAATGCAAAATAATGAACCAAACTAGACAAGCATAAGCCTACCTTTCTATTCTTTCCACAAATATCCATACAGTTTTCACATCAATTTTAGGGTCATACCAAAGGTCACATTCTACATCAAAGATTACAACCCTTTTCTTCTCTAAGACTTGTTGCACCTTCCAACTCTATTGACATTTAGTTGGAACAGTGGCCAGAGCTCTGGGAGTCAAGTCAGGAAGCTGCTATACAGTTGTTTCAGTAGTGTCAGAATCTTTATGACCCAATTTGGTGGGTTTTTTGGCAGAGATGCAAAATTGGTTTGCTATTTCTTTCTCCAGCTCATTTTATGTATATGAGGAAACTCAAGTAAACTGGGTTAGTGAGTGTCTGGGACTCTATTTAAACTCACAAAGATGAGTCTTCCTAACTCCAGACCTCACACTCTATCTATTGTGCCCCCAAACAGCCCCCAAGTCAGGAAGACTTGAGTTCAAATATAATCTCACATATTTACCAGCTATGTGACTTGAACAAGTCATTTAACCCCTGCCTCAGTTTTTTCATTTGAAAAATGGGAAATAATGGAATATACCTCTCAAGGTTGTAGTAAGGATCAGATAAGATAATATTTGTAAAGTACTCAGCACAAGACATAACTTATAATAGAAGCTTTATAAATGTTGGCTATTATTATTTGTATTAGTATTATTATTATTATCAGACTTTGGGGTGATATGTTTTCTGTCAACATTTCAACTGCCCAACTGTTGGAAATAGTTGGGAAATTGTGGTCCTTGAAGGTTGCTTTTATTCTGAGGTTATACCACACTGAGAAGTTGAGGTAGCCAGAATCAAATTTCATGCCCTGTCTTTCACATTGAACATGGGCACCTCGTTCACATTTACACTAACTTAAGTATCGTGTTTTTGATTCTTGGTACTTCTGCTCTCAGGCTTTCCCACCATTCCTTCTACCAATGTTTCATTAAATAATTTAAATGAAATAAGTGTCAGTATCTCAATAGTTATCACTATAGATGAAGTAAAATCCAGTCATCAGCAAGAAATCTCATAAAGCAGCAGGTCATAAGTCAAGTCCAGGAATGTGTTGGTAAAATAAGATAGATCTGAGGCATAGGCTTTCAGCAGCTGCAAACTGGGATTATTGTATAAAAGAAACTTTAGAGTTGGTCTATGTGGCTCTGAAATGAAGACCAATGGATGGAAATTGTAAGGTTTCAGCTTTTATCTACTTATAAGGAATATGATTATATCAGAAAATGTAATGGGTTGCCTTACAATAATAATAGCTAAAATATACAAGTATATGGATATGTATGTGAAAACATGCATATGTTCTTATATTTATATATAATTTCTAAGATTTGTAAATTGGAACCCTGACCAAATTCCACATTGTCTAGAACCCCAAAGCAGGGTGATAAACAGAACAAAGGATTAGGAGAGGTCAGTACAGAGCAGTCAGACTCTACCACAGCATAAAGGCCAAACCCCTGCCCTCTGGTACATAGCAGAATTAATAGCACCCACCAGAATCCTAGAGCTACATGAAAATAAAAAAGTTTACTGTCTCAAAATATGCTTTCCCTGTTCTGCATGCCCATGGAGCAATTTGGAAAGAAAGGTGATATCTGACAGCCAAAAATGCCCCTATCAGAGATACCCTTTTTGCTTTATGACTTGGCCTTGTCATAGTCATCTTTCCTTCCCTCCAGGGAAATTATATTTTATGCCAGGAAAATTGTACTTTCTCTATTCTCCCATATAACCTGTTCGGTCCTGCTTAACATCCTTCTCAGGTTTGTCTCCTCCAGGGTCCAAGCCACCAACTTCCAGATGACTACTCAGGCTAGCATCCCTTGAATAGGACCCAGCAAGACACAGACAGCTCTATACCTTCTGTCAACAGGAAGCAGTTTCAGAAGCTGAGACCTTTACCCCTTACCCCAGAAGAATTTGTGTCCCGTAAGTTTGAGGGGGGAATAATGGGGTACAGACCTTAGAAATCCCCTCGAACTCTCCTCAAATCTTCCTACTTGGTCTGGTGTTCCCCTGAGGCTACAAGCCTTCCATTATCACTATGCCCAAATCTGGGTTACCCTTAACCTAGCCTACCCACCCATTTTCTGTTTACCTCCAAATTGCCTCTGACTGCTTCTCACCCTTGATCCTATCAAAATCCCATTCTCTGGGGTCCAGGCATCTGGCCTACAGTCGACACCAGTTTATCATCAAGCTCCTCCTTAGACTCTTTCTTAAAATCCTCCCTAGGAGAAGCAGCAAGGTCCCACAGCTCCCACACCGCCACCCTAAATACCCATAAAATTGTGAGCCCAGATAAAGTCTAGGACTCTCAGACTCAAAAAATACAGGGAACACATCTCTCGCTGAAGGCAGCTTGGCAGCAGGGGCTCATCGCAGCGGCCGGGAGTGGAGACTAGAACAGCCTGAATCCAAGACTGCAGCCAGGCCCGGGGTGGTAGAAAGGAGATGGGCTGAGCTGAGCCAAGAGGCCGCAGCCGGTCTTCAGAGGAGAGGATCTACAGCCTCCAGCACCTCCACATCTGCCAAGGCGTGAGGAACGGGGATGGGAGAGGGGCAGCTCTCCACAGTGGAGCAGAGACCCGGCCACCCCAAAACCGCAGCAGGGGCCAGGCAAGGCCCCAAGGCGGCCACTAGGAGCGGAGTCTCCCAAACCGAAGCTTGAGTCTACTTCAAAGAAAATCTAAAGCACTTGCCTGAGGGAATCTTAAAAGAGTCAGAGAGGGTTACTGAAAGTGAAACTTTGAAAATTAATTTGGGGGTGGAACCGGCAGCGGCCCCAACCAGGCTGCTTCACAGGCCCTGGCCTGCGGACTCCACTGGGGGCGCTGAATCAATTCATCAGGGCCAAGTGCTCTTGCACTGAGCAGCCTGCATCCAGATCGTGGTCTTGGGTGGAGGTCCTGGGGTGCACTTTCAGCAAGCCAAAGCTGGGGGGACTTGCAACACCCCCCTAATAGCTCCAGCAGTTGGGAAAACCCCAGCAATTTGGAACAGAGCTTACCCCCTTGGAAGCAGAGT
>CM053600.1:130453650-130492835 GCA_028646575.1 Pseudocheirus occidentalis | reverse complement strand
ACTGCCAGAGCTATTAGGGGGGTGTTGCAAGTCCCCCCAGCTTTGGCTTGCTGAAAGTGCACCCCAGGACCACCACCCAAGACCACAATCCGAATCCAGGCCACTCAACACAAGAGCACTTAGCCTCGATTAATCGATTCAGCCCCCCTGCGGAGTCCGCAGGCCAGGGGCTCTGAAGTAGCCTGGTGGGGGCCACTGCTGCTGGGTCCAGTAGTTGCCCTCCCTCACTGCTTCCTTGCCCCGGGGGTAGAATGGCCAAACAGCTTTACCCCGCCCCAATTAAGTTTCAAAGTTTCAGCTTTCACTAACTGTCTCTGACCCGTGCTTTAGATTTTCTTTGAAGTAGACTCGGCTTGGGAGGCTCCGCTGCTCCTCGCAGCTGCCCTGGGGCCTTTCCTGGCTGCTGCTGCGGTTTTGGGCTGGCCATTCTCTGCTCCTCTGCCATGCGAGCTGCGCCTCTCCGTCCTGCTCCTCACGCCTTGGCAGATGTGGGGGTGCTGGAGGCTGTAGAACCACTGCAGGATGGCTGCGGGGCTCGGCTCAGCTCCTTCCCACCGTCCCAGGTCTCGGCTTCCAGTGTTCCAGCCTCCGCTCCTGAGGCCACGCTGAGCCCCTGCTGCCGAGCTGCCTTCAGCGAGAGCTGTGTTCTCTGGATTTGTGTGAGTCTGAGAGTCCTAGACTTTCCTAGACTTTGTCTGGGCTCGTATTTTCTGGGTGTTTAGGGTGGCGGTGTGGGAGCTGCGGGACCTTGCTGCTTCTCCGCTGCCATCTTGGCTCCGCCCCCCGGTATCAATCAATCTTGATGGCTTCCAAGACTCTTTTTGCAGCAGTCCTAATCTGGCATGCCAAGTTTATCCATTCCTACATGCCTCAATGGAGGAAGTGCTAAAATTAAAATTAAAATCCCAGACCCCACACCCTCTCAAATTCTTAAGTGGCTTAAAGGAACTACAGATCAAATCATCTGGATAGGGAGCCTCGGAACAAGGTTCCTGTTGTGTATTTCTTACTTCTTCCTCAATTTTGTCCAGGATTGTGAATGACAGGATAAGTCAAGTTGACTATTGACCCATTTCTTATAGGAGATCCTTTGTTGTTGTTGTGCTTTTTTTCCCTTTCCTTTCCTTCTATTTTATTCGTGGAGATCATTCTATCCGTGTTTCTCTTAGTGAACCCGTATTATATTCCCTTTCTTAATTATGTGTGATTTCCTATTGTTCTTCATGTGCTTTTCATGTCACAAATTTGTCAAAAGTTCCTCCTCCTTCATTTATCTTTTTAATGTCATAGTAACTATCTTGGAGTAGCAATATATTTTTGAATTGAAATTTGAAGACTATCCTGGTTAGTCAATTCTAAATGATTTTACATGGAGTAGTAAATAATAAGAAGTAAAAACATTAAAGTTAGTGGATAAATTATACACCATCACTGTCAAAAACTTTCCCATAGGAAAAGAGTAAAATAATATAAGGTTTCACAAATCTAGTTCATATAGAGTCAGATCAGTGCACTCCATTGCCAGTGGCCTAAGCATTTATCAAATACAGCTGATAATCTGATAGCAGAAAAGAAGCTTGTCTCACATCTATCATTCAAAGAATTACTCATCAAAAAAAGTCCTATGTCTATAAAATACCCAAATGTGAAAATAGACTAAATGATTCTAAGAAAACACATTACAATTCAAGGATATAACCAGACCAGTCTTGCTATATATCTACTTATAGAGATGTGTTCTCATTTTGTTCCATATAGGCTTTGAGCTACATGGGTAAAGAGCCAAAAAAAATTCATGCAATCTCTGAAAGAAAAAAAAAAATTCTTATCACTACATGTGGCAATTTTAGCTTGGAAGTGGAACTATTAAAAGTACTTCAAGGTGCATAGGCAGGAGGACAGGCCATGCCTTCTCAATTGTATAAGTGGCTTATACCAGAAAAAACATGTAAGCTCCTGAAGATCAGAGTTTATTTCATTCTTGTTTTTGTATCACCAATATCTGTCACTAAAGATGTACTTAATAATTGTTTGTTAATTTAATTGATCCTGATATTGTTATTTTTAATTGACCTCAGAACCTCTTAATATGGAATTCACTTTACCTGTAAAGAGCAGTTAGAACCATGCAGAGAACCACACAATTACTAGTTGTAGGCCTTTTAAAATCTTCAAATAAATAAAGAGAAGCACCACTTTGCATTTTTATAGTCTAAATTCCCGAAGTAGAAATTAGAATGACTTTGATTCTTCTTCAAAGTATGGGGTGCATTCAAAGAAGAATATTTAATTTTTCATTCCACTTACTATCAGTCTTTCCTTAGACAAATAAATAACTTAGCTACTTTGGAACTCAGTTTCTTCATTTCTCAAATAAGGGCATTAGACTAGGTGGCTTTTGCGGTCTTTTTCAGTTCTCAATACATCATGAGATCTTACAAGCTGTTAATTTCTAAAATTATTGACCCACCAAATATATCTTTAAAGACAAAAAGAGTTTTGAATATGGCTTGCCTCAGTGAATGAAGAACTTGCCTCAAATTGTACAAGATGAAAAAGATAGGTCACTTTGATAGTGATCCCAAAAGACATGATGATCAAATTAGCTGCCTTTACAATGAGAAAACGGTTCTCAAAAAGGAAAGAGTGATGGTTTCATCTGAACCAGTATAATTTATTCACTCAATAAGTGACCAATGCTGGTGAAGATCTAGGGTGCCTACATGGTGAATAATTTGTTTTTAACTTTAGAACTACACACCAAACCAAGGAAATATTTTCACTCTTGAATTGCAAAGTCTAGCCAAATTCATTCCATAACTGTTCTTTTGTGATCATGCTAAACTGTAGATCTATGACAACGAAGTTAGTGCTGAAAACATTAATCTAAACAACAAAATGAATATTTATTTACCTCCCTTTATATGTGAGTCACTGTACAAGGGACTGCTTATACAAAGACTAAATCTTTTTGCTATGGCTTATAATTAATACTATTTTTTAAGCTTTTTAAATTGTGTTTTAAAAAGACTAGGTTGAAAACCCCTATAAAATATTTTATTGGACTATAATATCCCCAATATAGACAAGAGGAAGACAGGGGAGGGATCTTTTTTTATTCAGTTCTGTTTATTTGATAGGATAAAATAGAATTATAGAAACTCTCTCTTCCATCTTAAAGTGTCAAATTCAAACATCACATTCCACTTGAAACATTTCCTAGGTTCTTCAAATGTTCTTCCTTTCTGCCTTTTATCTATTTGTCCTATATTTATTTTATAGATATGTTGTGCTTTTAATATTTATCCACACATGTGTGCAAATGTGTGTATTATCTCCTAGAAGGTAATTTAATTGAGATGAAGCATTGTTTTAATGTTTGTTTTTGAATTCTCAGCTGAGAATAGTCTAGTATGTGCTTGCTAATTTCTTGATAGAAAGCAATACAAGAGATGCTTCTATTATTAAAATTATAATTAGAAACATACAAATGAAAAAAGTGCAATAGTTCATGTGTAGATCCAGTAGAAGAATCTGTCTGGACTCAGTCCCCTACATTTGACATAGTACCAGTTATTTGATAACTATCCAGAAGTTTTCTGATCTTCTGTGACTTAGTCTATTATTGGATAGAAAGCTGGTCTCAGAATCAGGAAGACTTAGGTTAAAATACCATTTCTAATATAAACTGATTGTATCATCCTGGGAAATTTGCCTAACTTCTCAGTGTCCCTGTTGGCCCTCTAAAACTACAAATGGCAGAAGTTAAAAAAAATTCATTATTAGAGGGAATTTCCTTACTAATAGCTGTCTTTGCTTTTGAATTCACTGGTCAGATAGAAAAACAAAACAAAACAAAAAGTAAAAATTCTCTGCACCATTGAATTTAGAGCTTCTCAGTTTGATCTTAATTAGTTTGGATTATTTCACTTGCCAATTTGATGAGCATCCTCTTGTTCCCATTCTCACTACCTTTCAAACAAAATCTAAAAACTTATTTCTGACTTTCACCCTTTTGCCTTATTTGGGATCTGGTCAGCACTCTGCTATCTACTTCACTTCTTCATACACTAAGTAACAAAGAAATCTGGATGAGATCTCTAGTCTTTTTTAATGGCAGAATAGGAAAAAAAAACAAGCATATTCTGCTGTGCTCAAATACTTTGTCAGTCTGAAGATGTCTCAGCTGAACCAAGAACAGCTTAGGGACAACTTTTTCCTTAGAGACAGATGGATGGACAAGATGATTTTGGGGGGGCTTGAGAATTCGTTGGATCACTTTCATCCTATCTCCTAATTTGCTCCTCTGTTCTTCCAAAACATTCAAGCTGTTCATGGAATTCCATTACCTGTCCCCAATCTTCCTCTCCAGATGGTTTTCTCACTATGCTTTCACAACTATTTTAAACTCCCATCAAACTGGGCTACTAGATGTTATCTACTTCTGTTTTCTTGTACACGTTATTCCCTTTGCCAAGAAGCAATCCCCATTTCTGCCTTTGTAAATGCTACTTATCCTTCAAATGCACTATCTCTATGACTCCTTTACTAATTGTTTCCATTGGTAGTTATCGTTTCCTTTTTTTCCTATGAATTTCTGAATTCTTATAATACTCTTCTCTGTACCTCTTATGGTACTTATCACTGTGGATTATAATTATCAAAATTCGTGTCCTCATATATTCTACTCAATTGCAATGTAAGGAATTGGGTAAGAAATGATTAGCATTGTAAGGAATAGAGTAGCCTCTTGACCCACTAAATGGAGAAGCCCCATTAAGCTCAAAATTCCTGGAAGGGAATGGAGTAATAGCAAGCATGTCAATTTATGTTCCTCACAGAACCTAAAACTGTAATTTTCATATAGAATGCCAGTGCTTCATTTGTTTATTGGAAACATATAATTTCCTCTACTTCATTGTCTAACCTTGGGCTTATTATCATTTTTTGGCATTTGTTTTTCTTTATCTCCCAAGCTTACCTAAAAATACTTCCTTGAAAAAAGGATGTTTTAATAATATATACTATTTTATAGGATATTAAATGAGTCAATAAATCATGTTATTTCCAAGGCCACTAGTCAAAGAAGTGGCAGTGAAATGTTTAAATTCATAGCTATTATTTTCTTGTTTGTGTGGTTCTTGTTCAGTCATTTCAGTAGGGTCCAACTTTTTGTGATCCAATTTGGGGTTTCTTGGCAAAGACACTGGAGGGTTTTTTTTGTCATTTCCTTCTCTAGCTCATTTAACAATTGAGGAGACTGAGGCAAACAGGGGTAAGTGACTTTCCCAGGGTGACATAGCTAGTAAGTGTCTGAGGTCATATTTGAACTCGGGAAGATGAGTTTTCCTGTCTCCAGACCTGGATCTCTATCTAATATGCCACCTAGCATTTTCTTAGTCTGTGTCAAATGATTTTTGGGGACTTAGAAATTTCCATAGAACCATTCAGACCTAGGAGTAAATATTATGTGCCACAGGCTTTTATTTAGCACTGTAAGGATAGATAAAATATCCTCCTTAACCCATTAAATGGAGAAGCCCCAGAAAGTTCATCCCCCAAGAGGGAAGCTGAGTCACCCTGTAAAAGTAAGACTGTTGTCTTTCCTCCTCACCATGAGCATAAATAATGACCAGTCCCCAGGTGCATCTTCCTTACTCTCTTACCCCAAGATCTAGTCATGATAAACTCAAATAAAAAAATATATTAAAACCCACTGGATTTTATTAGCTTGGGATACAGTACCTTATTCCTTCCATAACCTCAGAAGGCTATCTAGTTCTATGAGACTCACCAGCAGAGCACCCAATTTTTAATTTAGTTCCCAGCATGGCACCCAATTTCGCATTTTGACCAAGAAGATGTTTCCCTAATTCTCCCTGGTTCTCCTTCATTTTTTAAATAATGCCTCCCTTCAATAAAGACAACTTGTTTTACTATTTTTGAAATGTCCACATTTCCTTGTATGAAACTTTTGGCATTTTGAACCTCCCTGAGTATGTATTAAGAAAAACATAAGTTTACCTCACACAAGGGGAAACTTGTATCCTAATAGGACAATTAGAACCACAAAATGTGATACATAGCAAGAGAAAGAAGGAGTGTATCTCCTGCATAATCACTAGAAAGATCAATACACCGTTATAGCACTAAAGGAATAAGATATATCTGTGAATAGGAATGCATCTAGTCCTTGGGTGAGATGACCACCAAGCTGAGGTTAAGAAGGCATAGGAGTTAATTGAATAAAGCAACAACAAGGTCAGACCTGTGCTTTAAGTGGCTGGTTTGGAGTGAAGAGAACTTTGATTCAATAGAACAGCTGTTCTCAAAAGGTGGGTTGCGACCCCTTTGGGGTTGAACGACCCTTTCACAGGGGTCACAGGGGTGACCTAAGACCATAGGAAAACACATTTCTGATGATCTTAGGAACCTCCTCTATCTGTCTCCAGGCAGGTCTGCTCACATGCAGACATGCCCACATCTGACTATTAAAGGGCCATGGCATTAGGAAGGTTGAGAACCACTGTAATAGAACCACTGGCATACTATTACATTAATCAAGGCATGAGGTGATGCAGACCTGCACCAGGTTTGGCAGTATCAGAGAAGAGAAGAGGGTATATTTAAAAGATGTTGAAAAGGTGAAACCATCAGGTTCTAGTAACAGTGTGGGGGTGGTGATAAAAAAAAACATATCTAGGAGTCTAGGATTACTCTTAGGTTGTGAGACTGAGCAGCTGAAGAGGATGCTGTTGCTCTGCAAAGTAATAGTGAAGTTAGGGAGAGGGAGTCTTGAGGGGAAAGATAATGAGTTGTCTTTTGGGCATATTTAGTTTAACATGACTACTGGAAATCCAGTAAATATCCATTGTATATAATTACAGATAGGAGGGGCTTCAGACAACGAGCAAGGAGGGAGTGCTAGTCTGGAAGAGGTAGTATGTCCACAGCAAAAAGAATCTGTTACAGTAAATGTTATACCCAGAAAAAGAAAGGTTTTCTTTTGTTTTTGTTTTTGCAAGCCTTAAAACATTATGTAAATGTTATCTATCATTCAGTTACAAAGAGAGGAGAGAGAAATTCCACACAGGTTAGGAATCTTTCCCTTTTTTTGTCTTTATCCCCTCCCCCTGCTCACTGCTACACAGAGTCTACTGTCATATATGGTAGCCATTTCATATATGTTTATTGATTTGAATCTCTTTTGCTCATTCCCATGGTTTTAAAAGATTTCAAAGGCATAAATACTATGTATTTCAAGTGTGGATTAGTCACTTCCTTTAACCTAAAGACTTCATCTTGTTACTATATTTAAAATATAGACAGGCAAGTAGAAAACCAAAGTCCTCATTGAGACAGTGAATTTAATTATAGGTTTAAAGCTGTGGGCATCCTCCTCTTCTTACAATGAGAAGATTTTGCATTTCTAATGGAAGAATGTAAATTGGGGAATTTTTTACATGTCAGGCTATATGACAAAATTGAATGATGATTGGACATGGTTGAAGGCTTGGGTTAAGTTCTTCTAATAAATAATTTTATGAATTGGGTCATAAATTATAATAGCATAATCTCCACTCCCATACTTCATGTCTCCTTATATCTTTGAATATTTAATGATAGATTATAGATAGACGAGAAAAGACCTATTAGATAATTAAATTCATGCCTTGCTTAGACTGCAAAAGATACGTGACTTCAAATTACAGATCAAAAAAAGAAAAGCCCTATTGTCATTTAGAAGCTACAAGTTATATATTTTCAGGCTTTTCATAGACAATATTTAATCAGCATCCATGGGATATTATATTAAACATGTTGGGAATTTGTGGAATATAGAGACAGTCTGATTTCTCTCTCCTTGGGGAAGGTACAAACTGACCCATTTTCTGAAAAAATTGGCCCCAAAATCTTCACTTGGGGCTATGATATTCTGAATTACATCATCTGATATCCCTTACTTAAAAGGTTCATTTTTATTGCTGTCTTATTTTTTATTGTAAAAGTATTTGTAGTTCCTTTCCGAATACTTTGAGCTTGTTTCCAAAACCAGATTTTTTTAAGTGAAAAGATGTTGTATGTAATAGGTATCTATGCCTTATTCATGCATACTCATGCTTGCAAAGTTGAAATGCTAATTTATCCTAATTGTCTGAGCACAATGAAAAGTCATCAGACATGAACTTCTGACATTTAAAAAAAATGTTAGCTAAAACTAAAGATTCCACAAAACCCATGCCTGATAATGTACTTAAGCTATGTCTAACAAGAAAAAATAAAATAGCACATTACATTTAATAATAGAATGAGGTAGGGACTGAATTTCTAAAGTTATCGGCATAAGGAGTTTCCAGATAAGAAAAGGAATTTTTATTAATTTAGATCAATACCTTCTCTATAACTTGGTTGCTTAGAAATAAGGAGTTCCTTACACTCCTTCTTCACTAATATCCCACACTGATGCAAGTTCTTATATTTTCATATCTAGATTATTGCAGTAGCATGGTGGTTGAGATTTCTCCCTGCCTTAAATCTCTCTACTGTTGTCTTTATTGGAGTGGTATCCCTAAAACACCACTCTTATCCCCTTATTTGATCAACTCTGGTGGGTCCCTAAAATCTGTAGGATTTAATATAAAAACACTGTTGCAAGTGTTTAATAAACCTATCTCAACCCCTTCCCCTCCCAACACTCACACACACACACACATAAACACACATACACATACACAAACACATGCACACATACAAACATCTGTCTAATGACATTGACTTCACTGTAACTCACAGAAGACTCTCCATCAGCTGACTCATGGCAATTTTGCTGATTGTTCCCCATGAGTAGAATACTCTATTCCCCTTGATGGAAGTGATTTCCCTCTATGGATTATCTCTATTTTTCCTTAATATTACTTGTTTGAACATAGTTATATGGCGGTTGTCTCTGTCATTAGACAATGAGCTCCTTGAGAGCAGAGATTGTCTTTTGCCTTTCTATGTGTATCCCTTATGCTTAGCACAGTTCCTGGCACATGGTAGGTGATTATTGATTAACTGACTGAATAGTTATATTTCTAGGATCACTTAGACATATATTGTTGTTAGTCACTTGATCAACAAGAGATTAATGAATTTCAATATGTACCAAGAATTTTGCTATGTTCTAGTGATATAAAGAAAAGCAGAAACATGGTTGGAGGAATAGGAATGCATCTAGTCCTTGGGTGAGATGACAGCCAAACTGAGGTTAAGAAGGCACTTGAGTTAATTGAATAAGGCATTGACAAGGTCAGATTTGTGCTTTAGGTGGATGGACTGGAGTGAAGAGAACTTTGATTCAATAGAACCACTGGCAGACTATTAAATTAATCAAGGGATGAAGAGATTTAGACCTGTACCAGTGTTGGAGGAGAAAAGAGGGCATATTTAAAAGATGTGGCAAAGGTGAAACTAACCTGTGATTATTTAAGGATTTCATATTCCATTAGGGAAGACAGCATCAAATAACTATGTACAGTGTGCATTTGTATGTGTATGTATATATGTGCGTATATACACATATATATATGTACATATATTCACACACATATAAATATACACACACACCTTGTTAAAAGTGGGACTTGAACCCGTTTTTTTCTTATTTCAACTTCAGCTCTCTATTTACTATGCCCAGCTATCATTCACATGTCACAATAATGATAATTATCATTTATATGTGTTAGTGTTTTCTTTTCATATTTACACAGATCATGATTTCATTAGTAGGGAACTAAAGGGGAAGAAGCTCCTTTTCCACTACAGAAAGGCAGCTAATCTATAATGTTGCCTTCCTGGCTCCACTTCTGTCTCTCTAGATGACAAAAATATGCCACGTCTACCTTTTCATCTTGAACCTTCCATCAGTATTTGTGGCCTTCTCACTCTGAAACATTAACCTAGCCCTCTTGCCTTCTGCTCTCATCATGGCCTCCCAGGGCCTCCTTCATGAGGAGAGGTCTAGGGAAGCCATCCTACATTCCCTTCCTTGAACTGGTACTGAACATTCCTTGGGTAGATTTCCTCATCTTTTTCAACTTCCTTCAATGTGTGGTTATCCCTCATTAAAACGTAATTCATTTAGAGGGAATACTGTCTTTCTTTTTACTTACATTGCTATCCTCAGAGCTTAACATCATACCTGATATTTATTAAACTCTTTAAAAAGTGTGTTTCCTAATGGCCTATATAGTTTTAGCAAGTTGCTTGAGGGAGCTAAGATCATATGTGACTATATCTTTCCAACTACATTAATGAAGTAAAAATGATAGTAGTTTGAATGTTCCTAAATAGCCCAAACTAGGAAAACACATAGTTATAAAATCATGTATTCAGAGTAGGAAGGGTAATTAGAAGGTAGTTAATTGAGCCTCTTACCTGATCGAAATTCCCCTGTCATGTTAGGACAGTGAAAGCACTGTTCTTCAAGCTATGCAACCTTCCCATTGAAGTGACCAGGAAGTAAAATGAAAGATATAGCAACTCTCTAAAGAATTACATCCAATTGCCTTTACTTTGCCTCATAATTAAATCTCTTTTGGGTTCTACTCAAATTAAGTTTTGAATGGAGAGTTTTTTAAAATATCCAACAAGAAAATGCCCAAACTGGTTCTTCCTTTAAAAAATTCAGCCAAACTGGGTATTTGGTGCCATATAGCAAAACACCAGCTGTTTGCTTAAATGACTTTTTTTTTAACTCAATGTGTGTGTGTTGTAAGCACACAGTAATAGTGTTGAAGGCCATATTGAAATTCCTTGTTGGAAAATATTTATATGGTTTTCACCAAAACAACCATAGGAAAATATTACTCCAAAGGTATGTTTCTGTTATTACATTTAATACTTACACCAGGCCAGGCCAAAGGGCGGATTTCAGAAGTTGTAAGGTTTGGATAGGACTAGAGTAGTGCTAGGCAAACACACACACACACACACACACACACTGTGAATTATCTTATATTTTCAGGAAATCAATTATGAAGGATCAGAGACATAGAACAAGAAGGAAGAGACCTCAGAAGACATATAGTTCCTCCTCCTCATTAAACAGAAAATGGGGGTCCAGTGAGGATAAATCACTTGCTCAAGGCTACAAAGGTATTAAATACCTAATGAAAGATTGGAATCAAGTCTTTGAATCCTGTGCGATTTTTTTCAATCCCTATAGTATCTTAAAGCAAAACTGCAATATATATATATGTATATTGCTTACCTAGGGTAAATGCATTTGGGGTGGGACAGAATGATGATTCTGGCCAGAAGATAATTATGAAATTGGGTCTAGAAATGGCAGTTACTACTGGGATGAAATATTTCCTTTCCCAGATGTTGTGGCTCTACGGCAAAAACCTTGGTTGCCAATGATAGTTATTGTTTAGTTAAGTCATGTTCAACTTTTCATGACCACATTTGGGGTTTTTCTTGGCAAAGATACAGGAGCAGTTGGCCAAATCCTTCTCCAACTCATTTTATGGGTGAGGAAAATGAAGCCAAAAGTATTCAGTGACTTTCCCAGGGTGACACAGCTAGTAAGTGTCTAAGGTCAGATTTCAACTCAGGAAAATGAATTTTCCTCACTCCAGACCTAGCACTCCCTCTACTATGCAACCTACTTGGTCTATGATAGCTAGTACATAGTAAAACACTTTTGAGTAAAGATTTCTTTTATGCCATTACCACCAAAGAAAGATTCAACATATTATGTAATATAGGTACTACCCCCCAAAAAATGTGTGTACATTACATTTTGTAGCTAGAATTATATTGGAATCTGGGAAGAGTTTGCTATTTAAATGAGGTTTATGGTGAATACTTTTATAAGGTCAAGAATCCTATTCTATACTGAATACCTACATTACTTTGAAAGTCCACATTTATATATGAATTTCTTAAAATAAGGAAATCCTATGAGCAAATAAGATATGTAATAAGATGTCATGTTTTTATTTCTCACCCAGTATCCTTGGCACTTTGCCTCCTCTAAGCACACAGAATTAAAAGACTTCTTTCAGGGACAGTTAGGCCACACATTCTATTTACTCAGGACTTGAAGTGGGTTGGCAGTTTTGACACATATTCTAAAACTCTTGTCACAAAGGAGCTTCATGAACAGTTAGTTTCAGTATAAACAAATCAGTGGTTGAGAGATATAAAGAATAATGACTTCTCATGGCATATGTGGTTATAACAAAGCACCTCACTTGGCTGCATGTCAAATAAAGGCTTCTTTGTGAGTTAGCTCCCAAATTGTACCTGTTGATTGGAGGAAATGAAATATTTTCTAATTTGATTCAAGTGGGAGATGGCATTTTATTAAATTGGAACTAATTTGCTCACTTTCTCCCTTTAAAACCTTCATCTAGTGTACTTAACACTCTTATGCAATGGCTTAAGATTTTTTTTAAGAAGAAAAAAAGTGGAAAAATTCCCAAATCATATCTGAATGACATTCCTTCCTGCAGAAACAAATCACATTAATCACAGTATTTCTCTTTGAGGCAGTAGAAACACTGTTTTCCTTATTTCAATGAATATGTCTACTCAGAAATATCTGTAAGTTAATGACAGAGCTAGTACTTCTAAGCAAATTAGTTTTAGAATCCTACATTGTGGATTCTGTTGATTTGGAGACAAATTCATTGTCACGAGAAAAGGTTTTCAGATGCAAATTGTAGCCACAGTTATTTCCACTCATAAAAGGCAATTTTTAGGAAATGTGAACCCACATGGAGAGGAAGTTCAGCATCCTCAAAATTAAAAAAAAAATAAAAAGAACTCAAATCAGGAAAAAAGTAAAAGTTAACTTTTAGGAAAAAAAGAAAAGATCTAAAGATTTCCAAGAAACAAGTCAAAAAAGCTAAAAATGAAGTTAATATATGGAACAAAGATGACTGGAATAGTAGAAAGGGTTTTAACAGATCAAAATTAGGGGACCTGGAAAATATTACTTTATGCATAAAATAACTTTTTAACCTTTTTTTAAGAATGTGAAGAAAATCATTTTACTATCTAACCTAAATAAAAGGAAATGTGTAAATTGCCAGCTTACATTGTTCCCTACTGTTTCTAAATGCCTACAACAGTATTTTTTTTTGTATCAGTGAATTTAGCACTGCTTATATCAGCACCTTAAAGAACTAGGCATGCTCAGTTTCATTGCATCATAACTACTCAAGACAAAAAAAAAAAAGTTTGGAGTAGGCAATTCTAGGAATTGTTTCTCACTAAGTTTCATCCACATTTTATCCTTCACAATGGTTATGTGAAGGACTGAATAGAGGAGAATAACAGATTTTGTTTCTTCTTATCATTTACTGGGAAGCCTCCCCCAAAAAATGAGTCTTGGAAATGTTACATGGTTAGCAAATCAAGTCTTCAATGAGTCAAAAAAATTTTACTGCATTCTGACTACGTTGAAAGTATTATATCTTTCCTGTGGGGGAATCCAGAGACAACACAACCCCTGACCTCAATAGGTTAATGATCTAGTTCAGGATTATGAAATTTAATAATGAAATATTAAATAAGACAAATTGTTTTTAAAAGCACGAGATGACAAAAGGCAACAACTGATTTTTCTTTCATTCTAAACTTGAGCACCAAAAAAACTGCATTTCCATATTCATAGCAGAACACAAAAAGAGGATTAGAAGAAATTGTAAATCTGCAATTCATACAGCATTTTAAAAAAGCATATAATGAATTCCTCTTGTTATTTCCTGCTTGCTTTTGCTTCCTACTGAACTTCCTTCTAATTATTTTCATTTTCTATGCACTTAGTTTTTTCCCATGTACTTCCCCCACTTTTTTTACAATGATTAATTTTATATTGCCTTTATAGATTTCTCTGTATCTTGTATTTGCATCTTAAAGTTCTATTCGATTCTATTTTTTCATCAGAAGTTCTTGAAAGTCTGCTATTCAATTAAAGATCTTTTTTTAAAATCATTTCCCATAGGATTGTATTTATCTTTTCAGTCAATCAGTAAACATTTATTAAAAGCCTGATGTTTAGTGTGGGCTACATGAAGAAAGACAAAACACAAACTCTTCACTCAAGGAACTCATGGCAAGAGATAACATGCAAAATATACATGCAAGACAAATAAGAAATTATATATATGTATATATATGTGTGTGCGTGTTTATACACACAAAATAATTATATTTGTTTATTTTCCTTTTTATTATGTGCTCTGAATTTTGACTATGAAATTCTTAGATTTTTCCTTTTGCGGTGTTTTTTGTTTTTTGTTTTTTTTAGTATGTCATTGGTAGACTCACTCTATCTGCACTTCCTTCTCTGGTTCCAAGAAGTTCTTGAAATATCAAAGACTTTTCTTTTCAAGGCGTAGTTTCGATGAATCTGATGATTTGTAAATTTTTTCTAGGTCAGTTGTTTTTTATATGAGGTATCTTACATTTTCTTCAGGCTTTTTCCCCCATCTTTTGATTTTGTCCTAATATTTCTAACTCACTCATGGAGTCATTGAATTCTTTCTAGGTGTTGTAATTTTCAGAGTATACATTCTTGGATAAGGTTTACCACTTTCTCTTATAAGCTATTTTTTCTATTCTTTCCTCCAAAATTTTTATTTCATTAAAAAAATTGCTGATTTAATTATATCTAAGCATTCAAGTTCTTGTGAAAAACATATTTTCCCTGGAGTCTCTACTTAGAGTTGCTATGCACATACTTTTCTCTTTTGGAAGTATCTTTTGTACTGTAATTTAAAAAATGTTTATATTTTCTCTTATTCATCCATCTCTATAGCTGTAGTTTCTGAATTGGAGCATCACTGTGGAAAAGCCAACTTTTCCACCTTTATGGGCTGTGGGGCTGCTGGCTGATTTATGTCATTCCTGGGGTTGAAGAAATAGAAGGCATTTAGTGCAGTTTCTCACTGTATAGCTTGATCATTAAATAGTCTAGTGCAAATTGTATATTTTTGTTGAAATAAGTGTGGGGAAGTGGGGTAGTCTGCCTCTGTTCAGGCAAACAGCGTGCTTGGAAGCTGTAATACATAATTAATTTCCAAATGATTGGTATGGGCCATAACTAAGGCTATAAACAATAAACTAAATCTATAAATTCCATGTTTCCTACCATTTCTCTATGTTCCATTAAACTACTGAAATATTATTCAACAACTGTTTATTTAAAAAAAAAAAGGTTAAGGGAGAATTGTCCAATTGCAATTGAGATTTACCCCTAGTTCTCCATTATCTCTTTTCCATTCCTATTAACACTATCATTTTATCTTCATACAGCTTGTGTTTTAATAGATAAAATAAACAAATAGCAATGTAGCGAGGAAAGGGAGGTAGTGTTTTGTAACTTTTTTTAAATTTCCACCTTCCTCCAGTACTTATAGTTAATATGAAAAAAAATGAAGTAATAAATATTTCTCTGATACTCATGACCTCTCAAATCTCCCCAAAATAGTTATTATATACAAGAGGAAAAAAATTAATCTTTCTCTGTAGTCTGAGGCTCTAAGAATGCTAACGAGGTAGTCTGTTAAACTACAAATAGGGAAAGAAGATTCCCAATTCCTAACACTCTCATTCAGCCCCCCTCCTCCACTAGTCACCATATTTGTTTGTTTGTGTGTTTTTCTGAGCTACACAAGATTACCTATCTGCTTCCAACAGGACTCAACATAGACCCTATCCAATTTATACAATGCAAAAAGAAAAAAGACTAGGGATAGCACTCTATAGGAGAGAAATATAGCATTACACTATGCTGAAATCATGCTCAGGCAGAAAACTGAAGAAGAAATGCCAATATGTGTGGGGCTCTTTGTTTTGTTCTTGTTCAATTGTTTTTCAGTCATGTCGAGCTCTTTGTGGTTCCATTTGAGGTTTTCATGGCAATGATTCTAGAGTGTTTTGTTCATTTCCTTCTCCAAATCATTTTACAAGGTGAGGCAACTGTGGCAAATAGGGTGAAGTGATGCTATCAGCATCTGCAGAAGTGTCTGAAGATGTCTTTGAACTTACAAAGATGAGTCTTCATGACTTTAGGACCATCATTCTATTCATTAGACCATCTAGAGACCTGAAAAAGAAAGTGGGGACAGACTGGGATCCAGCAGTAGCCCATCCTATCCTCCCAAAAGTCATATGGTACACAGATTGAGGTTGATGAAAAGTTAGTTCCTCAGCAGCAAAAGAAAATTAGTCAATTTTTCAGATCTACTCTCCAGGAAAACCACCATCAAAAGGTAAGGATTCAGAGAGTGCTGCAGAGTAGAATGTGGAAAACCAAATCTTGAAATATTGAAGTTTTCAAGAAGAACTTCAGAAAGAAAACTCAATAAAATACATTGAATACAATCAAATAAAATAAGAGAGATGATATGGACCAAACAGGGATAGCATGGGACCTAGTATCAGGCAAAGAGAAAAAAAATTCAAATCCAACCTCAGACACTGACTACCAGTAAGACCATAGGCAAGGGCATAACTTTTTTCTACCTTAATTTCCTTACCTGTAAAATGAGAATAATAAAAACAGCTAATTCCCAGGATTGTTTGGGGGATAAAATTAAATACTTTTTGTCAAGTACATTGCAAATCTTAAAGTTCTATGTAAATGTTAGCCATTATTAAAGTTAATTCCACTGTATAACTACCTCAAGATCATCTACACAAGTAGGAATATGTATGAAAATTTTGCAAGACAAAGGAAATGAATAAAAAACACATGAGAAATTGTTGTCATTTACCTTCCATTTTGAAGGGATTGGAGTCAGCAGAGAGTGATGTCTTAACTCACAAGTGAATTCAATTTAAGTGAGACAGATGATAATTCTCACTGTCTCTTCCAGTCATTGAAGTCCAGTGGGAAGACTGAATTTAGGGTGACTGACCATAACCTGGAATGCAGTGGTTGACCTTGGTGTCTTCAATGTCTGACCAAGTTCTAAGTACTTCATAACATCAGCTTCGACCACCTTCAAGGCTATTGGAACAAATTGTTCTCATTCACTCATTCTATTTGGTGGAGTCTTCTTAGGCTTTTGATAGACATGTCCCTAACTCACTGAGATGTTTGAGGGCTGTTGGTTATCCTCAAGCTGGTTTAGCCCATATGCAGAGATGGTTTTGCTGGGGTGTGCCCTCTGCAGATACTACACCTTTTTGGGAGCCAAAGGTAAGAAGTGGATAACAGGGAGACACCAAATAATGACAATAAACCTTGAAAAGGAATTGGCAAACTATCACACCAGAGGTGTTGGCCCTCCCTGAATACTCCATACATGTACAAGCAAAACATATATCTTAAAGATGGTACACCTAGGGGAAAATTAAGAAGTAAACTTCCAGAAGAAAAAATGAGAAATCAAAAGACCTGAACAGAAAAAAATGTAGGAAATAATACAATAAAACTGTCTGGAGCTTCAGAGTGTGTGAAACAAAATAAGAAGGATCAACAACAATAGCAACTACAGAAATGAAAACAAATCAACCTAATTCTATAGGTGACCAGGAAAAAGCCCCTCAAATGTGAGTGAAATTTGAATAACTCAAGATTATCCTGCACCTATCAAGATCCAAAAGAGGGAATGGAATAATGTTTTGAAAAACAAAGTAGCTCAAGATGAAACCAAAGGCGGCGTAACTTGCTAGCAAAGCCTAACAATCAATGGGGGAAAGTCTTGAAAAGAGGCATTTCTAGTATTCCTACAAAGAAAAATATATTATTAGATAATTTTCTTTGCAAACACTCCAGCCAACAGAAATATAGGTAAGACAAATAAATAAAACAATTAAGGAAACTCCTAGGTATCTTTTTAATATTCTTTTTCTTAGTCAAAAAAAGGAAAATAATATTACAAAGATGCCTAGGTGTTTAAATATAAGAACAATAACAACAATGTAACAACAAAGACAGAAATAATAGATTCCTTGCTAAAAGTATAAGAGGAGACAAGGATGAAAATCAAAGACAAATACAAGAAGTGGTAATAGAGGAACAGATCTGAAATATCATGGACTAAATACCATAACATACCACCTACAACTGAATTTAAAAAAAAAGACATCTTGAACTGCAGACTAGTAGGACATTAAAAAGGGGGAAGAGAAGATGAAATAAGTAGAGGTGGAAGAGTGGATGGACAGGAAGAGTATTAATTGGCCACTAGCTGTTAGATACTGTGCTAAGCATTTTACAAATATTATTTCTTTTAACAGAAGATATAAAAGCACATGGATTGTACCATAATCCAATCAAAAATTAACAATGAAGAGGAAATAAGTCCTGAGCTTAGTTGATCAATTGCAAAATATATAAAATATTGAAGAATTTATTTTATGAATTGATATCTGTCCCTGGAATAGCCATGAGTGCAGGATGATGAGAAGTAACATGGGCATAAACCAACTAGCAGGTTGTGGGGTGACCAACTACTCAAGTTGGTGACCTGTGTAACCTTATTAGAAACACATGGTTGCCATCTTCGAGCTAGGTTACAATACAAAACAAAATGCTACAACACTGACAATCTAAAAGAAATTATCTGCATTCAATATGCCAACGTCTTATGTTACCAATAGATGTCAGATGGATATATAGAGAAAATGAATTTTATAGCAGTTC
Source organism: Pseudocheirus occidentalis (assembly GCA_028646575.1). Lineage (NCBI taxonomy): Eukaryota > Metazoa > Chordata > Mammalia > Diprotodontia > Pseudocheiridae > Pseudocheirus > Pseudocheirus occidentalis. Next base: position 130,474,183 of record CM053600.1, on the reverse strand, counting down.
CTTAACTGGATGTCAGATGGTATTACTTAGGATAATCTAATATGATTTTCAATTCATATCCACCCACTGTTTTATCCATCTGTTTCCATAATACTTGCCATACACTTTAAATTCTGAAAACTACTTTTTGTATTTGAAAAAAAAGAAATGTTTTGGAACTTATTTATATGTGTACTTTGCAACTGTCAGCCAAGAAGATCAGTGAAAATATATCCATAGATAGATAGATAGATACATAGATACATAGATGGATAGATGATAAACAGACAGACAGACAGACAGATAGATAGATAGATAGATAGAGTCCATTTTAATTTCATATTTTCTAAAGTAATACTTTTAAAGTGTATGGGAAAAAGAATTGTACTTGATTTTGTCATCAATATCTAGAAAGTCATTAACAATCTTACCTCTTCAGCAAAAAGAATTTTTTTCCTCCTTTTCTTCTCCATACAAGGGTACAGGCATTGTCTTCTCTAATACTCACACAAGCACCAGAAAGAAATGATTTCTTAGTTTCTTTCAAAAGTGTTGAGAAATCAAAATTGGGGATATAAAGTTTTTGCTAAAGCACAGCTAAGGAGATATGAGTTTGGCTATTATTGTCCTTTCTTTTGGCATGCCAAAGGAAGGCTTATTAATTTGGATTGTTTGTAGAAGCCCCACCCAGAAGCATGATATATTTGGCGATTCATGCAAATTTGATCATTATTAATAAATTTTGAATTATCTGCTTTCCATTTTGAAGCATAAGTTGTCAGGGAGTAGTAATTGGCGACATTGTGCCAATGTAATATTCCTTTATTTGATGCCCAGCAGCTTTCACTGTGAAGGTTAGGTTGAATGAGAAAAAACTTTTAAATATCCTTTTGCTAAGGGGAATTTGTGGAACTGATTCTCTTCCTCCACCTGTGTTCACCCACCGAAATGGGATTATTTGGTGACCCTTTTTTTTTAAGGTTTCTGATTTCACTCCCCCCAAACTTACTTTACTTTGGGAGGTTGAAAAAGTCCAAATGTTGTGAAGTGTCCTCACCATTTTGAGGTAATGAGATCAGCTCATTAGAGTTTTAATTTTCTCTAGAAGTTTAATATAGATTATAAATAAAAGTCATAAAAGATTCTGTGTTCCAAGGCAATCTTTTCGTTTCCATTTTTGGAGGATAGTTTCCAATCCAGGTGAACAGGTATAAATAAATATTGACTATTCACCAATTTCCTCCATTTATGAAACTTTTTTTAGTAATAACATTAGGACAAACATAAGACAATTAAACTGTCTTTTCCTTATCTGGAAAAATTCAAAAATATAGTCATTTAATAGAATTGAAAGTAACATGAACACAATAATGAATCATAGCAACTATTGCAACTGTCCATAAAAATAAGGGAAAAAACAAAGAGTAGAGTAAATCAACCATTTTCCCAAAGGTTTCCAAGAAGTCAAAATGATCACTCCTTACTGGATTTTCTTAAGGGAAATGGCAGCCTAGGGGGAAAAAGTTGCAGCCACTACAAAGCTTTGAGGTATTCTCCTAGAAATCATCTTTCTGCTGCTTTTGTCTCTGACATCAGTCACTCTAAGTTTCTCTCCCTGCCTCTCTCCTTTCTCAGAAAGGATGTTTTTTAAATGTTGCTTAACAGAAAATTTCACCTTGCAATCCTGATCTCATATGATCGCCATTTCCCCCTGAGAAGAAGTAAAAATCCATGAGTCTTTGGTAAACAAAGTAGCCAGTTTATGTCTAATATGATTATTATATGCTTATAACCACCAAAAATCAACCTAAAGATGTGTGGTTGTATCATCATCATATAATACTAATAATGACTTTGTGTCAAGAATTCACCAAAAAAACCTACTTCTTTTAGTGGGGGAAGAAAAAGTAGACCACTCACATAGTAAGAAAAAAGAGATTAAATATTTTGTATATGTATTATAAAGCAGCAGTCATCAAAACTACTTGGTATTGGCTGAGGAATAGAGTAATGGATCAATGGAATGGATTGGGTAAAAAGACTCAGTAGTCAATGACTATAGTAACATACTGTTTGATAAGCGCAAAGACTCCAGTTTTGGGGATAAGAATTCATTATTTGACAAAAACTGCTGGGAAAACTGGAATATAGTATGGCAGAAACTGGGCATAGATCATTATCTAATGGCATAAACCAAAATCAAGTCTAAATAGGTGCACAATTAAGACATAAAGGCTGATAACGTAAGCAATCTGGGGAAACAAGGAATAGTTTATGTGTCAGATTTATGGAGTAGGGACGACTTTATGACCAAACAAGAATTAGAGAGCATTATAAAATGCAAAATAGATACTTTTGATTACATAAACAAAGTCAATGTAATCAAGATTCAGAGGGAAGTGGAAAGTTTTTACAACCAGTGTCTCTGATAAAGGCCTCATTTCTAAAATGTACAGAGAATTGAGCCAAATCTATAAGAATTCAGGTTATTCCCTAATTGATAAATGGGCAAAGGATATGAATAGGCAATTTTCAGAGGTAGAAATTAAAGATATCTATAAACATATGAAAAAATGCTCTAAATCACTATCAATTCAAGAAATGTAAATCAAAACAATTTTGAGGGACTACATCTCATCAGTCAGATTGACTAAGATGACAAAACAGGAAAATGACAAATGCTGGAGAGGATGTGGAAAAATTGGAACACTAATGCATTGTTGGTGGAGCTGTGAACTGATACAATCATTATGGAAAGAAATCTGGAACTATGCCCAATGGGCTATAAATAATTGCATACCCTTTGACCCAGTAATACCACTTCTAGGGTTGTATCCCAAAGAGATCATAGGAGTGGGAGGAAGATCCATATGTACAAAAATATTTATTGCAGCTCTCTTTGTGGTGGCAAAAACTGGAAATTAAAGGTATGCCCTTCAATTGAGGAATGGCTAAACAAGTTGTGGCATATGGATGTAATGGAATACTAGTGTGCCATTAGAAATGAGGAGCAGATGGACTTCATATTTACCTAGAGAGGCTTATATGAACTGAAGCTATGGGAAAAGAGCAGAGCCAGGAGAAATTTGTAGATAATGACAGATATAACATATGCATGATGACCACCTTTGATAAATGGGACTCCTCTCAGAAACGAAAGGTTATGAGACAACTTTAAAAGATTCAAGATGGAAGGAGATGTTCCAGAGATCCAGAGAAAAATCTAGAAAGATGAAAGGTGAAATGGAGACTGAAACAAGCTACATGCTCTCTTTCTTTTCCATGTTTGGTTTTATTTCCTCTTTCCCATCATTCATTCCATCTGCTACAATCCTTCTATATGAACAGACTAATATCCAATGTGAAAGTATTTGCAGATCCTATACTTCATTGCATGCTGCCATGAGAGGGAGGGAAGAAATTTTGAAACTCAAGGGATTGTGGAACTGAATATTGTAAACTAAAAGTAAACAAATCAATAAAAAATAAAACATTTTGTATATTTGAGTAAAAACAAACAAACAAAAACCTCAAAGAAAGACCTCAAGTGCACTGGATTGATCCCCTGAGTATTTGTGGCAAAAAAATTGAATGAAAGCCACAGGAAAAAAAAGACATTAGGTGGCTATAAATAATATTGGAGAAAGAAATACTTGCATGAAACCGGAGAGTTATCTACATATTTTGGGCTGCAAACTAGTAGTAGATTGTAGATTGTCTATATTCAATCATGTCCTACATATCAGCAAACCTTGCCTCTCAAAAGCAACATAATCTCTGTGATGGCAAAGACTGCATTTTCAATCAACTAATATTGATTAAACACTTAGACGTGTTGGTGCTTATAGAGGAAGGAACACATATCTGCTTCTCTTATCCTCTTTATTTCTATTTTTTTTAATTTCTCTTCCTCATGTACTTGACTACCATATGTGATGCAAATTAAAGTGAGATTCACCAGCATCCAGATACCAGAAGAAATTCTTCTTGTTCCTATTACCACTTAATACATCTGTAATTTGTGATCAAATAGTTCACACTGTAATTTATCCTTTAAATGAATATATTTGCAATTAAAATAATGAAAACTCATTTGTCAAAATTAGTTTTTATTTGTTTAAATAAATGAAAACGTATGTGGCAAAATTGTGGAAGACAACATTATACATCCTATTTGAAGTAGCATGTTGAGATATCATGAAAAGTGCTGGGTTTTGATTTCAAGGAACTGGCTTAAAATATGGGCTTTGCCAATTGGTAGCTTTGTGGATTTGGTAAATGACATATTTTCCCCTCCTTGGTGTATTTATCTATAAATTGAGAATAATAATAGAACCCATATCACATAAGATAATTAAAGTAATTATCACGCAAAGAATATAATTATGTAAAGTGTTTTGCATAAACATTAAACCAGCATGTTATTATTGGTTTTGTTTTTATTTTTCTATTTGTGTTGCTGAATTAAATTTTTCTTTCTAGTGAATCTCATAAAATGAATAGCTAGTGTTCTTTTCGTGAACTGCAAGGGAACAACAACAGCATCATCAACAACAACCTGCTTGCTTGATATTTCATTGAACCACTTTCTGTTTTGTAAAGGAAAGGTGACTGAGGTCATAAACTCATTGAGATAAATACATGTTTTTCCTTTTTCATGCTGCTTTCCTTCTGACCCAATGGTCCTGAAAGTGTCTGTGAGTATAGCCATGGCTTCACAGCATACTTTCTCAGTTATTTTATGGAAACTCAAAAGGGCTCTGTTGGACTAGGAAAGATAATATAAAGCTTCTCTCTTAAATTCGCTCTTAGGGGGTAGCTAGATGGCCTAGTGAATACAGCACTGGCCTTGGAGTCAGGAGGACCTGAGTTCAAATGTGACCTCAGACAATTAACACAAAAACTAGCCATGTGACCTTGGGCAAGACACTTAACCCCAATTGCCCTCCAAAAAAAAGGCAAAAATAAATTCATTCTTAGAAAACCACAGAATTTGAGGGTTAAATATGGTCTGTGGCCATCTAGTTCAACTAAGAAGTTCCTCTAAAATATTGTTGTTCAGTTCCTTTTCAATCATGTCTGACCCATAACAACATTTGGGGCATTCTTGGCAAGATGCTGGCGTGGTTTGCCATTTCCTTCTCCACCTTATTTTAAAGATGAGAAACCTGAGACCAACAGAGTTTAGTGACTTGCCCAGGGTCACATAGTTGATACATGTCTAGGGCCAGATTTGAACTCAGGAAGATGAGTACGGCTGACTTCAAGACTGCCACTCTACTGCACTACCAGCTGCCTAAAGTGGCATTATTATTATTGCCCCCATTTTATAGATGAAGAAACAGAGATTATGAGAATTGCTCAGTCTTACATTTCCAGTAGGTATTAGAAACAAGATTCAAATTCAGGTCATTCTTACTCTTAAGTCTCATCCACCGCACCACCTAGCTGCCAGTATTCAGCTCCACTTATACTTTCCCTCTCTTCCTTTGAGAGCTACATTAAAAAAATAATGTAGCTATTGCTTCTGGACAGAACATGTAATACTCTTCTATTTCTCCTACTCATCAAACTTAAGATGGCCGTCTACTGCATTAGAATAAGAGTGCTTTTATGTCCATATCTGCAAGTCTTAGTACTGCACAAGTCCAATAGTAAAAGCTTAATAGATACTTTTCATTCATTCAGTCATTTCTTGGAGTCATCTAATGAAAGAAAACCTACCATTTCTTAAGGCATATAAACTCCAACGGTTGGGGATATTTTGATTGAATAAAAGAAAACATTCTTAAGCAGGGACATAGGAAGTTGTTTTTGTTTGTTTTGTTTTGGTTTTCTTAAGTTGAGTCAATCAACATTTATTTAATACTTACTGAATGCTGGGAACTATGCTAAGAAATGAAAATAATTGTTCCTGCCTTCAAAGATCTGACAATCTAATTGTGCAGACAACATTCAAACTATGTAAGTAGGAACTATATGCAGGGTAGACTGAAAATAATTCCAGAGAGAAGGAACTAGCATTGGAGTGTAAGGGGAAGTCTTCAGTTTGAAGGATATTTCCAGGAAGTGAAAAAAAGAGGGAGATCATTCCAGGAATACGGCAAAGCCATTGGAAATGTATGGGATTGAAAAGACCAGAACTGAATAGAAAATTTGACTTTTGAATACAAGAAGCAAGAGAAGCATGAGAAGGTAAATAGGAAAGAGAAATCATAAGGAACTTATTAAAGTTTATTACATTTCTACATGGAAATATAATTATTTGTAATTCCTGAGACTTTTCTCAGCATGAGGATACTTTAAGGGAATATATGTGTGTGTGTCTATACACGTACATACATACATACATACATGTGTGTATGTATAAATGGATGCATATGGATATGAGTGTATGTATGTGTGTACATGTATATATAGAGAGAAATGGCACGATGAGTTGAAGATCAAGGGATAATATCTAAAAATAAAATTAAGAGATGAGAGAAGAACATATTGGGAGAAGGAGAAAGGGAGAGATACAGTGGGATAAATAAAAGAAGCAAGAGAAAGCTGTTGCCATGGAGGGGAAGAACAGGAAGGTAAAAGGGACTGAGTCAACCTTATTCTCAATGGATTTGGCTTAAAGATGGAATAGCATACACATTCAATTAGGTATTTCCTACAGGAAAGTAGGGGAAAAAAGATAAGAGGGGGGGATGATAGAAGGGAGGGCAGATTATGGGAGAGACTAGTTAGAAGCAAACACTTTTGAAAAGAGACAGGGTCAAAGGAGAAAATAAAATAAATGGAGGTAGGATAGGGTGCAGGGAAATATAGCTAGTCTTTCACAACGTGACTACTATGAAAATGTTTTGCATGACTACACATGTATAACCTATATTGAATAGCTTGTCTTCCCAGTGGAGGTGGGTGAGAAGGGAAGAAGGTAGAGAATATGGAACTCAAAGTTTTAAAAACAAATGTTAAAAAATTGTTTTTACATGGAACCAGGCAATAAGATATACAGACAATGTGGTATAGAAATTCATCTTGCTCTCCTAGAAATTAAGGGGGGATAAGGGAATATAAGAGAAGGCATATTGGGATAAGGGGTACTCAGTATTCATGCCATCTTGGGGTGCAGGGTATGGGAGATACTGGGAAAAAATTTGTAACTCAAAATCTTTTGGAAATTAATGTTGAAAACTATAAATAAATAAATTGTAGAAAAATAAAGTGCATTAGGAATAGTAGAAAAACAGTACCATAATTGGTGATAGCCACGGTGATGATGATGATGATAATGATGATGATGATGATGATGATGATGATGATGATAGTGATGATAGTACAGGATAAGGATGTTGACGCACAAGGTTAAAACATCACATTAAACATTAACTACTAGTACAATACAAAAGCAAATGCTATATAAAAAAGAAAAGGCATGGGTTTGGAAGATGAAGTGTGTGAGGGAAAAAAAAGAGATTAGGATGAAAGTACAGTGAAGAAAAGATGTAGAAGTGTGATTCCAGAAAATCTGAAAGCTAAAAAGGGCTAGGTTATAAAAGACTTTAAAAATTAAACAAAGGAGGTGTTTAGGTGCCATAGTGAATAGAGCAATGGCCCTGGAGTCAGGAGGACCTGAGTCCAAACCTGGCCTCAGACACTTAATGCAAAAACCTAGCCATGTGATTTTGGGTAAGATACTTAACCCCAATTGCTCCACCTTCCCCACTCCAAACAGAAAAAAAGAAACCCAGCTAAACAAAGGATTTTATATTGGACAATGAGGTGAGAGCCTCTAGACATTATTAATTAGAAGAGTAACATGGTCAAATCTGTGCTTAAGGAAAATAACTGGAAGCTAAATGGAGGTTCAGATAGAGAAGGTGATGATATGAGTTAGGGAAAAAACGGCTACTGAAATCATATGGGTATATGGAAATGAGAGCCTGCATTAGTGTGTCAGCTATCCCAGAGGAGAGAAAATATATATGAGAGATGTTGTGAAGGTAAAAGTGACAAGACTTAAAAATAGAGTGGATGTGTGTGGTGTGAGTGAAGAATAGAGAATGGGTAAGTGGAAGGATAATTATCACTTCAAAGGGAATAAGAAAGTTCAAAAAAGTGGAGAATTCAGGATCAAGAAAATAGTTTCTGTTTTGGGCATGTTGAATTTAAGAGGGGCATGAGACATGTAATTAGAAATGTCCAAAAGATGACTAGGGATAGAGACTAGAGGTCAGAAAAGAAAAAAAATATATTTCAAAAGCATCTACAAAGAGATGATAACTGAATCTATACATGCTGATGAGATCAGCAAGCAGGATAGTCATGGAAGAGAGAAAATCTCAAGGTAAAGCTTTGGGGGGATACATGATAATCCATCAAAGAATGCTGAGAATTTAAGGTATTTGTATAGCAGTATTTCAATATAATTGGTTTCCTTTGTAATTTGTCATATGTATTTTATTTTATGCATTTTAAGACATTAAGGAAGAGATCTACGGGCTTTATCAAAAAGGTGACAACCAAGAAAGATTAAGAAGCACTGATTTAAATATTTTTTCCATGTTCTAACTATTGTTCCTAATTCCATCATCTATAGTCAAAAGACAGATTATAATCCCCTTTCTAGGATGTAACTCTTCCTATACTCAATGACAGTCAGCATGTTCTTCCTTTCCCACCCTGTCTTTTCTTCTCCAAGCAAAATATCACCAGTTTTCATAATTGATGTTCCACATATAGAATGAACATGAAGTGAACATTCAACACCCTGGTTGGCCTCTTCTGGGCATTCTCCAGTTTAGCAATGATTTTCTTAAATATAGCAGCCAATACTGAAAGGCAAGTTTTGAAGGATTTTATCTCCACTACCCACGCCCCTTACAAAGGCAGTTGCTAACATCCAGCTGGACACAAAGGAAAGAATTAAGTCAGTTAACTAACAATGAGGAACCACTATTCAAGTACTTAATAGTAACATATTTGAATATTTAAAGTACTTTCTGTGCAGTCCCCCTGTGAACAAGTACAAAAACAAAACATTATACTCTAAAAAATAATCATGCATAAAGGTTGACATCATTTACCATATTTAGATGGGATCTAGCAATCAGAATATTATGGAACTCATCTTGTGGTATGTATAGACTGATCCAAAATAGGTTAGTGTGAAGTGTGTAACACAAAGCATATTGTGAAGAAAGTTACCCTTGTAACCTTTTGAAAGCAGCAATTTTGTATCAGTTATTTTGTATCTCCCTTAGCACCTAGCAGGGCTCTTCCCATATAACAGGTGCTTTCATGTTTGAGTTGCTGTTATTGGCAAAGCTCTTAATATGTTCTTAGAATGAAATCTCCCAGTGCAACAGTTCTGCCACTTGATCGAGCTTCTATATCTCCATTAATTGGAAGCTAATTGATTGATTGAAAATTAAACAAATTCAAATATGCAAGCATTTATTATATAACCACTATATGCAAGGCACTATACCTGCGGCACTAAAAATGAAAAAAGTCATTGTTCTTGATAAAATATGCGGTTTAATAACCTGCAAAAAGTCTTAGAATCTACCTGAGTTGCAAAAGATATTAGAGGTCATATACTTTAAGTACTATGTATTACAAAAAATTTCAGTGTTCCCTCCAGTGTCATGATATGCAGTTTCACTAGGATGAATACAATTTTACTAAATTGATCAGAAACTTGAATTTAGAAGTCATTTGATAGTCCAGGACTTTTTATTGTATAAATATAGATTATCATAACAATTCACCTGTATACAACAGTATACACTATGCTTTGACTTAATTTGAAGCTGCATCTCTAGGGATAAGCCTAATATTCTTGACAGAGTGGACAAACTCAACAAATGTTAATTCACAGATTCAAGGCTATGTTTATATTCAATGGAAAAGCTAGTGCAGCAAAGAATATATTAATTTTCAACAACTTGAAAATCAACATCAATTGTTGTAGTTGAATAAATTCTGTGCATTAATCTTGTAGATCATTGAAAATAACAGATGGACTACACATTTCATCCATGGATGCACAGAGAAACATCTGGATGAAAACTGGAAAGAATATAGTCAATAATTTAGATTCTTGGAACCACAACCTAATTCTGGACTACCTAGAGACAGCTCATGATCTGTCTAAACACACATGAGCATTATTTATTCATTTACTTGACAAGTCTTTAGTGATCTCTTGTGCAATGTATAGGATTATGTGAAATGCTAAGAAAGATGGAAATAAGTAGAATAGCTAATCCCTGCCCACAATGAAATTGCAATTTATTTGGCAGAACAAAATATATATGCAAAAAGAAAAGATATCATGAGAATATATTATAAAATGCTATGATTTCAGGGAGGGAGAGATGATACTGAACTAAAGTACTCAAATAAGTTTTCATGGAGAACAAAGGCCTCAAGTATGCTTAGAAAACTGGTTAGAATTTGAATGACTGGTAAAGAAACACAGGACATTCTAGGAAGGGCAATTGTATGGACAAAGACATAGATGCAGAAATATACCTAATGAATTTGGAAATGATTGGATAGACTGTATTGGTCATGAATTTGAGTTTCATGTGATGAGGAGGATGTGAAAAAGGTAGATGAAGATTAGCTCATGAAAGTGCCTTAAAAGTCAGACTAAGGTATCTGAACTTGACTCTTTAATAGTAAGAAACCATGGGAAAGGGGGAGTGGAGCCAAGATGGTGGCATAGAAGCAGGAGAGTTCTGCAGTTACCACATGGCAACCTAAAATACCCATAAAATATGACTCTAAACAAATTTTAGGGCTCCAGAACTCACAAAATTATAGAGCAGCACATCTCCCACTAAAGGCAGCTTGGCAGGAAGGGCTTATTGCAGCACACTGGGAGCCAAAATCAGCCCAATCCAGTAACTGGGGTTTGATCGTGGGGAAGCCAGGACAAGCCACAGCTGGAGCTTTCAGTAGAGTGGATCAGCAGCAGCTGTGGCAATTTCCAGAATTACTAACCCATAAGAAAAAAGGAGAAAGTGAAAGGTCAGTGGAACTCAGCTAAATTTGGGGAGGAGGAAAGCAGTCCAGCCAAACTGCCCCCAGGGCAAGGAAGTGGCAGAAGTGGTGGTGACCCTGCAGCAGCTTTCACCTGGCTGCTTCAGAAACCACCAACCTGCAGATTGCAGGGGGGCCAAGCAATCATTCAGAGGCTAAGTGCTCTTGAGAAGCCTGGATCCGGATTATGGTCTTCAGTAGTGGTCCTGGGGTGCGTTTTCAGTGAGCCAGAGCTGAAGGGGGCTACAGAGGCCTCCTAATGCCTCTGGCAGGTATGAAAACCACAGCAATTTTGGACAGAGCTCTCCCCTCTGGAAGAAGAATTCCATGGAGCTAAAAAGTTAGATAATTGACTGATGGTATGAGCAGGCAAAGAAAGCAAAGCAAGAATAGCAATCAAACTTTAGAATCTTTTTTGCGGGACAAAAAAGATCAAAGTTTGGGATGGGAGGAAGACAACACAGTCAGAACTCCCACACCAAATGCTTCCAAGAAACAAGTAGATGACCTACAAGTCATAGATGAGCTTAAGAAGGATTTTGAAAACCAAATAAAAGAAGTGGAAGAAAAACTGTGAAGAGAAATGAGAATGATGCAAGAAAATCATGAAAAGGGAGTCAACAACCTGACTGCAGAAAATAACACCCTAAAAATAGATTAACTCAAATGGCCAAAGAGGCCCAAAAAGCCAATGAGGAGAAGAATGCCTTAAAAAATCAAATTTGCCAGAGGGAAAAAGAATCTCAAAAGCTTTCTGAAGAGAATAGTTCCTTCAAAATTAGAGTGAAGCAAATGGAAGCAAATGACTTTATGAGAAATCAAGATACTATTAAACAGATCCAAACAAATGAAAAAATAGAAGGCAATGTGAAATATCTCCTTAAAAAAACACTGACATGGAATATAGATCCAGAAGGGACAATTTAAAAATTATTGGACTACCTGAAAACCACAATAAAAAAGAACCTAGAAAGCACCCTTCAAGAAATTCTCAAGGAAAAATATTCTGATATTTTAGAACCACAGGGCAAAATAGAACTTGAAAGAATTGACCAATCACCTCTGGAGAAAGATCCCCAAAAGAAAACTCCTAGGAATATATAGCCAGGTTCCAGATTCCCCAGATCAAGGAGCAAATATTACAAGCTGCCAAGAAGAAACAATTTGAATACTGTAGAAGCATGACTAGTATAACCCAGGATTTAGCACCTTCTACATTAAGGGATCGAAGGGCCTGGAATATGATATTCCAGAGATCATGGGTGTTAGGATTAAAACCAAAATCACCTACCCAGAAAAATTGAATATAATGTTTCAGGGGGAAATATGGTCATTCAATGAGGTGGAGGACTTTCAAATATTCTTGCTAAAAAAGCTAGAACTGAAAAGAAAATTTGACACTATTACAAGAAGCATGAGAAGGCAAACACAGAGAAGAAATCATAAGGAACTTATCAAAGTTGAACTATTTGCATGCCAACATGGAAAAAACAATAATTGTAACTTATGAAACTTTTCTCGGTATGAGGACAGGTGAAAGGAATACAAATGTTTATATATGTATATATAAACATATGTCTATATAGATGGGTTTATATATGTGTATGAATACATAACTGAGTACATGTATATATGTGTACATAGAGGGCACAAGATCAATTGAATAGGATGGGATGATACTTTAAAAGGTGTAATTCTGAAATGGGAGAGGATTAGAATGAGAAGAGACAGGAAGAGACAGAATGAGGTGGTTTACATTTTATTTTTTGGGGGGGAGAAAGATCAACATAACAATGGTACATTGTGTGGAGAGGGTACATATATGGATGTGACATATGAGACTATTTGTATAATGAAGTTGGATGTTAATAAAAAAAAAACCTAGATTTCATAATAGAAAGAATGTCCAGACATGAATAATATTGTGACAGGAGTTCAATAAATGTGGTTAATCATTTCATATAGAAGAGGCAAGGGATAATTGTCACAAGGGAGGAGAAGAACAGGAAGGTAAAAGGGAAAGGGTCAACCTTACTCTCACTGAATTTGGCTTAGGGAAGGAATCACATAAATTCTTAACTTTGTATCTTGCCATACAGGAGAGGGGGAGGGGATAGACGGGGCTAAGAAGTGGGATAATGGAGGGAGGGCAGGGTCAGAGGTAGGGTTGCTGGAAGCACACACTTCTGTAAAGGGACAGGGTAGAGAATAGAACAAGGAGGGGTGGGATAGCAAAGAGGGACATATAATCAGTCTCTCACAATATGCCCACTGTGGAGATGTTCTGATTAATTACACATGTACAGCCTGTGTTGAATTGCTTGTCCTTCCAGTGGGGGTGAGTGATGAGGGAGGAAGGGAAAGAATCTAGATTTTAAAGTTTTATAATCAAATGTTAAATGTATGTGTGTGTATATACATATATACATATATATGTACTATTATTATTATTAACTACATGCAACTGGGAATTAAGATATACAGGCACTGGGGTGGGAGATCCTACTGGAAAGTCAGAGAGCTGATGGGGGAGGACCATAGAAGAGAGCAGATTTGGTGAGAGGTTATACAGTAGGATGGCTGTTTTGAGAGGTGGGTAGGGAAAAGATGGGGAGAAAACTTGTAACTCAAAATTTCATTGAAATGAATGATGTAAACAAGAAAATAAATTAATTAATTAAATTATATATTTTTTTAAAAAGCAAGAGAAATAAAGTGACTTGCCCAAGGTAAAAAAAAAAGGAAAAGAAAAAGATAAGAAACAACGGGAAAGACTTTGAATTGAGGAAATGAGGGTTTACATTTTATTTTGGGGGGGGTAGAAAGATCAACATAACAATGGTAGATTGTGTGGAGAGGGTACATATACGGATGTGACATATCAGACTATTTGTATAATGAAGTTGGATGTTAATAAAAAACCTAGATTTCATAATGGAAAGAATGTCCAGATGTGAATAATATTGTGAAAGGAGTTCAATAAATTTAACCAGAGATATTAATCCCAAGAGTATAATATTTCTAAAATGCATTTTTACCATATTACTCCCATTTTCTTGTCTCTAGAATAAAATACAAACTCCTCTTTATTGCATTCACAAACTTGCTTCAGGTTACTTCTCAATAATTTCTTAGACTTTCTCTCCCTTCCTGCTCTGGATGGTCTATTCAAATGAACTGGAAGAAGTGGGATTCTCTTTCTTATATATGGTATTATACCTGCTGTCACCTTTTGCATAATCTTTCTATCTTTCATGCCTGGAAAACGCTTTCTCTTAAGCTGTCTCTTAAATTCCTTAATTGATTTCAAAGATCAGTTGCTTGGAGGTCTTCCCTAAACCACCTAGAAGCTACTACTTTTCGCCCTTCCTTAAAATAAACCACATGTTCTTTCCATACACATATTTATTTACTTGTGTATATTTTGTTTTTCCTAAGGGAATGTAACCTGTCTGGGGTATTATTTCTTATTTATTATTTCTTGGGTATCATATCAACATTTCTGGATGCTTGAAGACAGAAAGATGAAGGAAGGAAGGAAGATAGGTAAATAGATAGATTAGATAGATAGATAGATAGATAGATAGATAGATAGATAGATAGATAGATAGATAGACAGACAGACAGACAGATAGGGACTGACAGATAGTTCTAAGTTATTGTCCCCAAGGCCCTTGGAGAAATCTTATATCATTGATAGGTGGGTGGGGCCAACCTAGGGGTTATCTACTTGGAAGAAATGAGACATTTTATTATAAGCTGAATTGAAGCTGAACATATGGGAGCTAAACAGACAGGAACACTTAATAAAATCGAGCATCAAATATTTTTCTTCATCCAAGGCAAAATATTATCAGGAAAACAAAACCCAAAATATGATCCTGGAATGATGAGCGAAGCTATTCTATTGTGTTTCGTTACATTTTGTGCCTTATTTTGGATGCATTTCAATTTTATTAAGCTCTCAATTCCGAAGTGGTATACAGATGCATACAATGTGAAATTTTATTGCACTAAAAGTGACTTTACATGAAACTCCTAGTAAAATATATTGTTAACCTTCATTGTTATTTTCCAAGTCTATATTGGTGGAACATAAAGTTAAGTGTAGAGTTAACAGGGTTAATGGACAGAGAAAGGCAATGTCCTATCCAATGGTGGCATTGTAAAAAATGAGCTCATTTGAAGATTTCAGCTATCTTGTGCCGGCTGACCTTAATGGCCTGACTGATTGCATGAATTTTTAAATGCTTGGGGCTAACATACATCTACAGAATCTACAGAACCCAGTGGCAGAAATGTGTCTAAAGCAAGGATATAATGTACTGCTGCTTGAGATACCACTTTTCTTTTTTCTTTGCCAAGCATAAAATAAAATATTCTAATCACTTCTTTTTGTTTAAATGCTTTGTCATATATCTTCTGCCCTCCATTCCCATACTCTTGATGACTACTGCTTGATCCTCCATCTAGGTCAACAGTAAAGGGATTCATAAATGATATCAAATCATAAGATTATGAAAAAAGATTTTTGCTCCAACTGTTCTTCCAACAGGATAAAGGTCATATATCTTTAGTTGAACATTTGTTGAATTTGACTTTCATTGTTAACTTGTGAAAATGCCTAGTGCCTATGTGTCATTGAGCCTTATTTGGCAAACCTGAAATCCCAAAATAGTAGTGGAACTAGAGATTTTTGAATTTAACCTGAGGCAAAAACAGGTGAGATAATATCATGTGACATTTATTTTGGGAGGATATCCAGGTCCCACACTCTCTTTAAACAAAAGATGGTTGCCTTAGGGATGCTGATGTGCTTTCAGGGACCAAGATTTGCTGAGAGAGACACTTCAAGATTCAGACCCTCAAGGAACAGTGACTAGATTGTAGACCAAAATTGGGTATGCTTCTGGGGTGTTGGTTCCTACTGGAGGAAAAAAGGGTCCCTAAAGGATCCCTAGTATCTTAAGTATTTGAAGCAATACTTCTCTGGGAATAGGGAAATGTGTATATTTTAGAAGTGCTGCTGAGGCTTTCATACATGACAATTCATCACAAGCTAATAAATACCCCCAACTCCAGAGATGATAAATTTTCTAGTCTGAGGAGAAAAAGCAGCTTAAAATAACCAGAAGCTGCCTAAGCAGAAAGAGAACCCTAGGGCAGATTATTCTCATAACTTCTTTTCTTCCTAATCATAGAATGACTGAGCAGTCTTCGGAGATGGGATGACCTGTCCTTTTCCCTTTTTGAAGGACTTTACCTCTTAACCCTCTACTACAGCATACTTTAATCAAAATTTTTTGAAATGTTTAGAGTCTGCCTAGTCCTTTCATCAGTATCCAGTCTTTTTGGTTGTTGTTTTTAGATTTGTTTTTCTTCTTGAGCTTTTTTCCTAGGTTAATTATTTTTAATATGAAGTACCTTAAATTTTCTTTTTTTCTATTTATGTCAATTTGCTTTATTATGGGATTTTTTTACTCTATCAGCCATGGCCTAATGTCTTGTTCACTCTTATTTTCAATAAGTTTGTAACTTGAATAAGATTTCACATATTTTGAACTAAGATGTTAATTCTCCTTCCATTTCTTTCTCTTATATCTGGCAATTTTTCCCCCATTTCTTCCTTTAAAACTCTCATTTAATTTGTAACATAATTTTTAATCCTTTTCATGTGGGAATTCTAATGTACTTTGTCAGATGTTAAAGTTACTCAAGGCTTATCTAAGACATTTCTCTTTCCATATTTCAATACTCTTAGATGAAACCAATTAATCAACAAGCATTCATCAAATGCCTACTATATGCTAAACAGTATGGTAGAACCTAAGGATATAAGGACAAAAAATGACTTAAATGAAATTTTCAATTGTTTTATATGTAGATAATTAAATTTCTCCTGTAATGATGAGTAAAAAATAGGTTTCCAAATGAATATAAAAGTCATTACTAATGAACAATGATATAGCTTACTTTACTTCTACACATCCTTATTTTTCAAAACCTTTGCTGCTTATGTTTCATGAATTTACTTATACACATATGTGAAGAGAGTTTATTTAGACACCCCCAACACATCAATTTATATCCCACATTTGTTGCTCTTGTTGTTCAGTCATTTTTCATTCCTGTCCAATTCTTCATAGTCCCTTGTTTGTCTGGTTTTTGTCAAAGCTACTAGAGTGGCTTGCCATTTCTTTCATCAGCTCATTTTAAAGATAAGAAAACTGAGGTAAATAGGGTTAAGTGATTTACTTAGTATCAAAAAGCTAGCAAGTGTTCAGTCTAGATTTGAATTCAGTTCTTCCTGACTTTAGACCCAGCACACAATTCACTGTGCTGCCTGGCTGAACTTCTCCCCTATCTAGTTGATCAAGTAACAAAACAAGGATATAACAGAGATATATAAGGTTGTGAGGTTTTAAACTAAGTACAAAGAATGACTTTCATCATTGGTTCTTTTTGTGATGTAGAGAAGTTCTGCTTGATGAAATTAGAGAGAAGCTGGCCATTGACTAGCCAAGGATCACCACATAATATTAGTGTTCCTTTAACATGTACTTTTTAGAAAGTCCGTCAAGCGTTGAGGCTTGTGACAGTTTTGAAGTATGTTAACTCTATGATTCTCAGAATGAGAGTCATCAATGATTATCTGAAGTAGTGTTATGGAATGGAACAGGCCAAGGGGCCCAACTGAACCACCTGATTAGTAGTGTTAAGGTACATGAGGAGGGCAACATGAAGATACCACAAGAAGGAAAAGGAGACTGTGGCCTTCCAGTATCACGAGTATGTATTACTTTGATCTCCTGAGTTTCCTAAGGATGTCCCTCTCTACAGATCGACTCTAATTGTGTACTCCTCTTCTCATTTATGCTATGTATTCTGTGAGTGTTGCCCAGGTTTATGCAAGATGAGTAGATATTATTATTATTATTGTTATTATTATTATTCCAACTCACTAAATGACTTAAATTTGAGTGAATGATATCTTCTGGATGTTTATTAAAGTTAAGTATATTATAGAGGGACCATGAAGGACAGATTAAGGAACGTAGATACAGAGGGCTTAGAACCTATAAGTAGATACCCACATGGAATCCAGCCTTATAACCTGAGTTGGAAGATAGCACAGAGGGGAAACTATACAATGAACCAGAAGCTTCTCTTAAGAGTTATCCAAAAAGAGAAAAACAAACTCATGCTCAGACCCAAAGTGAAAGCATTCAATCTTCAGCACTGTACAGCCAATGCACACCTCTAGCTATTATCAGTTCATAGTTGGTGAGGCATATCATTCTCACTTCTAGTATTCATTATCCTTCCCATTTATCCCTGGACTATAGAATCAAATGTACTCATTAGAGCTTGTCATATTGAACAATCCCTTTCAGAATGAATCATGTTAGATGAACGTACAACACATTGTCACATATGCCCTGGTTATTTTGTTCCAGGGACTTATTGTTAAATGAACTGCAAATTATTCCTCAGTTTCATATGCCTCCAATGAATGCCATGAAAAGATTTGTCTTCATGGCTGGGCATTTCCAGGGAAATGTGTGGCATTTATTAAAAAGATTTGTATGCATGTATATTTATCTTAATAAGATTATCATGATGGCATCACTGAACCTATTCTAGAACAAGTAACAGCTAGAAATTTCAGTAGAGAGAGCAGGTAGCAAAGAAGATATATCATATTGCTTTAATTCATCTTAAGACAGTCTCTTATAGCACAATGTGTAAGCAATTTTTTTCTGAATTTTTAACAATATTTTTTCATTATTTTGATCATTTCAATTCTGGTTTAATTTCACTTTATTTCTGTTAGCTTTCAGTTTCATTAATGTTATGATTCTAGTCTTAGAATACATAGTTAAATTTTATTTCTTCATTGTATTCCTTATAACTGCATTTCAATAATTGGTGCTATAAAAATAATAGATTTTACTTGAAACAAACCTTAAAATGTTGGTTTGTGTCATACTCTTCACAAAAAAATCATCTTTGACCTTTGAAAAGGAAAATTAATATTCTATCACTTTCAGAACAAAAAAAAGTAGTAGTGAAACTTATTTTATAAATTAAGATGTAAAAGGCAGGTTGCATGACTAATCCAAATGGAATGGTTTAGTTTGTAGACTTATCTAGGTTTTTTTTGTTCAATAGATGCAGGACACAACATAGTGCCCTCAGTCTTTAAAACTTATAACCTTCATGCCATCTTCAGCTTCTCACTCACCCTCACATTTTGTAAACAGATCTTTGTCAAATATTGTCATTTCTAACTCCATATCAACTCTCTTTTATGCCCTATTCTCTTCACTCACACAGTTACCTAATTGCTCTTAGCCCCTTTCACCAGGAGATATGAGAAGCTATTGCAATAACTCTCTAACTGGTTTATCTGTCTCAAGTCTGCTCATTCTCTATTCAGTGACCAAGTTGATTTTCTAAGGTGGAGATCTAACTATGTCACACTATTATTCATGTAGTGCACTGGTACCCTGTGACTTTTAGATTAAAATATTAACTTCTCTACTTGGCATTGAATGTTTTTTGTAAACTGGTACCTTCCCATATTTTCAGTCTTCTCATATTTTTCTCCCTACCATGGGACCCTGTTACATATTCTATTTGTAGTTTCTTAAATACAACTCCATTTCCCTTCTCCAGGTTTTTGCCCTAGCTGTGCCCCTTCCTTGAATGCCCTTCCTCTACATCACTACTTCTTGGTTTTCCTGACTTTAAGACTCAATCCAAGTTGTATCAGGAGCCCTTTCTAAGTCCTTTCAGTTGAAAGTGCCTTCTCTTTTCAGATAATCTCCATCTCTGCTGTATTTATCTATCCATCTATCTATCTTGCATATATCTAGTTATTTCTGCATCTCCCACATTAGAATGTGAGCTCTTTACTTAATAATGGATAACATTTAAACCTTAAAGTTGGACTTTAAGATTTGCAAAGCATTTTATACATGTTACTTCATTTAATACTTACAGAAATGCTGTGAGGCTTTGGGGGTTATATCCCAAAGAGATCATAGAAGTGGGGAAAGGTCCCATATGTACAAAAATATTTATTGCATCTCTCTTTGTGGTGGCAAAAAACTGGAAATTTAAGAGATACTCATCAATTGGGGAATGGCTCAAGAAGTTATGGTTTATAAATGTGATGGAATACTATTGTGCTATTAGAAATGGGAAGGAGATGAACTTCATAATTACCTGGAGAGGCTTATACGAATTGATGCTAAGTGAGAAGAGAAAAAACCAGGAAAAATTTGTACACAGTCACAGATACATCATATGTGTGATGACCAACTTTGAAAAACTGGACTCTTCTCAGCAACGCACACTTAAAAGACAACTCTACAAGTCTCAGGATGGAAGGAGATGTCTACATTCAGAGAAAGATCTAGAAAGACCAGAGTTTAAAAGGAGACTGAAGCAATGCATGCTATCATTCTTTTCTATGTTTGGTTTTGTTTCTCTTTTCCCACTG
>CM053600.1:130422160-130453150 GCA_028646575.1 Pseudocheirus occidentalis | reverse complement strand
TCTTGTGGAGAGTTTTGGAGCTTGAAAATCTGTTTAGCGTCCCATTTTATGAGTTTTTTAGCGTGTTTGTGTGGGAGCTGTGGTGCTTTGCTGCTTCTACACTGCCATCTTGGCTCCGCCCCCCACAAATGGTCTTTCTAATTCACACATCCAATAAAAGCACCCCAGTGTATCTCTCTGTCTCTTTCTTTGTCTCTGTCTCTCTGTCTCTCTGTCTCTCTCTCTCTATATGTGTGTGTGTGTATGTGCATATACATATATGCTCACAAAATATTTTAATAGACTTACAAGTACCAGTATACTTATATATTAATAGAATATTAATGTCCTGAGGATAAAGGCTATCTTACTTTGAATTTATATTTCAAGTACCTATCAAAGTTATTGACAAAAAGTAGGAAATTAATAAATGCCTACTGATTAATCACTGATTAACCAAAATCTCAGAAATAAGCGAAGGAATGCATCATATCCTCTAAGTAGTGCAGGCGAAGCAATGCCCAATTTTAAATCAGGAAACCTGAGTTCAAATCTCAACTTTTGTGAGCTGTGAGCTTAGACAAAGCATTTATCTTATCTGACTCTTCTTTTTTTAAGACATTAATAATAAGTGAGCTGAGTCAAGAAAGCACTCCATAAAAATGAAAGCACTGCCTGAGTTACTACTATTGGTAGATAAAGATTCCCAGAGCTTGACCATAGGGAATCCTGTACCAGATTCAGTTAGTTATAGGAACTGGCACACAAGGAAGGAAAGAAGAACCACCTTACTGAAAATCAGGGTAAAAAGTCAGAGTAGGAGCAGGAATTACTGACTGTCATTAGCACTACGGAAAGATTATTTGCTATATATTTTAATCCAGCATCTCAGAAAAGTTATTCTAAAGTTTCATATAGAAAAATGGAAGAAGGATGTATTGAATAAGATAATGCAAAATAAAGAAATTTTTTTTCCTAAATACAAAACTGAAGAGAAATTGTGTTAGTATTTTACAGTTTACACTATCTCAATCACTGGTGTCAAACTCGAATAGAAATGGAAACCATTGATGCATAATAACAATCCTTGCAGCTACATGGTGAATTGATTATAAAATATATTTTATCTTCATTTTATTGCATTTTAATATATTTTGTTAAATATTTCCCAATTGCATTTTAATCTGGTTCTGCCCACATTTGTGTGTGCACCCATGGATCTAGATAAGTATTTGTATATGTGAAAGCATACATTTACATATTTATGCATCAGTATAAGTATGTATATACACACATGCATATACACACATATAATATAAATAATCTTTCTGTAGTGTTAGTGTGTGTATATGCATGTGTGTCTGTGTTTGCTTGTGTGTTACATATTCTCCATCCTATTAGACTTAGCCTAAGCCACTCAGTTTCTGAAGGTCACAATTTTTTTGCAACTTCTAGTCTCACAGTTCATCCATCCTATAATCTTCCCAAAACTGTGAAATTAACCTTAAATTTCTCATTAGTTCTGACTCAGTTGTGATGTAACACAAATTATCTTTCTTTCTGTTTTCAGATTAACTAGTACCTTGAAGCCTACCGATTTTGCAGCTCTTTGAACACCTTGATGAGAATCAATTATTTTAAAGTGACTTAGTATCATTAGTCCACTTCTAAGTTTTATGAAACAGCTGAAATGGCTGATTTTAAGTGAGCAGGAAATCGGTTTAGTGTCCTCGTCACCTTAAATTATTGTCTTTAAAATGCTCAGCATATGAAAAGTAGCTCTCAAAAAAATATAATGCCAGCATTATCGATCAAGTCTGCATGGTTGGTTACAGATATATTCTAAGATTATGTCATAATAACATGCACTTCTGTGGCAGAGAGAGAAGTTAATGTTCTAGAATCATGTAGGAGGATGAACTCTTGTGACAAGTGATTTTTTTTTCCCCCAGACATTCCACTGCATTCAAGCAAAGAGCCTTGTATTAACACAGGTTTTCATTTGTTACAACGGAATTTGTTTTTCCCCTGGAGCCAAGAAACTTGCTATCACCAAGTCCTAAAGGATAAATAAAGATTTCTAAATAACTTCCCTAAGTCACTTTGTTTCCCATAGATTCCGTGATGGGGGGGAGGTGGTGGGGGGATATAAAAATCAGACCATTAGCCATATTCATGGTTAGATCCGGGTCTTTAGATCTCACACTTCACTTTTCCATAAATATATATCTTCTTCCATAATTTAAATCAATTCAATTTGGCAAAGATTTGTTAAATAAATACATTGTGACAGAGGTAGCAAGGGTGCACACTGGATAAAGTACTGGGCCTGGAGTCAGGAACATTCATTTTCCTGGGTTCAAGTATAGCCTCAGACACTTACTAGCTATGTGTTCATGAGCAAATCACTTAACCCTATTTGCCGAGGTTACTCATTTGTTAAATGAGCTGGGGAAGGAAATGGCAAAGCACTCTAACATCCTTATCAAGAAAACCCCACATAGGATAACATAGAGTCAAATACAACTGAAAAAAAATGACCAGATAACAATATTGTGACAGAAACTTTGCTGTGTAATGGAGATCAGCATAGCTGTGTGATCCTGGGCAAGTCACTTGCCATTGTTTACCTCAGTTTCCTCACCTGTAAAATGAGTATGAGAAAGTAATTGCAAACCACTTTAATATTTTTGCCAAGAAAACCCCAAATAGGGTCATAGAGAGTTGGGCATGATTGAACAACGGCAACATATTGGAACAGTAAAGTGATTCATACAGTAAATTATAGGGCTGTGTTTTTTAAAGTTTCCTATAAAGTCACAATTATTTTTTAAATGAGAAAAAAGGTTCATTGGAATATGACCGGAGGAATTTTAGCATACCAGTTATAGGGAAATGATCATTATGTTATCTTAAAGAATTTCTACCAGTTGTAAACCTTTTTAAAAAATTGTTCTAAAACATGAATGCAAATTATGCTGTAGAAAATTGCAATTAGTGTTTCATGGAGTTTTAATTAACACAAAGAAAACACATTAATTAGAAGTTGCTTTATAAATTAACAAAACATTTTCACTAATTAATTTTTTAAATATTACATTACTATTAATGGTATCTTTACTTCAAATTCTCAATACGTTTTCCACATGGGATACAGAAAAGTATGTTTTCTATATTTTTGTAAAAATTTATACTCTTAAAATTTATTATAATAAAAAATCGTTTACAACAAACTTTATCAGCGGAAAATAGGGCTTTAATTAAATGCAAATATTTTCATATTTTTTTATTTTATGAAAGTGCCTTATTATACAAAAAGCAATGTGATGGAATTTGTCTTTCTGGAATAAAATAACCAATGACATTGTCTATGTATAGACATTCGCTCAGTAACCAGCCCAAGTTGGACATTATAGAAACATTCATATTTCTGGAAGAAAATGGGGGTTTCGTTTCCCCTCTTGTGAGATGGCATTTTTTTAAGTGAATAAAAAATGACAAGATTGAAAATTAACACTGGTTAAAGACTTTATGAGTATGTTAATAGCAACACATACTTGCTTATGTAAACAGTTAAGCTTAATTTATCCAATTAGTTACCTAATATTTGTTAAACACCTACTGTGTGCTAATCACAGTATTAAGTAATGAGAACAGAAAGGAGGAAAAATTAATACTCTTAAAAAGCTCATGACACAATGAGGGACACAACAGGTGGAATACTCTAGATTTATAGGATAAATTGGAGATAGTGTGGATAAAATGTTCATACTACAATTGGAAGTTGCATTATGATGTAATGCCAAGCAAAGGCAACTTCCAAGGTTCGAATTACCAGCATAGTAAACCCCATTTATTCAGTGACTGATTAAGGAAAACATTCAAAAAACAGAGAAAATCAAAATATAGTGTAATTCATTCATTTTGCAAGTAAGTCTTCAATTCAATTGCAAAGTACCAAGGTACAAGTATCGCACCCCTGACCAGTAGTCAAAGTAACCCACTCCTGGGCAGTACATTAATTTAGTCTATTCTCAAATGGAGATTAATTTCCAATCATAAACAAAGTACATTCATTTGGTCCATCACAGAGGACAAAAAAGCCAAAGGTTTTCCACCTCTAATACCATCCATTAATGTCAAGCACTTTCCCAAAAGGGGCAGGAGAGCACAGAAGGCCATTCACCCTTAAGCTACAACAAGGTTGAGATATCATCACAGCATTAAGAACCCAAGGAAAGGCCCTTCCTTCATCTTGATTTGAGGCAAGTTCTCAGCAATCTCAGTTCCTAGGGAGACATGGCTCAACAAAATCATTGCCTATGTCCTCATCAAGTCACTCTCTGCCTTTAGAACAGTCCCAGAAAACCTGAAAACATCAGAAAGGCTGTCTTCCAGGATTTCTGTAAACATACAACAAGAAAATCCTCCTTCAGGGCTTCTGAACCAACAGCAAGTTTCCAAGACCTCTACAACAGCAGCACTGTCTTCACCAGCAGCTGGATCTGGCAAAACAACATCAAAACAGACAGACAAAATACTGGCATTACAGCCATGCCTCCTCAGTTCTCTGCAGCTCCTGGTGACAGTTCTCAAAAGTCCTGAGGGTTCTAGCTGGCCCTCAGCAGCCTTTCTCTCAGCAACTCTGGCCTTCTCTCCTTGGGCCTTCCCTGGGTTGGGCCTCCCTCCAAATTCATGGCTCCTCCCAGTTCAGCCTTTTCTTGTCACATCAACAAGTCCATCCCACAAGTGGGATTCACAAGCTCTGGGTTTTAACACAACCCCAAAACCAAGCCAATACAGGAGTATCTTTAAATTCCCTTATTATTACACCAATTAGATCCCAAGTCTCATCAAGAGACTTTATGATTCTTCTTCCATCTATCCGTTTTCATTATACCCATATGATTACCGTATCACCTCAGAATGTCATTGCTCCCTTCTAAATAATAAAAGTAAACAAACAAAAAAACCCTTCCCACTGCCCTGCTTGTTGACAGCCTCTCCCTTTTCTTATCAGTCCTTCCTATGACAATGAAATTGATGTGTCTAAATCTTGGGTATAACCATCCCAGTCCTCTGATCAAGAAGTTCCCATGGCTCCCTCTTCATCATGGTTATATGCATACTCCTGTTTGAGCTCAATTTACTTTAAAAAAAGAAGATTTAATTTTCCCTACCATCCTGATGCAAACATATATACAACTAGTCTGGGTTAATTGTTTCTCCTATTCACATCATTCCATCTCTTATCTCCATGATTTTGCCCATATCAGCTGCCCTTCCATGCCTAGAAGGCTCTCAGTCTTCACCTCTAAATCAAGGAATCCTTAGTTCCCTTTAAGACCTATTTCATACATTGCCTGCAAGAGTACTTTCTTGATCCCCTCACCCTGCCACTCCCACCCAAGGAAATAATTTTGTATTTACTTATTTGTGTACACTGTATATTCCCTCTGGTAGGAGGAAAACTCTTTGAGGAAAGAGATTTTTTAATATGTATGTTTACATCCCCCATAATTTAGCACAGTGTTTTGTATTTAGTAGCCACTTAATTAGTGCTAGTTAATTGAATTCTTGGGGGGTCTTGAGTGTATGCAGTATGACCTGTGTCATAAAAAAAGAAATCTATTAGTAAATGCTTCCCTGATTCAGAACCAGGAAGCTTCCAAGTTTTCTGTGGTTCTGATTTTATCTTTGTTGGAATGTTCAGGGAGACCTAGAAACCTCCTGTTCTGTACCCTTATGTAAACATTCATTGCTAGCTTTGCTCCATAGGGGAAGAAGAGGGTAACTGGGACAGGATTAATGCTGAGATTGATGCCAATATTGTTTCAGAAAATCACATCATTATCTATATTTTATTGTTTTGTTTTGTTTGGGATTTTTGTTAATTACTTCCCAAATACATCTTAATCTGATTCATCAGAATGAAGTGGTAATGGTGCAATTCACAATGGGGTTATGTCCATGATTTCTCTGGTCTATGGCATCCTCACAAGAAATCCAGATGCTGCCCAACCTTTGGACATGGTGTCAAATGCAATATTTCATTGCATAAGTGACCCCCTCCTTCCCCTGTATGGTGCTTCTGACTGCAAAGTTAGCAATGAGTGCTTATGCAGTGGTCCAGAATGGGAGGTTTCCAAGTCTGATAAGAAGCATTCAGAGCCATGGATATCTTGGAGGATTCCCAATTCTGGGTCAGGAAGCTTTTTCCTGATTTGTTATTTTTAATGAAAACAACCCACCCCCCAGAATTATTGATTTCTTTTTAGCTTAGTTGATTAACCTAATTCAAATATTTTCAGGCAACATTGTACTATGTAATCACAAACATAAGCACAAGTTCTTTTTCCATGATTATTTAAAATACTTTGACTCAAAAAAAAACTTTGGCTCTAATTTTTCATTTTCCACTTAAAACTTACACATGCATACATCGTTAATGAAAATATCAAGCTGGCTCAGGCATGGTAATCCAAGCTAAAATGGTACCTCTTCTAACACCTTTCATCCTCACACTGCCCCAAACATGGCACTTTTCACAGAAGACCAAATCACAAAAGTTCTTACCTATTAAAAAAAACTAAGAAAAATGACACATGGAAAAAAGCAAATTATGTTTGTTAAATAATTATTAACTATTTGGTATGCACATTGGTCAGGTTTGCTCATATAGTGTTCAGCTATGCTCATCTTGTAATCAAGCCCTGCAGTTAAATGGGGGCAATGACAGGATGGATATGAAGTTCAATTAAGAAGATTCTATTTTTTTCTGGTACATTGGCTACTGTCTTCTTGGTTTCTCCCTTGACATTTTGTTCTGTTTTGTGAATGTCAAAATAACTGATAAAAATCAACTATAAATTGATGGGTCTATGCAATGCCAACCTACTACATTGTGACTTCTGAGAAAGATGACATATTCCTGAGCTTCCTCTGGACACTTATTTTTTTTTCTGATCAACATCCTCATGCATAAAACAGCAACCCTTTCACCCTTAATTTTAAGGATGATAACAAATAAGATGTCAGCTTTTAGCTAATAATAATAATAAACTACATTCATAGAACAATTTACATGTTTATTGGCTTTTACATTTGCAAAATAATTTGTTTTCTTTAACTTTTCAGGAGGGAGAGCAAAAATATTTTCATCTCCAGGTTATAGATGAGGAAAATGAGACTGATAAAGGTTGTGTTTTGTACATCATGGGTAGCAAATGAAGAGCTGGTAATTAAACTCAAGACTTCTAACTACAAGTTCGCTATTCCATCACAAAATATAGCTACTACTAATAATGCACCCATGTCCCAGATTCCCTCAAGACTCTGGGCTCTCACAAGTTAAGTTCTATCCTAAGAATGACCTGAGTGGGAGGATTTTTCCTGTAGGGCTTATTGTTGCCACCTGAATTTGCTTCTGGAAAATCTACTAATTCATGGTATAGTTTTTATATAAGTTCTTCCAAATATTGGTATTAAGTTTCTGAGCTGTGATATAAATACTTAAGGTACCAAATGAATATTGGGTATAGGATAGCCTTTTTCCAACCCACAGAAAATATGTAACATGCAAAGGACACATAGGAGCTCATCAATAGATAGAAACATCAAAGTGTTAAATTATACTTTAATTCTTCCTAGAAGAGAATTCTATAAAGAACCTTGCCTTAACAAGAGCAGTCATTTCATGTTTTTGGAATCTATCATCAAGCTAGCTAGCTATCAAGCTAGCTAACTATCCATCTATCTACTTATCTACTATCTTTCTAATCTTTATATTTATGTATCTCTTTATACATAGAGATATTTCTATTTATTTATCTATATCTGTATCTATATCTATCTGTCTATCTGTCTGTATGTCTGTTTATCTGTCCATCTATCTATCTATCTGTCTCTGTCTCTCTCTCTCTCTCTATCTCTCTCTCTATCTATCTATCTGTCTGTCTGTCTATCTATCATCTATCTGTCTGCAGCATTATGTGTTGGTCTTGAATCAGGATAGTCCCATGGTAGTTTGTGCTTGACATTGGGAAAAAAACAAAACCCTCAATAATTCATTCAAAAGTTTAAAAAAGACTTATTTAGTCATAGCAGGAGAAAATATATTCAGTGAGATTAGGCATTAATATCATCATGAACTGATTACACTAAGCAAAGTTCCTTGCCTATATTACCTGGTTATGGAGAGAAGTAAAGAATATGGTTCCACCATTCTTAGACTCTCCAGGCAAAGAATGAGAGAGAACTATGAGGATAAAATGAGAAATTATTTGCAAAACACATTTCAGACCTTATTAGGTACTATTAAATGCTAGGGATATGTGTGTGTGTGTCTGTGTATGTCTGTGTCTGTGTTTGTGTATAATCAGCAGGTATCACTACTTGGTAAGGCTTAGAGGACTTGGGCAGAAACTAAAATAAAAAAATAAGAGATAGCTCTTCTCTCTATATCTTCTTACATTGGATAAATAGGATGGGCAGACTCATTCCAGACCACACATTTCTCAGCCTATTAGGTGATCCCAGAAGGTGTGACCTTCCATATGTACTTGATCCACTGGTCAGAGCCAAGAGTTTCTTTCAAGTATCAAAACTCTAGCTTCACCAGAAATCAGTTTCAAAAAATACTCATTAGTCAATAGATGAATTAGTATCCAGATTTCATATTATTGTTGTTGTTCATTTGTGTCAGTTGTCTCTAATCCTATTGGGGATTTTCTTGGCAAATATATTGGAATCATTTGCCATTTCCTTCTCCAGCTCATTTCACATAGGAGGAATTAAGGCAACTGAGGTTAAGTGACTTACCCAGAGTCACACAGTTAGGACATTTCTGAGGCCAGATTTGAACTCAAGAATATGGATCTTCTTGATTTTAGACTTGGCACACTATCTGTAGCACCACCTAGATTCCATGTAGATTATCTCAATTATTTATAAACTGAAGAAGTTAATAATTACCTATAACTATAAAAATATCTCTTATGATAAGTACATCTAGAAATTCTATCATACTGTACAGAAATATTCACAGATAAAATTGTGCTCTTTATGTGTCAAGGTAGTTACTAAGGTCCCCCTGAATGAAATTAATTTATATAAATACACAAAAAGATATTGTGATATTCAACTACGATTTTTATTTATTTATTTATTTTTTTACAAACCAAGAGTCCAAAACAGAGATTTCTTTCTCTGGACGTATTGGTACCATCAATCTGATTAGCTAAGTATCTGGTATCTGGATTATTGAAGGTTACACACAAAAAATGGTGTGTGTGTGTGTGTGTGTGTGTGTGTGTCTGGTGTCTGTATCTGTGTATGTCTATGTGCATGCACATGCAAGTATTTGGGCAATATTAAAAAAGGGAACAGAGGGAGATTTCATTTTCCTGATGCAAGAGCGACAATGCATTGGGAATTATATTCCATTCCTTCCTTAAAAGACCAATAACAGGGAGTAAGCAAATCCAAGATTACTTACTCAAGTCTTTTTGTGTCCTATTCTTCAACTCTTTTTGCATAACTAGGAGCAACATTCCCTGGAGTCAAGAAAGCTTAATTGCATAATTTCTAACACAAAAGAAGTGAACATTTCTCCATTGACCAAGTAAATAATATTTTCGAGTAATGTCAGCATTCAAGGTACTTTGTAATTTAGCATATTAAAAGCAGCCAGGAGTATTTAAATCATGTACTTTTTTTTACACTGGTGAACTAAATCATCTATTTTACTGCAAATGAAAATAAAGACATCCAAGGTCTAAATAATTTATCTCAGAGGTAGAAAAGATAGCATTTAGCAAATACCTGGATAAAACAGGCAAAGGGAGAAGTGAGAAAGACACCGGGATTTTAAGACTGGATGACTGAGAAGATGGTGGGACTTTGGACAGAAATAGGGAAATTCAGAAGAGGTGGGTTTTGGGGGAAATAATGAGTTCTGTATTTTTACATTTTAATTTTGGAGCATCTTTAGAACATAGAAATATACTTCAAAATGTCAAATAAGCAGTTGAAAATGCATGCCAAGAGCTCAAGGGAGAGACTGGGGATGCAAATACAGAGCAGAGTTGGAAAGGTTTTGAATTTGGGTCTTGTCACAGATCATACTGTGTGTCTGTCATCCAATCACCAGCCTAGCCAGTTACTCAAGAGACTCATTTTAGTAATCCTCAAGGACCATTTTATAGTTCACTGGGAGGTTTAGTTTTAAATTGTTGGAAAAAAGACACATGCCAAAGAAATTACAGATCCTTGAAGGATTGAATTGCATTTATATAACATTCATTTTTTAAACTAAGCTATCACTTTGGGTTTTGTCTCATTTATTAAACTATATTAATTACTAAAAAATCAAGACTGGGAGGTAGGAAGTGAAATAAACACTACAGTAAAATTTTTAGCTGCCTTAATGTCCTGTTTCCATTCCAGCCTACAGAGTTTTTATTCAGGGAATCAACTTTTATGGAGATATGAGCTGATAATCACATTTGCAGGCATTATAGCCATGACTGCACAGAGACTACACCTAATGAAGACCCCCAGAAAGGAAATTTTCACCATCAAAGTTTTTAGTACTGTCAAATAGTTCAACATCAGAAATGGTTTTGTTCATGTAAATGACATAAAAAAGATGAATTATCATCTGCTTTGCTACTGTTCCTTATTATATTTGAACTTTCCTTCTGATTTGAAGCTGAAACTTCATAAATATGTTGTTTCTCCCTATCAGACTACTAGCTCCTTGAGAATCATTCATTCATTCCTAACAACCCTTTGTATTGGGAGACAGGTTAGGGAGAGTTAAATCAGAAGAAATAATAAAAAAAAAAACAGAACTCTAGGATTCAATAAAGTCTCATTTCTACAAGAAACCCTTCCTGATGCCCTTTAACATACTGATTTCCCTCTGATGGTTATCATCAATTTATTGTAGTTAGTCTGTGCATAGTTGTTTTCATGCTTTCTTTCACATTAGACTATAAGCCCCTTGAAAGTAAGCACTATCTCTTGCCTTTCTTTTTATTCCCAATACTTAGTACCATACAGGGAACAGAGTAGATACTTAATATATGTTTATTGAATGAATGACTAATTAAATATTTTAGACATATCAAGATCATATATTTAGAATTGGAAGAGATTTCTAATGGTCCTCCCCTGCACCAGGCTTATTTTTCAATCCCTTCTCAATGATCACCAAGTCATTGTTGATTATGAACTCCACCCCCTATTTTAAAATGTACTTGGTTATCAAATAGGATCTTAAAGAAAGACATTCACATTTTAATTATCATGATTTTTTTCCATAAGTCAGTCAGTAGCAATGGAGGATCCCATTAGTAAAAGGGAATATAACTCCACTTATGTCATCAGGTGATCTGGTCAGCTCTACTCACCACTCAAAACTTATACTCCCTAATTTTGATTTTTATGGCTTATACTGTTTTTATTTGCTATTATAAATGTTGACTAGCATGTTAAAACCTGGCTTCCCTTGTAAAGATAAAGATTTTTCTTTTAAATAAATAAAAAGCCTGGCCACTACACTTATACATTCATGAATAAAGCCAGGTGTGACCATGGCATTATTTGTCCCTCTCCTTTATTCTGTTGCAAAGGTTATTATCTAGTCATTTCCCCCAGTCAACCAAAGAACAATTGGAATATAACCTATTTAATTATTTTTCTCTCTTCTGTGACTTCCTCATTAAGAATGAAAGACATGTGAAAATGTAAGAAAATGCATCTCTTTATGCAATCACTATAAAACAAAGGAAGAATCTTGACTCTCCATCTTTCCTCCTCTCTCTTCACATTAATTTGTGTTATACTTGTAGAAAGAGGCTGGGGGTATTATCATGCTTTTGTTACTTTAAAACAAAGGAATATTGGTGTCACTTATGTGATATTTATTTCTGTACTAGGTATTTATAATTAGATTTTTCATAAAAGAATATATCTAAAAAATTATATGAATAGTCTCATCTAATGTGTGTACAAGCATAATATGTCCACCAGGGTTGCCCCTCTTTTCCATTTCAAAAGAAGCATTATACCTAATGGGGTTTGTGAGAGAAATGATTTTATTTTGTCTAGTGGATTGAGATATGATTAATCAGAAAAAATCTATTCATTCTCAAAGCATCACATGTCTACCTTAATAAGTATCAACCATAGCACCATATGGTTTTAGTTCAGGCCCTCCCTCACTACCTCTTGCCTGAAGTATTGGACTAGGATAATTGGTATTCTCTCCTATCTCTCTTCTGTCCTCTACTTAGCTAACAAACTTATCTTCCTAAATCATAGACCTGTTAATGCCAAAGCAACAGTGGCTCCTTCTTTCTCTTCAATAAAGACCCAATTCTTTTAGTCTAGTAAAGTATTTCACAATCTCATTCCTCTCCTCCCCCTTTCTCCAGAGTTATTAAATATTATTCTCCTTCATTCTCTCTGTTTTCAAGCCATATGGCTGTCTGGAGGGTCACCATACATGACATCATATACCATGTCTATGCCTTTGCCTGGAATGCAATCTCTATCTCTACCTCTTCAAATACCTAACTGCTTTAAGGCTTAATTCAAGTGCCATCTCATACTTGGCTTATCTTAATGTCCTCAGTAGTTAGTGCCCTCACCTTCAGAAATTACTGAGATGTAATATAATATGATAAAATATGACAAAGTTTAATATAATGCAGTATAGTATTGCATAGCATAGACTAATATAGCAACGTAGCATAGCACTATACTATATGATATGATGTAATGAAAAAAGTAACATAATACAAAATTATATATGTGTATATATATATAATATACACACAAACCCACACCATGTAAACTATATATCTACTATAAAATAAATACACACCATATAATATAATGTAATACAAAATTATATGTGTACACATATATGCATATACACACTATATATAAACATACACATACATACACACATGAACATATATATCTACTATGAAGTAAATAAGCTCACATAATTTCATGTTATTTCTGGGTATATTTTATATTCCACCTTCCCTCACCGCTATAGAATGCAAACCATCTTAGGGCAGGGAATGATTCATCTTTTTTCTTTTTTATCCCCAGGGCTTCATATGGTGTCTGCTACAGTGTCTGCCACATTGTAGATATTTTAAAAACATTGTTGATATAGTGAATCAATGAACTGAAGAAGCTGAATGTTTTTAAATGGTGATAACTTGTCATATATGGTTACCACCTTTGTTTAGAAACATTAACAAATTAAAGCTTTTGCTGAAGAACATTGAGTTTACTGATTCTTTAATATGTGTATGTAGCAGAGAAATTCTAATCCAATCCAACAAAGAGTTGTTAAGTGTCTATTATGCAAAAAAACCCCACTTGGTTAAAACCTAGGGATAGACAAAGACAAAATGATATTTAATGAACTTTTGCCACCTAAGATTACCAAAGTATACAACTTATTTGCTCAAATATATTATGCATAGATGTTTGCATTAAAAATTGGGACATCCTGATACAGTGGAATGAGTGCCATGTAAAAGGAGCTGGGGTCAAATCCTATATCTGTAATCATTCCCTGTGTGATCCTGAGTCAATCAGCTAACTTCTTGTACCATCATTTTAACCCATTTATAAAATGAAGATGTTGGAACGGTAGCTCTGTGATTATTACCCAGTTGTTTGGGTATACTCATTGTTGACTTTCTGACATCTTTACATTTTTCTTTCCTTCATATTAGACTTTCCAGACCATATAATTCATGGAAAGTAACTCAAATAAAGTAGAACAGTAGTTACCAAGGCCTCCTCCCCAACCCCCCATCAGAAGTCAAATTGCTATATTAATGAAGACTGTTAAGTTTGGTGGGCAAAGAGATTGCAAATGCTGGCTAATACTTGCAAATTACATATGAATTTTATTCTTGCATATTATCTCTTTTCCAATTAGCATTGATTATTGTGAGTTGATGAGGTAGCAGAAAGAGCTTTCTGTAAAGAGAATTTTGCATCTTCTAAATACAGAGTTATTGGGATAGATATAAATTTTAGGGAAAAAAAAGTTTTGAGCCACACAGCTTTTTCCAGCTTCAGTAATTTGGTAAAACACAGGGTTCTGACTATAGGAGACAAAAACTAAGGTTTGTTAAAGTCATATTTGCATAATATTTTTGAGAAAATTATGTTCCAAGGGAATCAAAGAAGAATGAACTGGTCTCCAAAGCACAGAGTGACTTCCTGAATCTCTGGTCAGGTAAAGAACCTATGACCTGTAGTCTCTAGCTTACTGTTTTCAGTCTGTTGCCACTTTTCTAGTGTCTTTTCTCTAAAATTTCTTTAAAAGAAGCAGAAACTCAGACCATAGCAAAAGGACATATTTTTGGAATTTATCTTGACTGAAATGTTTTTTTTATTCTCCTACACCATCTTGCAATGTATTCTTTTATGTTCCATTTACAATTTAAATTAGTTTTGTGTGGTTAGGACTTACAACTTCTCGATATTTCTTAAAGCTAAAAAATATGCAATCTTGGGTAACAGGCAAATATACAAATTATAAGAGAAAAATTAATTGGATTCTTGAAGAAGAAGAAATGATTATCTGACTACCATTAGTGTAATAAAATTTCAAAAGTTTCCCGATAGTAAAATGCAATAAAATTCTATAATAAAATAAACATTAAAACTTTATAATGTTGAATGCATTTTATTGTGATGAGAAATATGCTATGCAGTAAAATATTAATAAGAATTCACATTTCATTACTATACATCTGGAAATTATAGGTTTGGAGTTGCCCAGCATTATGTAGGTTACACAACCTTTCAGTTTATTATCTTAAGTAGTTAAAGTAACTGATACAGTGTTCCAGCTTCTTTTTTTTTATGTCTTCTCTGAGGACAACAGGAAAATTTACTTTGATAACGGGGCATTTGAATATAGACATCTGTTTTAAAGTCTCATGCTTTTTTTGCCACCGTAAGTATTTGAATCTGGGTTATTTCTGAAGGGACTATTGAAATAACGAGGTAATTGCCAAGTCACCAGCTTACTTATGGGTGATGATATGGACTTAGGAAATGAGAGAGAGAGACAGACAGACGGACAGATGGACAGACAGACAGAGACAGAGACAGAGAGACAGAGAGAGAGAGAGAGACAGAGACAGAGACAGAGATAGAGAGACAGAGAGAAAGACAGAGACAGAGACAGAGAAGAGAGACAGAGACAGAGAGAAAGAGAGACAGAGACAGAGATAGAGAGAGAAAGAGACAGAGAGAGAGACAGAGAGACTGAGAGAGAGAGAGAGAGAGAAGGAGAGAGCCATTATGAGCTGTTTATTTGTGTGTCAGAAATAGTACTGTGTTACAAATACAAATAGAGAAGGGGCCACTAGGTGGTACAGTGAATATAGCATCAGCCCTGGAATCAGGAGGACCTGAGTTCAAATTCAGCCTTGGACAACTTAACACTTATTAGCCATCTGACTTTGGGCAACTCACTTAACCCCAATTGTCCTGCCTCCCCCCCCAATTTTTTTTAAAAAAGAAATACAAATAGAAGCATACCAAATAGTGCCTCTCAAGGATCTTATGTTCTAGTGGAGTTAGATTACATATAAAGTAAAATTAGAAGGGGCAGACAGTAGCAGGGAGAAATTTTGGGTGGGGAGGAGGCTATCATTAAAGAAGGCATAAGTAGGATGGGATAGTGGGAGGAGCCCTGGATTTATAGTTGTAAGACCTAGGCTTGAATCCAAGCCAGGTCACTTATCACTTATGTGATCTTGGGTAAGATATATCATTTCTCTCAGTAAAAGTGTCATTATCCATAAAATAACCAAATCAGGGCAAGTCATCTCTAAAGTCCATCTCACTTCTCTACTTAATCAGATGACATGAGCCACCATGACATAGTACATGGATCATGGGTTGTCAGGTCAGAGGACTTGAATTTTTAATTTGCTCTGTTATTTTATAACAGTGTGATTTTGAGCAAGTCATTTTACGTCGCTGAACCTCTCAGTAAAAAGAGGCCATTGGACTAGATGCTCTGATTTCTTCCAAAAAAAAAAAAACAACATAATTTTTCTCTAATCTGTTAGGCAGTTTTAGGGATAATTTTTTTTCATTCTGATGGAAGTCTATCTGAATATTTATGATAATTCTCCACTCATAGTCCTGGATTTTTTCTTCGTTTTCCTATGTGACATTTAATACGTATCTGTTAAAAATCATAATGAAGAAAAATGTTTCAGTTTCCTTTTTTTCAGGAAGGAACTATTCAGAAATAACTTTAGCGTTCACTTAAAGTGACTAGACCAGGGCCTGTTGAGTCATTTTTCAGTTGTGTCTGACTCTTTGTGATCCCATTTGGGATTTTCTTGGCAAAGATACTGGAGTGAATTGTTATTTTCTTCTCCAAGTCCAGGGCTATATTTGGGCTCAGTCCCCTCCCCTCCACATAACTGTGAAGTGTAACTATCAATTGCAATCTATTCTATTCAGTGCTTCATTGTAGAAGTAAAAGGGTGTGAGGATGTTCATTCAGTTGGGAAATCAAATTGGTTTTATAATACCATAGCTGAAAGACTGGATGAAATAGATATCTGCTGCTTTGAAAATGTATTTAAATTTATGTATATTGTTTAAAAATATTCATCACTTTTTGCTACACATTTAATAAAAGTAATTTTCCGATATAAATAGCATTACTTTTTGTCAGGTCATTTTTTTTATATCGGCATGCCACCAATGGGAAACTGAGGAAATATGGTACTATGTTATAATCCCAATTTTACCATATATTCCTATACAGGGGGAAAAGTTACCTCTCTTCACCAACTTTCAACTTTCCACATTATAACCATGTATTGGTATATGAGAGAAAGGCCCAGTTGATATAATTGTTTAATTTCTTTAAAGACAGGAGGAGTTGCAAGTCATTTAATATTTAAACATATATAGTTATTGTTCAGTCATTTTTTCAGTTATACTTGACTCTTAATGACCTTATTTGAGGTTTTCTTGGCAAAAATACTGGAATTGTTTGCCATTTCTTCTCCAGCTCATTTTCCAAATAAGAAAATTGCCCAGGACCACAAAGCTAGTAAGAGTCTGAGGTCAGATTTGCATTCAAGAAGAGAAGTCTTTCTGACTCCAGGTTTAGTGCTCTATCTTCTGCACAACCAAGCTACCCATATGGTAAGATCAGCTTGGGAAATTGTGCTTTATTGAATATTATACTCTTTAGATAGTTTTCCCTAATAGTCTTAGAACTTAATATTAGTAAAATAACTAATCATGTTAAAAAAAAATGAGAGTGCCGTGAAATGGCCTAGCATAGACTTGCTCTGTGAGAGTGCCACAGAATTTAAGCCAGTATAGACTGGCTCCTTAAGAGTCTACCCCATATGACGAACTTGAACTTCCAATAAACTTTACTTTTTCTTTGGCTGAGAAGACTTGAGTGGAATTCTTTCCACAGGACCCGGCATGTTGGTACTTTGGAGTCTTGGGCAGCCCTAACCCTCTTTGGGCTCCTCTTCATTTTTATGGATGCAGAAGAAAAAGTATTCAAAAATGTGTTAAAACTCTACAAAGGATAGGCATAGAGTAATATATTTCTTAATATGATAAAAGCTTAGATGTAAAACAAAAATCTAGTACTAAAGACAATTTTAATATCCTAGAAATTTTCCCAGCAAATAAAAGATTAAAGCAAATAACTTGTCCTTGATAATTTGATATAGTTCTAGAAATGTTACAAATAGTAACAAGAGAAGGAAATTAAAGATATGATATCAAAGAGGAGACAAAAATCCCTTTTTATTAGTGAATGATTGTTTATTTAAACAATTCTAAGTTATAAAAAGAGAAACTGAGATAATTGATATCTCAATACTAAACTAATAAAGTTGAATGCCAAAAAATAAATCCAAAAATATCAATGATGTCTCTAACAATAACATAATCCACGATTCAAAATGAGAAGTGAAATCTCTTTACAAATTAATATTAAATGCATTAAATATCTGAGGAGTCATAAGCCAAATTATACTAAATATCTGTATTGATGACATTTGGAAACGTTTCTTAAAAATAAAGAACCAAAATGACGAGAGGGATATTTGATAATGTATTAATAATCCATGTCAATTGAACAAAATTACCATTATTGAAATTAATTTACATGTTTAGTTCTATCTCATGCAAACTACCAAATGGACACTTTACTAAGCTGGGGGTCAGGTGGGGAGGAATTTGAAAAATCAAAGGAGCTACAATGTCAAGGAAAATCATGGGGGGGAAGCAAAAATGTAAGTAGGCTCTAACTTTCAGAGTTCCAACTACATTATAAAGCAGTTCTCAGTCATTCATTTAACTAATATTGATTAAGTCTATGGTCCCTGGTGTTATAACCCTTCTCCAGTCTCTCACTGCATCTCATCTCTGAGTATGTCTAGTTAAGCCACACGCTTTTCCTTTACAAGTTAAACATGTGCCTATGTTTAGTTTAAACAAGAAAAGCATACAAACTCAAGGAGGGAAAAGCATTTCTTAAATTATTTTATTTTTAGTTCCTGGAATAAAACAAGCATTTCCATAACATATATTTTTTAAAAAGGACGAATTTACATGAAACTGCAGATCTCCTATGTACAACTTGGTATACATTATAAATATACAACAAACTAAGTTATCATCTAAGTTTCTTTTTTCTGCCTTTTGTGTCTTCCCTCTCCTCTACCTTGGTGTTTGAAAAAAATAAACAAACCAAAAAAATATAAATCATCTAGGAAATATTCGTTTGACAACATTTTGGAGGGAAACGGAAAACATCAAGACAAAGTTTGTTTTGAACCCCGTTGCACAGTAAATTTAAATGGATGCATATCCTGAATATTAAAGATAAGACCATAGAACAAAGAAGAGATACAACTTCTAAACTACTCATACCTATTTTGAGGGGCCTCCGTTATTTTTTTTTTGCTTTTTGGAGAGAAGTTGGGGTTAAGTGACTTGCCCAAGGTCACATGGCTAGTTTTTTGTGTTAAGTGTCTGAGGCCGGATTTGAACTCAGCTACTCCTGACTCCAGGGCCAGTGCTCTATTCACTGGGCCACCTTGCCGCCCCTTACCTTTTTTTTTTTTAACAAATCAAGTCATTGAGCTAATTATAAACAATAAAACAACTCAATTTGAATAGAAGAAACTGTAAGGCTTTTATATGAATAAAATTAATTAACCTAGGAAAAATAAAAAAAAGTAGTCCATTGAGGAAAACAACAAAATCCTATATATAGAGTATCTCTGATAAGGGTCTAATATGTAAGATATGTACACAATTAAAAGAAACATGTGTATACATATGTGTACATTTATGTATGCACATACATACCTTAACTATACATATGGATTTATACATCTATACACTTTATATGTTTATATAGACAAATTCGTATGTACTTTCATTTGTTAAAATAGTGTGTATTGAGAGATCGTATTATACTATCAAATTTTAGGTGCCATAATGAATGATTAAGTTGCTTATAAATGAATATGAGGATATCTGTGATAGAGCTAAATGCTAAATTTCTACTAAAAGTAAGTCAGGGTCATTGATTAACATAAAGGTATATATTTTACTTTTCTATTTTTAAAGCAAATAATTTATATTAAAAAGACATCATGGGGATTAGGGACATAGTTTCAAATTCTACCTCTGACTTATGTTGTCTATATGACTTGCTAAATCATTTAATCTTTCACTGCCCAATGAGCACTCTCTAAGATCATATATTGGAGAACCAATATTTATCAACATTTTTAGAGGTATTTTCTTCATTCAGAACTCTTTGGATTCATTAGGAAACAAAAATAGCACCAATACAATCAACAACAACAGAAGTAGTAGAACTATCAGCAGCAAGAATAATTAAACAGTGGCAGCAACTAAAACACACATAAGAACCAGTTTAGCTATGTGAAAAAATATGCAATTATGTATAGGTGGAGTAGTATATGGAGTGCTGTTGAGACTTTTCAGTCATGTACAACTGTTTGTGACCCCATTTGGAGGTTTTATTGGAAAAGATATTGAAGTAGGTTGACATTTCTTTCCTCAACTCATTTTACAGATGAGGAAACTGAGGCAAACAGGTTTAAATGAATTGCCCAGGGTCACATAACTAGTAAGTGTGCAAGGCAGGATTTGAACTTGGGGTCTTTGTGACTTCAGGACTGGTGCTCTATACACTGAGCTACCTAGTGGCCCATACAGAGTAGGGTCTGGTTACTAGAGAGTGTCAGAGGTAAGATTTAAGATCAAGACTCCTATATGACAAGCATAGCACTCTATTTTTTAAACTAAAGGCACAGATGCTCCTTGGTGATATGTCAAAAATATATTTAAGTCTAGCTCACTCCTCCCTCCCCCCACAGACAGTAAGTTAAGCTCATTCTTTATCATAAAATAGATATAGAAATAAAACGTCACACCTAGGGTGGTGTTAGGCAGATAGAATGCACTCAATTAATACTTGTTGATTTCCTCTTAATATTGGTGACCTGGAAGAATTTAGGGTAGGTCAAAATAAAATCATCTTGTAGGCTGCAAATATTTAAATAAACATAAAAATTCACAAGTATAGCACATCTCATTAGTACTTCTTTAGGCTACTGATGCTTACTGTCATCAGATATATCATCATACTCACACTACTAGGCATGAATAGGAATTGAAAAAAAAATCATGGTGGGTAGCTTCTTAGAGTTACTTTAATGAATGTAAACACATTCTATTTATACTTGTGGAAGAATTCATAAGCAAGCTTTGCCAATTTGGCTCTTGTTCCCTAGCTCTTAGCTCAAGAAACTGAAATGCTAAATGATTGAATTAACTGATTTTCCTGTTTTATGGATGACTTGAGGTGGGGGGAACCTAGGAATTGCTAGGTGCTCTATTTTTTCAAGTCCCATTTTTGACCCCAAACTGGATATGAGGTTTACAAATTGGGTGGAAACAAGTGATCAGGTTCAGATTGATGGGGAAATACAAGTTATATGGCTTTTATGAAGATAATACTATTAGTCAAGCATCTTTCTGTAGGCTCATCTAAAAATCATAAGAAATATACTTGACTCTTAAAGATTACCAAATTTATAACACATTCAGGGACATTTATTTAAAATAAAATATTCAGTTTTGACTGTCAAGAAGTTATAAGGGTCACATGCAGTATAAGTTTGTGTGAAAAAGCAATGCGATTTGACTCAAAGGCTTATGTGTAGTCAGGAGTTAGTCAGCTATTCATATACCCTTGAGGCCATGGATTAGATGTGTAATTGAGGTATTTTTTTCCTTGTGGTATATTTTTGAAATGTATATGATTTGTATAAAAAAAACTTGTCATATTGATTTCATTCAAAGATTATTATTCATCCAGTTTCAAAGTTGTTATCTTAGATCTCTAAAATTCCTTAAATATCTTATTAATTTCTGAAAACTAACAATATTATTCCAGGTCAGACAGTCTCTTTTGCATTACTTGACAATGAAATTGGACACAAGTAGAATACATGGGCAATTTAACCAGGTCTCCTAGTAAACATTTTTGACTATGATGAGGATTCTACCAAAATAATTTAATACCAATGTTGCATTTAAATAATAATTTTCAAATTTCAAAAATTTACTTTCTAAATTTGAAAATATATCTAAGTATATGTCATCTAAATATTCCCTCTATTTATTGCTTTTCACTCCTTAGCAAATGTACATAATTAGACACAAGAAAAATAAATGTATTTGGTTATAAATCTGAATACCTGTAAAATATATTAACTTTTATAATCTGTAAAGATTTTCTTTAATATATTACCTGATGAAACTTCCATCCTAAAAGAAAGGCAGGGAAGTTCTCCTCACTTTTCTCTTACATATGATCTATAATTACTTTTTTCTCTATGTTTATGACTGGACCAGTGAGTTCTCCCAATGAGGATGTTTTGTTTACTTATGATGAACAGAGTTCTCTGAATAAAATATGAGTTAAATGACTTTTCCAGGCTCACAGTAAGTTTGTGTAAGAGCCATCACTTGGGCTTAGGCTTTCCTGATTTGGAGGAATTCTGATTATATACCCTGATGACAGAGATTACATTTTTTTTTTGCATGGTGCCTGTCACATAATAAGAATCTAATAAATATTTATTTAATGATTGGTAGAAGTATGTCCATTTAGTTCAGTTAGAGGTCCAAGTTTTAAAGAACTCTAAATGTTAAATGGACAAGATTATGTTTAATATATGTAGAATTACTGGGGAGCTACTTGAGATCATTGAATTTGGCAATAATATAGACAGATCATGACTTTAGAAAATTCCTTTGGTAGCTGAGTTGAGGACAGATTGGAGTGGGGAAGAGATTTAAAGCAGAGATAGTAGTTAGAATGATCTTACAGTAGTCAAAGGGAGAGGTGATGAGATATTAAGCTTTTACAATGCACTTGCGCAGACTATTTTTAACCTTTGAGAAAGTGTAATCTTTATCCCTCTTTCATTGTCCTATTCGAGATCATATTTAAGATTTGAATTCAAGAGGACTCATTCTACTTAAGTCAACATATAAGATCAAAACATAGGGTGTGGATTATTTTCTCAACCTCCAGGAAATCACAGAGTGTTGCTTTATGTAGAGTTAAAGAAATTTGATTTCTGATTCTGGTCACAGAATTATTTTTACTTTAGCATTTTTTAATTGTGACATCTTGAATTAGAATTGTAATTAGAAGATAAATTTCAAGACAGCAGCATTTTCATTTGTTGTCCATTAGTAGTTTTTAGCAATTATAACAATTATTATCGTTGCTATTATTTTAATCATAATAATTATAATAAGTAAAATTTCTGTTACCTTTTAAGGTCTGTAAAATGCATTATATCCATTGCTTCATTTTCTACTCACAAAAACCCATTGAAGGAGTTATTACAAGGATTATTATTCCCATTTTAAAGACAAGGAAACCAAGGTTCAAAGATTTGTAGTGATTCATCCCTAGTAACCCTGATAGAAAGAGCCCATAACAGTAATAGAATAATAATCCTACATTAACTATGGCAGATAATTATAAATCTAACACCTTGACTAGTGAGTGTCCAGCAATCAAAGTGTAAATTTTCCAAAAAACAAAATTACCAACAAGAGAAAATTATAAATAACTTTATAAGAAATTATATAAACATTATAATTGTATGCACATACATATAAATTTTGAAACATTTCAAAATAAGAATAGTGAAAT
Source organism: Pseudocheirus occidentalis (assembly GCA_028646575.1). Taxonomy (NCBI): domain Eukaryota; kingdom Metazoa; phylum Chordata; class Mammalia; order Diprotodontia; family Pseudocheiridae; genus Pseudocheirus; species Pseudocheirus occidentalis. The sequence goes on along the minus strand of CM053600.1, from coordinate 130,429,842 downwards.
ATTTTTGGAAGAGGGAAATTAAACTTTGTTTATTAAAAAATTCAGAAACATCGGTGTGAACAAATAAAAATAAAATTATAAGTTGTTTCAAATACTAGGGAGCAAGAGAATATGATTAAGGAGGATGAGAATTGAGAAAAAACTAAATACATTTCATTGTATATATGTGTGTATGCATATGTATGTATATATGTCTCATGTATATATGTGTGCATAATAAATATTTATATATATAAGATATATAAATATATAAAATTTAAGGATATATTTAAATAATGACATTAGATATTAGCTACAGATCTGTCTAATCATCTGCATCTTCCTTAATCATATTACAGCAATTAGTATTTTTGAGTTCATTGTCTGTTACAAGACTAAACCTCTGGTTTTTGTGACATAGAGTATTACTGCTTTTTCTTCTGCCTCTTCACTTTTCTCTTTCCTTCATTCATTTGCTATTCTTCCTTTCTCTCCTGACAAAATATGGACATTTCTCAGAGGTCCAGTCTTTTCTGCTATTCTCTATTTTCTCTCTTGGAGGGTTCAATTATTCCTCTGTTTAAGCCAGGGTACCTATGATCCTGATTTCCAAATTCTTATTCCTAGGTCTGACCTTCCTTCTTTATAAACTACTAAGATCACAGGATCTTAGAATCTAAGAATTTGGATGAAAATCAGAGGACATTAAGCATAAATATATGTGTGTGTGTGTGAAAATGGATTCTTATTCATCATGTTTAAAGTGTTGAATTAGCCTCTGCTTGAAGGCCTTGGGAAGGGAAATTAAAATTTCACAAAATCTGGGAATATTTATATGAACTGATACAGAGTAGAAGTGAACAGAACCATGAGAACATAGTATACCATAAAAATATTACGGTAGAGAAAATAAACTATGAATATCAAGAATTCTGATTAGTGAAATGATCAATGACATAACTCCATAGGACAAATCAAGAAACATGTTGTCATTTTCCTGACAGAGGGGTGATAGACTGATGATGTGGAATGAAATATTCATTTTAAAGCATGTTTAAATTGGGATTTATTTTCTTGAAACTGCATATTATATGTGCATTGTGTGTAGATAGATAAAGATATAGATGATATCTAAACACATACACATATATGTTAGGTATGCATGTGTGCATGTATACATGCATATACATGAGGAGTTACAAGCAGGAGAGTTTTGAAAGTTATGTGTTCAATTTATTTTGTCTTTTAAGATAAAATTAAATACTTTTTAATATAGATACCCGTTGTGTATATGCATGCATGTGTTAACATACATAGACACACGTGTGTGCACACATGTGTTCATGCATATTTATATGCATGTGCATATTTATAAGTATGTGCATATTTATAAGTATGTTTATTTGTGTTGTTTTGAGTGTGTTTGTCCATGTCCATGTGTGTATATATGAACATACAGATATATACATGCATACTTCACACACATATAGATATATTCATCCCCTTTTTCACTATGGTGTATATGGGATGATAATTTTATTAACTGTTAAATTCATAATAAAATTTTTTAAAAGTACTTTCTAAAATAGCCTCCCTCTGTATGCACATGAAAAAGATGATCCTAATCACATTCCATCAGTACTCACTGGTCAGCGTGGAGGAACAACCAGAAAGTAAAATGCACATATTCCCAGAACCTAGGCTACAGGGCTAAATTTCTAGAAGTACAGTGCCACTCTGCATCCTCACCCAAAAACATAGCACAAAACAACTGCATCAAAGTCCAATGGGCAAATTTGAAATGAATGCTTTTTTGCTTCCCTTAGGTTCCATGAAATGTACTGCTTAGGAAAAATACAAGGACTCCAGGCTTTGTTGTTGTCTATGCTGCAGACTGAAGGTATAACATATCTTACATTCAGGATGTGAATGTGACAATAAGAAGTACAGTGTTTCTCTCATTATGAGGTATCCCAAGGGCACTGTGGTTCTGATACATTTCTGTCTACAGAGTTCAAGATTTATGCTCTCTACTTTTTCTTTAATTTGGACTGATTTATACCCTACAGCCTTCAAATTTAAATGCATTGCATTTGTAAAATTGTTGTGTTATGACAAACTATCAAAGATGGGTAAATTATTTTTTCCTTAAAAAAAAATTCCACTACTGTAACTTAGCTCTGACATTTGTGATTGCCTGTCTGAAACCTTCTTATGTTTAGATAATATTATGAGTATTGTTTCAAGTTAAAAAGGAGCTTAAATCAAGAAGAATATAATACTAGTATATTTCATTCTATATCCAATTTGTTCCATTGCTTTTGAAAAGGGTCTTTCAAGTCAATAAGTAAACAGCTTGAGTGGAAAAGATTTCCATGCATTTGCTGCACTGATTATTTTTGGTTTAATTATGCAGGTCTTTCACATACTCATTCCCATGTCTGTAATCTTTTAAGATATCCAGGGACCTGAACTAGCATTTCCTGAAGCAAGATGGATGTCTACCATTGCTGCAAACTACAAAAGCATTTAACAAAGCAACCAGTATGCAGGAAAGGATAAGTAGGTTCTCTCCATGTGTAAAACTGAAGTGTAAACATGAATTAATGCACCTCTCTAGAGGGTGATCATTGGGCATATTTTATTAGTCATCACATTTACTTGATTAAAGAAGACTAATCATATTGTATTTTGTGTGCCAGAAACAAGATAGATGATTTACCTTAGAAGTAAAATCATTTAAAGGAATTGAGAGTCCAAAATATGAAGTCAAAAGCACTCATTAAATATATACATATATGTGTGTGTTTATGTGTGTGTACATATGTAGGATATATACATGTATATGTGTGCATTGTTGTGTTATGCTATCAGGTTGCAATTTTAAAAATACAGAGTTTTGTTGTTGTTTAATATTTTAAAAACCTATTGCTTTCCCCCCAAAAAAAAAGTTAATTTCTTTTTTTTTTTTTGCTTTTTGGAGGGCAGTTGGGGTTAAGTGACTTGCTCAAGGTCACACATCTAGTTTTTGTGTTAAGTGTCTGCGGCCAGATTTGAACTCAGGTCCTCCTGACTCCAGGGCCAGTGCTCTATTCACTGTGCCACCTAGCCGCCCCAAAATGTTAATTTCTAAAATGATTTTAGAGTCAAGTGACAAAAGCAATTATGCCTTATCTGATGATTGCAATATCTCATCTGAATCTCAAGAAGAAGAAGAAAAAGTGCTATAAGCAGAAACAAATTTGAGTAGAGGCTATTTAATAACAACATGATAGCTATCCTGTGTTATATGAAGTTACACACACACACACACACACACACACACACACACACACACACACATATATATATATATATATAATATATAATATATAATATATATATATAATAATATATAATATAATATATATATATATATATAATATATATATAATATATAATATATATATATATTCTTCCAGGATGTATTTTTATTAAGAACTATTATATGAATGAGGTTTTATGAAACAATAATGTATTATTTTCTTTCAAGTCTTGAAAAAAAACTCATTGTCGTTATGCTATTCAAAGATGCATCAAAATAAAGAATGACATCAATTATGGAATCAAAGAAAACTTCAGACAGAAAAGGAACTTAGTGGTCATGTAATTCTAACTGTATCTGAAACAAACCTTCTCCATAACATACCTCTGTACCTTAGGAAGAAAGTAATATAGATAAAGTGCCAAACTTGTAATCAGGAAGAACTGAGCTTGAATCCGTCCTCAGACACTTACTGGACATATAACTGAGAAAATAACTTAACCAAATTCCCTGACTTTCTTCCTTTTTAAAATGGGTACAGGAATGGTACCTATGTCACAGACTTTGTGTCAAAATCAAATGAGATAGTATAAGTAAAGAGTTTTAAAAACCTTAAAAACTATATATTACCAATTATTAATATAAGTAATGAATAATCATCAAGTATCTACTTTAAAACCTTAGTTTTTGTGGGTACACATACTTCTATCTTTCTATTTAACGGATTGTTTAATAGGGCTTATAATTTTTACTCCTTTTCATAGATTCCTAGTAGCTGCTTTTGAAAAGAAGGAAAAGGGGTGGAGCCAAGATGGCAGCATTGAAGCAGGAAAACTCTGTGAGCTCCTCCCATAATCACATCAAATACTTATAAAACATGAGCAACCAAACCCACAAAGTGACAAAGAGAAACAAAGGCTGGCAGGCCTACAGAAAGGGTCCATCAATGCATGCTGGGAGCTGAGCCCAGCCCCATGTGAGCCCAGGGTTTGAACCACAGGGAGGACCTGACCAGCAGTGGCAGGGGCAGAGTTCAGGAGAGGGGATCACCTGCAGCAGTGGCAGTTTCCAGAATTATCAACCGACAAATGCCAAAGACAAAGTAAAAGGTCAGTGTGGAACTCTGTTGGAACTGAGGGGGTAAAGCGTGGTCTGGTCCCTGACCAAGAGGTGAGAAGTGGCAGAATCATGGCAAGCATAGCTGCTTCAGAGCTCCTGGCCTACAGATCTTGGGGGAACCAAGTGAACATTTAGAGGGCAATCGCCCTTGCTTTAATTTACTTGGATCTGGCTCTCTGTCTTGGGGGCAGATCCTGGGGTGTGTAGGCAGTGGGACAGAAATTACAATTTATAACAAAACATACATACATACATTTATATATATAAATATAAATATATATGTGTATATATATATATGTCTTTAAAACATCTTTAAACATTTATATATATGTCTATATAGGAGGGTATATGCGTGTATGAACATATATGTGATTGTGTGTACATATGTGTGTATATACAGGTATACATAGCCAGAGGGCACAGGATCAATTGAATAGGAAGGTATGGTAATTAAAAGGTGAAATTGAGAGGTGATAGAGGAATATACTGACAGGAGATAGGGAGAGACAGAATAGGGTAAATTATCTCATATAAAAGTGGCAAATGGAAAACTGTTACAATGGAGGGGAAGAACAGAAAGGTGAAAGAGAATGTGTCAACTTTATTCTCATCTAATTTAGCTTGAGGGAAGAACATACACACCAAATTGGGTATCTTACCTTACATAAAAGTAGGGGGAAAGGTGGTAAGAGGGGGGTTGATAGAAGGGTGGGTAGATTGGGGGATAGGGTAGTTAGAAGCACACACTTTTGAAAAGGGACAGGGTCAGAGGAGAAAATAGAACAAGTGGGGGGTAGGATAGGATGGAGGGAAATATAGTCGATCGTTTACAATATGTCCACTATGGAAATGTTTTGCATAACTACACATGTACAACCTATTTTGAATTGCTTATTTTCCCAGTAAGGGTGGGTGATGAGGGAAGAAGGGAGAGAATCTGTAATTCAAAGTTTCAAAATCAAATGTTTAAAACAATTATTATTTTTTTTACATGCAAATTGGAAATAAGATATACAGGCACTGGGGTATAGATATTCATCTTGCCTTACTAGAAAGTCAGATGGGAGATGGGGGAGGATATAGGAGAAAGCAGATTGGAGGAGGGAGTATTCAGTGGGATTGCTATTTTGGGGTGGTGGGTAGGGGAAAGACAGGGAGAAAATTTGTAACTAAAAATCTTGTGGAAATGAATGTTGTAAACTGAAAAAAAAAATGTAACATTAAAAAAAAATCTATAGACTAAACAAGAAAAAGCAATTGTTGGAATCAGGAGAACTCTGTGAGCTCCCCCCATAACCACCTCAAATACCTATACAATATGACTCTAAACAAATTTTAGAGTTCCAGAACTCATAAAGTGACAGAGCAACAAGATTCCTGCTGAAGCAGCCCAGTAGGTGGACAGGAAGGGTTCATTGCAGCACACTGGGAACCAAAACCAGCCTGGCCTGAAACTGTGGAGTTAGCCCCAGCACAGCCAGGACAAGCCTGCAGGTGGAGCACTCAGGAGAGTGGATCACCAGCAGCTGCAGCTATTTCCATAATTATCAATCCATAAGAGCCAAGGAGAAAGCGAAAGGTTGGTGGAACTCAGTTAAACTTGGAGGAAAGAAGCAGTCTCTCTGGCTGCCCCAAGGGCAAGAAAGCAGCAGAACAGGCCACCCTGCAGCCACCTCCATGTGGCTGCATCAGAGCTCTCATAGTACAGATTGCAGGGGGGTCAAGCAACCATTCAGAGGCTAAGTGCACTTGCTTTAACCTGCCTGGATCAGGATCGTGGGCTTGGGTGCTAGTCCTGTGGTGTGTGACCAATGAGCCAAAGCTGGAGGGGGATACAGAGACCACAGCCTCCTAATAGCTCTGGCAGCTGCAAAAAGCCCAGTGATTTGGGACAAAGCTCTTTCCCCCTGAAAGCAGAGTTCTACTGAGCCCAAAAGCCAAGTAATTGATGGGCAACATGAGCAGACAAAGAAAGCAAAGCAAGAACAGCAATCCAACTTTAGATTCCTTTTGGGGGGACAAAAAGGAACAAAGCACGAAATGGGAGGAAGACAACACAGAACTCCCACACCAAAAGCTTCCAAGAAACATGTAGACTGCCTACAAGCCATAGATGAGCTTAAGAAGGATTTTGAAAACCAAATAAAAGAAGTGGAGGAAAAATTGGGAAGAGAAATGAGAATGATGCAAGAAAATCATGAAAAGAGAGTCAACAACCTGACTGAAGAAAATGACACCTTAAAAAATAGATTAACTCAAAAGGCAAAAGAATCCCAAAAGGCCAATAGAAGAATGGAGAAGAATGCCTTAAAAAGCCAAATTTGTCAGATGGAAAAAGAATCTCAAAAGCTTTCTGAAGAGAACAATTCCTTCAGAATTATAATGGAGCAAATGGAAGCAAATGACTTTATGATAAATCAAGATACTATTAAACAGATCTAAAAAAATGAAAACATAGAAGGCAATGTGAAATATCTCATTGAAAAAAATCACTGACCTGGAAAATAGATCCAGGAGAGACAATTTAGAAATTAATGGACTACCTGAAGGTCATGATCAAAAAAAGAAACTAGAAATCATCCTTCAAGAAATTCTCAAGGAAAATTGCCCTGATATTTTACAACCAGAGGGCAAAGTAGAGGTTGAAAGAATTCACTGAACACCTCTTGAAAAAAGATCCCAAAATGAAAACTCCTAGGAATGTTATAGTCAGCTTCTGGATCTCCCAGATCAAGGAGAACATATGACAAGCTGCTAAGAAGAAACAATTTGAATACTGTGGAAACACAATCAGGATAACACAGGATCTAGCAGCTTCTACATTAAGGAGTGAAGGGCTTGGGATATGATATTCCTGAGATCAAGGGAGCTAGAATTAAAACCAAGAATCACCTACCCAGCAAAACTGAGTATAATGTTCCAGGAAAACATGATAGATAGATAGATAGATAGATAGATAGATAGATAGATAGATAGATAGATAGATAGATAGATAGATAGAGGTATACACATATGTATATATATATATGCGTGTATGTTTGTATGTATATGTTTATATAATATATAATTATACATAACATGTATATCATAATATATATAAATATATACACACATGTCTATATAGGAGTATATATATATGCATAGTAAAATATATGTGAATAACTATATATGTTTTACATAGACAGAGAGCACAGGATGAATTGAATAGGAGGGAATGATATTTTAAAAGTTGAAATTGAGCGGTGGGAAAGAAATAGAATGAGAGGAGACAGGGAGAGAC
>CM053600.1:130376329-130422060 GCA_028646575.1 Pseudocheirus occidentalis | reverse complement strand
AAAGTAGAGAATAGAACAAGGGGGGGTGGCATAGGAAAGAGGGAAATATAGTCAGTCTTTTACAATATGCTCATTGTGGAGATGTTCTGCGTAACTATACAGGTACAGCCTGCATTGAATTGCTGGTCTTTCCAGTGGGGATGGTTGAAGAGGGACCAAGAGAAAGAATCTAGAATTTACAATTCTAAAATCAAATATTAAATTATTATTGTTGTGGTGGTTATTATTATTATTTACCTGCAACTGGGTAATAAGATATACAGGCACTGGGGTAGGGAGATCCATCTTGTCCTACTGGAAAGTCAGAGGGATGATGGGGGAGGATACAGGAGAGAGCAGATTGGTGGAGGGAATTATATAGTGGAAATGCTGTTTTGGAGTAGTAGTAGGGGAAAGACAGGGAGAAAATGTGTAACTCAAATCTCGGGGAAATCAATAATGTAAACAAAAAATAAACAAAATTTAATAAAAAAAGAAACAAAAAAGAAAAATCAATTGTTGATCAAAGTATGTTTAATATTCAACGTGTTGAAAAATGTAGTTTTGTGATGAAGTAATTTGGTGTACTCATTATCAAATTGTGTAAAACAAATGGTTGCAACAAAAGAAGGCAATAGTATACATGAAATATTTTTATAGATCTAAAAAAGAAAAGAAGAGACATCTTTTGTCACTCATGGAATATAAGGGTTGTGAGAGACTTTTGTCAAATTATTAATATTTCCACCTGTTTCATTAACTTTTTTTATTATACTGGATATATCTGTTGGGTTTTTAAAAGCTAGATGTATCTACTTTTTAAGAATTAAGAGAGGGTAAGATCCTTTATCCTTTCTGGTAGTCAATCAGTCAAAAAGTTTTTATTAGGTATCTGATATGTGTCAGACGAAGTGTTATAGAAATAAGATAGCAAAGAAAGCCAAGAGACTGTCTGCTCTTAAGCCATCCAAGGTCGTGAGAGAAATACTATAAGGACAGGTATATTTGATCAAGATATTTACAAGATAAATAGGAGATAAAAAATAGAGGGAAAAGGGGGATCAAGATGAGATTTTAGTTGGAATGTGAAGGAAAACAGGAGGCAGAGGTGGGGAGAGAGAGAGAGAGAGAGAGAGAGAGAGAGAGAGAGAGAGAGAGAGAGAGAGAGAGAAGAATTGTAGGAATGGGTAGTGACCAAGAAATGTATTCAGAGTCTGGAAATGTAGTGTTATGCAAGGACCAACAATGATTCCAGTGTCATTAAATTCGAGAATACTAGAGGGAGGAAAGAATAAGAACAAAATAAGGAAGACTGGAAAAGTAGGAAGCAACTGGGTTTAGAAGGGTTTGGGATGTCAAATGGAGGATTTTATATTTAATTCTGAGGTGATAGCCACTGGAGTTTATTGAAAAGGGGATAAAGGAGAATTAAACATATCTGCATTTTAGGAAGATTAATATGATAGCTGATTGTATGATATACTGGAGTCAATCAATCAGATAATAAACCTTTATTAATTATCTACTATATATATATATCATGGACTGTGGTAAACATTGGGAATAGAAATAAAGGCCAAAGACAATTGGAGGGGTCTGCATGCAAACAGCTACATACAAGTAAACAATGTACAGGACAAGGGGAAATAATAAATAAAGAAAAAGCAATAGAATTAAAGGGATTGGGAAATGATCCCTGTAAAAAGCAGATTTTTACCTGGGAATTGAAGAAAGATAGGGAGTGGAGTGGGGAGAGACTTGAGACAAGATCATCTAAAAGGTCATTGCAATAGTCCAGTTGTGAAGTAATGAGTTACTGTATGATGGCACTGAAAATGTCAGAGCAGAGCAACTGAAATATGCAAGAAATGTTGAAATGGTAAAATGGGACTTAATAACACAATGGATAGTGAGGTAGTGGTGAGAGATAATGAGAGATTGAGGATGACACTTAGACTCTGAGCCTGGGTGAATGGGAAGATGGGGGTTCTCTAGACAGCAACAAAGAAATTTGGAAGAGAGGAGGGTTTGGATGGAAATAATAAGTATAGTCTTGGACATGTCTATAGCATATCCAGGTTGAGATGTCTCGTTGGCAAATGGAAGTTTGAGTTTAGATGTTAAGTAGATCTGAGAATCTTGTCTCAAAATTATTTCTTATATCTAACTTAAATATTTCATTCAATAATTTGAAAGGCCAGGGTGGCTAGGTGGCACAGTGAATAGAGCACCGGCCCTGGAGTCAGGAGTACCTGAGTTCAAATCCAGCCTCAGACACTTAACACAAAAACTAGCCGTGTGACCTTGGGCAAGTCACTTAACCCCAACTGCCCTCCAAAAAGCAAAAAGCAAAAAAAATAATAATTTTAAAGGCCAAATCACTATAATCAATTGATAGATATTCATCATTGACTGGTAGATAGAGAGCTGTGCTTGAAGTCAGAAAAACTTGAGTTCCAATCCAGCTCTTTGCACTTACTAATCTGTGACTTGGGATAGACAAATCACTTAAGTTCTTTTAATACCGGTTTCCACGTTTGTTAAGTAATAGTTGCAACATCTATTTCACATATTTATTATCTGGATGAAATTTTAAAATGCATGTGCAATGCTTTAAAATTTTGCAGAGCTTTGGAAATTTAGCTATTGACAGAAATGACTAGTTTGATTTGTTTACATACAAACATACACACACACACATATATATATATATCCACACACACACACACACACACACATATATAGAGGGAGAGGGAGAATAAGTCCTCTTTTTTCCCATTGTTCTCAGCTCACATCCTTTAGACTAAAAACTAATAGTATTCTCCTTTCAAAATTACTTCATGTAAGGCTATTTCATTTCTGTCTTCATATCTTAGAATCTACCTTAATAATTGCTTGGTCATAGGTTAGTTGTATTTTCTGTTCTTTTAGAATATGATTTTCTTAAGAAAAGGAAAATACTTGTTTTTTCTGTTTGTATTCTTAGGTTTATAATAATGCTATGGACCTAGTATTTAATTAATAAATTACCATTTGTTCATTCATTCATTCACTGAATCATTCATTGTGTGTCTAATGATATAATTTTTCCATTTTTGATTATGAAAGTATAATCATTCTCCCCAAGTATAGAGGTAAAACACTGAGCAAGTTAAAAACCGAGGACAGATTTTATTAGTTTGGTCCTCAGTGTATACTAGTATCAAAAGTTTCACTGAGCAAGAGGGGAATATGTGTGTGTGTGTTTTCTCTGTGTGTGTATTATATATATGTATATATATATATATATATATATATATATATATACACACACATAGGTGGGGAAGAAATCTGAAAGTAACTTTCAGTTATATGCTTCTTATTCTTTTCAGTTGAACAATGACCAAGGTTTTCTGCTGCACTCTTTAAAAATATGGAGAAACAATTACAGTGGAAGATGAAAGAAGAGATAATCAGGTGATAATGTAAGAGATAACAAAGGCATGTAGACTTTCATCTTTCTGCTGTTCTCAAAGCTAGGTGACAATAAAATTTCCTCATGTGGAAGGAATTGACCAGAATACTGACCATATAATTCACAGGAATGTTGTAAGAAAGATTAATGAGTTACTATTTACAAAATTCCTTGACCAAAATGTAATGACACTCCCTTGTCAAGATGGAACTATTTTGAGAGTAATATTTTGGATAGATTGCCTGTAAAATTTGGAGAGACTTATAAAAAGTAAAGGAGAGGAAAGAAACCAAGGGATTTTGAAGTAATTCTCTATTATTTCTGCAATTTTTTGCATATGAATAGAAAAAACAAAATTAAAAAGATACATTTTTTTCTCCTTCTTTGTCTTTGTCTTTTTAACTTTGATATATTTTCACTTGCATGTTTGGTCACTAGAAGCATAGGCTCTTCCATTGTTAGGTAGAATAATAACTTTGTCATAAATATTGCATAAGTAGCGTTAAGTCAGTATGGTGGAATAAAAAGGGGTTCTAATAATTGTTAACAATATAGCCATCGAGGGGTGGCTAGGTGGCGCAGTGAATAGAGCACCAGCTCTGGAGTCAGGAGGACCTGAGTTCAAATCCGGCCTCAAACACTGAACACACACACACAAAAAAACTAGCTGTGTGACCTTGGGCAAGTCACTTAACCCTGTCTGCCCTCCAAAAAGCAAAACAAAACAAAACAATACAGCCATGGTCAAGTGACAACCTCTATTGACCTCCTTTTCTTATTAATTACAAACAAATGGGAAGTATTAAACAAGATGAGTGTGGAAGTCTTGTCTATCTCTAATTACCTTATCCTATGTTTCATATTTGTAAAAATCTCAAATAAACTCACAACTGAGAAAATAGAGTTTCATGGCAGCTTAAAAATTCAGTAGTGCTTTAAGTAGCTTATATCTCAATAGAGTAGAATCCACATATAAGTCATTATAAACAAGATAAAATAGAGTAGGTACAAGTCAGGTTTATAGAGGAAAACTCTGGAAAGTATGGAGACTGGGAGAGACTTTCTCAAGAAAGTAGTACTTGAGCTGAATCTTATAGAAATACAAAAATTCTTGTAAAGAAGAAAGGAGTTCTAGACACTAGGAACACTTTCTCTTTAAGATCATTTTCATATGGAAAAAATTATATGAAGAGAAGAAAAGATAAAGAATCTTTTTCTGTATGAAGATTCATAATAATTATTAAAAGGCAGAACATATCACCCACGTTATAAATAAGACTGATTGGACAAGATAACAAGATGATCAAATAATTGAGCTGATTCTCTTACTTAAAAACATAACTTCTCATATTGATAAATAAAAATTTCTACATATATTTTTAAGGGTGGTGATAAACTGAGTTTCTAAATTCTATTTTAGAATAGATAAAATATTTTTCCCAGCTGAAGAATGATGAGTATTAATCAAAGGGTGAATGTAGAAGTATTTTTGTGCAAAATTTATTGCTGAATGGACAAAGAATGAAGTTTACAGTACATAGTCGTGAGTTACCTTATACATATTTTGTTGTTGCTGTTGTCTGCTTGCTTGCTTGTTTGATTATCACCCTCTTGATCTTCCCTGCCACGGTAAAATAAATGGGTCTTCATTCTTCACTAAATATATTGAAGCAATTTTTGGAAAAGTATGATCTCAGTTTATATATGAATTGCGATGAATTCCTTATACATTATACACTAGTTTAAATAAATTAGGACTCAAGAATTTTTTGTTACCAAAGGGAGTAATTTTTTAAATGAGAAATCGTATTAATATTTAGAAATTAAAGAATTTTTTTAAAAGATCAGTGATTTGGTAGGTGAAATTTGAGGAGTTATGACATTTTAAGATGAGTTACAGTCCTTAATTTATTTTTGTCTTTTTAAAGTAAAAGATTTTGTTTAAGATCTGAAAGCATTATTGTTGTAAATGGCTCATTGAGTAAATATTGGGTACTGTGTGCATATCAATAAATGTGTTACCTTGTAAATGATTTGTTGTGTCAGTAGAAAACAAATTAGATCATCACCAATAACTAGAATGATATAAAAGAAAAATATATTTTCTCTGAAGACATTATACCTAGGACAGAAAGATACAGAAAGAGAAGAGAGGAGAGAGAGAAAGAGAGAGAGAGAGAGAGAGAGAGAGAGAGAGAGAGAGAGAGAGAGAGAGAGAGAGAGAGAATTTATTTGTAACTGTTTATTAGTGATCTTTCTCTGTATAAGTTAAAGTGAGTCAAATCAGAGATTGAGTGGGTGTCAAACTTTCTAGGTGAGATTAATAGATCAGTATATCCCAAAGGAAATTTAAAATGTAGAAAAGAATTCAAGAGAGAAACTAAGGATGAAAAGGAAGATCTTAAGTCATAAAAATAATAATTGAAATTATGGGTTCTCATGAGATCACCAAGTTAGAGAGGATACAGAGAAAGGAGAAGAAGGCCTAGGACAGATCTTTGGGGAAAACCCATGATTAATGCATTGCCATAGAAGAAAATTCATTAAAGGAAATTAATTTTAGGATTTTTTTTTTTGCTTTTCGGAGGGCAGTTGGGGTTAAGTGACTTGCCCAAGGTCACATGGCTAGTTTGTATGTCAAGTGTCTGAGGCCAGATTTGAACTCAGGTCCTCCTGACTCCAGGGCCAGTGCTCTATTCACTGTGCCACCTAGCCACCCCAAGGAAATTAATTTTAAAGAGTCAGAAATTTATGAGAAAAGCTAAGAGAGAGGAGAGTAACAACAGCCCATAAAGAGGACAGAATTTAGAGGAATGTGTCATATCTTGCAGAGAAATTCAAAAGGATGTGGTTTGATAAGAATACTTAATATTATTTTTTCAGTTAAGGAATCATTGATGGCACTGGGTAATACAGTCTTAGCTGGATTATGATATTAGAAACCAGATTGAGGAGGAATTAGAAGACAGTGAGAGAAGATGGAAGGAAGATACCAATATTAGAAGGAATTTTGAAGAAATAGCTGTCAGGTATGCTAATATCCATAGAGGATATAGAAGGATGGAGTAGATAGGTATGTTTGTAGGCAGAAAGGATAGAATTGACATATAGAGTGACACAATATAAAATAATAGTGGAGAAGATAGTATAGAAATGTTCTGCTGAAGATGGGAGGAAATAAGATCAAGGGCACATGGAGGGAACATATACATATTTTGTTGCTGTTTTTGTCTCCTGGCAATTATATAACAAACAGAATGGTCAATTCATCATCAAAGACTAAAGTGAAGGGGAGTTGAGAATGATGTCAAAAGTATCTAAGATAAGACAAGAAGAAAACAGTGAGATCCTAGTTAAATTACATCAATATTTTTAGAGTAATTGAGGATGAGGTCTTCAGCAGAGACAGTGAGCAGAGGAGAATGAGATGCTTTCTGAGAAAAGGTTTGAAGCAGCCATTATGGTGAATGAGATAGGATATGACCTAAGGAGGAATAGCAGTGAAAGCTCAGTGGAGACTAGGTAACATAAATTTCACTGGGTCTATTTAGCACAATTTTGGGATATGGAGTTCTGTCCAGCAGTACCTTAGAAGGAGGGATTGAGGTAGATAGAAGCAGTAATACATACTTGGGACTTAAGTCATAAACTTTAATAAGTCAAGGGAATAAAGGAACCAAGATGTATAGTTTAACTGTTTTGCCAAGGGGTAGATTATAAAAATAAAATACTATAACTAGAGCAGAGGAAATGGCCTCAGTGGAGTGCAGGACTTGGAACAGTGTAACATAAAAGTATGTTTATGTGGTATAATGCATGGGAAAGATGGAAAAATGAAAGATTATTAACAGAAAAGGAAATGCAGAGTCTATGATTAAGGAAGTTGAGTAGCTGTAGGGGATGGTGAAAGTGAAAGCATGACTTTTCCAATGTGTACCTGAGTTGGTGGAGTGGAATAGGTCCTAGAAGTGGAGTAGACTGAGGAATGAGTATGGGAAGACATTTGAAAAAAATTGATTTACTTTAGAATGACAGAGTTAAGATGATCTAGTCAAGGGCAGATAGGTAGTGCAGTGAATAGAGCACTGGCCCTAGAGTCAGGAGGACCTGAGTTCAAATCTGGCCTCAGATACATAACATTTGCTAGCATGTGACCTTGGGCAAGTCACTTAACCCCAACTGCCCAGCCTTCCAAAAAGCAAAATATAAAAAAGACAATCTAGTCTCCAAACTGATTGATAAAAGAAATATGATATCCAAGGGCTTGGTGGAGGGAAGATTAACTAGATAATAGACTCTAGAATCTGGTTTTTATGGCACATTTGAAATGTAGGAATCTAAAAGTAAGAAAGGATGCTGAGTAATAGAGGTAGAAGCAAAATCTAGAAGTAGTAAAGGGTGAGGAGCAAAGAATGTTCCATCTCCCATACCATAATGAGTGTATACAGAGTCTGAGAGAAAGGGTAGTTAGTGATGGGAAAAGTGGAAAGGAATATAGTTATTTTCAAGAAGGAATCAGATCTCATAAAATGACAAAAGATGGGAGTAACAAATGAAGTGGTATAATATGAAAGAAAGTCTCTTAATATGGAATAATACAGTATTCCAAAGGGCACAGTAGAAAGAACAGGGAGATCTGGTCGGCATTGGCAGGGTAGAATTGAAAGGAACAGAAATAGATAGGTAAGGCTGAGGGTGTAAATTTGTATTTCAGCAGGTAAGGCTCAGTATCACAAGGACCGGATAGTAGGAAGGTATGTGATTATGTAGAAGAATCAGTTCAGAGTAATCCTGAGGCCCAATGATAAAGGAAGGTAATCAGAAGGTTCAAGTTATAACTCTAGGCATTGGCAGAGCCAAATTGGTCTTTTGTTCTTGATGCAAAATAAAAGATATATAGAAGCATACCTTGTAGGAGACATGCACAGAAGACTATATATTTCCAAATGATGTGATCTTGGCAGGATCTGGTGCAAACCTATTAGAATTGTGGTCCTTGGAGAAATGGAAATCCAAAGAAGAGGCAGGAATCAGGCTAGATGGCTTTTCTAATCCAGTCACCCAAGTCCAAGTCTAATTGTGTTTTTAGAATGGTCTAAAAGACTTGAGAGAAACAGAGAGTTTATCCTTACTCTGTTTACCCGGAAGAAGCAGGGTAATGTGTTTCTTTTGTGTCTTCCATTCAGTCTAGAATCTTGTGGAGGAATCAGTAGGTGGCATGCCCCAGATTCAGAAGGCTAGTGAAGAGCTAACAAACCTCAATGACCAGGAGACTATAAGTGG
This sequence comes from Pseudocheirus occidentalis, assembly GCA_028646575.1. Classification (NCBI taxonomy): domain Eukaryota; kingdom Metazoa; phylum Chordata; class Mammalia; order Diprotodontia; family Pseudocheiridae; genus Pseudocheirus; species Pseudocheirus occidentalis. Next base: position 130,413,344 of record CM053600.1, on the reverse strand, counting down.
TATGTCTCCAGTCTGAAAGCCAGGAAACAAAGGTAATCATACTCACAATGAAGGGTCTTTAAACAGAATCAGTATTAAATGCAATATTTCTTTGGAAGACTTCTGGTTACAAGAAACAGTTACAGTCATTCTTTAGGAGTAGTGTATGATTTCACTTGGCTTTCATGATAGAAAAGAAAGATGAAGGGGGGCTTCTTGCGAATTTCCAAGAATATATGTGGGGAAGTTGTGGGTTTTCCCTCTCTGCCTGTGTCCTGTGTTTCTCTGAAGAGATGAGTTGGTACTTTCAGGTCCCTATTGGCTAAAGTCATATGAGTTTGTATAGAAAATTTCAACTAGAGGATGAAAGTGGTCTGGTGCTATGAAATTGGTCAATGTAGGGAATTAGGGCAAAAATATTGACTAAGGAAATTTATCATGTTATATTATGAGAATATATAACTAAAATAGAGGCATTCTACTTCCAAAGCAGTTGCTGACAGTATTAACAATTTTTCTTTCTTCCTGTGCATGGGTTCAGTTGTGATGCACTATTATGTTCTCATTCTAGACCTGTGATGAGGGATTTCACTGTTTGTGTAGCTGCAGTAATGATGCATAGCCATGGTATGATATCATACTTCATGTTTCTAGGTCTTGTTTCGCCCAAATGTAAATACAGGTTAGATATAGAGACAGAGAGGCAAAGAGACAGAGACAGACAGAGGAGACAGGCAGACAGACAGACAGATTTCTTGAGGGGAGGCAGAATGTTTTTTTTTTACTTTTTATGCTATCTGTAATATGAAACAAAATGTTCAGTACATATAATATGCTTAGTAAATGTATCTCTGTACTTTCCTCTTTAAGACTTTTCCCATTCAGTTGGACCATTTTATGGGCATGTGTATCTTTATGGTATTTTTCTCTACCTTTTTTTTTTTGCTAGGAATAGTGCCAAGCTCCTAAAATTATATTTTCTAATTTGTTTTAGATTTGAAAGATTTTTTTTTAACTTCATAGGGGAAGGTATTTAGGTCTATACTTCCTAAAGATTCATGATAGAGTTGGCTTCTTAAATCTAACAGGACATTTCCTTGTCACATCCTCAAACAGATTCTAAGCACCTTGGGGAAGGAATTGTCTCAATTTTATCTTTGACCCTTGATAGTGAGCTATGAGATACCTAATAGTGAGCACTTAATAAGGTCTTATTGAAGTAAATTTAATAGATGAATGAGGAAGCTAGACCAAGGACAATACCATGGGAGTTGACTCTGGGAAATGGGGTATATTTGCTTTAGAACTTATAACCATATAGTTGTAAAGATATAAAGAAAAGGCAAAAAAAAAAAATTAAATGACTTTATAGAAGTTCCCATGTCACAGCAATTTTGAACATGAACATTTTCAGGGCAGTTCCAAAGCTTTAACCAGAAAAGTTTGAAGTGCATATGGGGCAGCTGATGGCAAAACACATTGAGCCTGAGGCAATCAGCAGTACTTCTGAAACCTTTTGAACATCCCTGAAAGTGCAGTAATTCAAAAGTGTGTTATAGAAACTTACATTATCTTTATCCAACTTTAGATGGATAAAATAAATTGCTTGAGAGTTCCATGAAATTGTGTCATGGGGTACTCTTATAATGCTCCTAACCCATTGGTTTTAAAAGTAATGCTCAAAATATGACCTGCAGCCTAACTTCTTATCATGGCATTTTAGTACAGTTTAGCTGAGTAAGTATTTTGATGCTATCTTCTAAAAAAAAAAGATACTTCTAAAAATGACATTGAAAGTATCAGGTCTCTATTTGTAAAGTGAAAGCAAATATAATACCAGAAAAATCCATCATATTGACAATTGATTTTTCTGGAGATAATCATTTCTTTCCCTCCCCCCCCCTTGTCACACATGTATTAATTACAGTACTATTTGATAGATAAAAAGAAAAAGAAAAAAAAATAGAAAACTAATTGGATACTACAGGAAATTTGTTTTCTATTATTTTAGCATTAAAATAGAATTAACAGTTTTCTACTTAACATAGCTATTATAAACAATAATTAAATGATTCTTTTAGGTAAAGAATATGTTCAAATATGGAGAAATAATATTGACATCTGGGGATTTGAAATTTCTTTTCTCATATTATGAGTAAACTCTCCTACATATAGAAGCTGAAACCCATGAAAAATATTTATACTTTTAAAAACTCACTTTTAAAAGATTTTGAGTTCCAATTTTCACTTGTAAATCCATCTGGTCTTGGCAATTTTTTTTCTTAGGGAGTTCATTGATGAATTGTTCTTTTTTTTCTGAAATGAGCTTAAGTATTTTCTTCTGTTTATCTGGGCAATTTACATTTTTTGTAAATATTTAGTCATTTCCCTTAGATTGTCAGATTTGTTGGCATAAAGTTGGGCAAAATAGCTCATAATTATGGTTATAATTTCATCTTCATTGGTGATGAATTCACCCTTTTCATTTTTGTCACTGGTAATGTGGTTTTCTTCTTCCTTTAAAAAAACACACAAATAAATGGCGGGGGGGGAGCCTAGGTGGTGCAGTGAATAGAGCACTGGCCCTGGAGTCAGGAGAACCTGAGAACAAATCCAGCCTCAGACACTTAACTTTCACTAGCCATGTGACCTTGGGCAAGTCACTTAAGCCCAATTGCCCTGCCTTCACCCTCCAAAAGCAAAAAAATAACAAAACCAAATAAGACAATGTTGTACCTATTTTATTGTGGTTTTTTTTCATACAACCAGCTCTTAGTCATTTTCTTAATTGTATAAACTCTCCTGTGAATTTTAGGATTACTAATTTAGTATTTAAGTGGGGATTTTTAATTTGTTCCTTTTTTCCTATTTTTTTTTTACTGCATCCCCAACTCATTTACCTCCTCTTTCTCTATTTTATTTATGTAATCATTTAGAAGCATAAATTTTCCCCTAAGAACTTTTTTGGTTGCATCCCATAGGTTTTTGTATAATATCTCAATATTGCCATTCTCTTTGATGAAGTTATTGATTATTCCTATGATTTGTTGTTTGACCCACTAATTCTTTAGCATTAAATTATTTAAGTTCCAGTCAATTTTTAGTTTATCTTCTCATGGCCCTTTATTACATGTAATTTTTACTGCATCATGATCTGAAAAGAATGCTATTAGTATTTCTCTGTTTCTGCATTGGATTGTGAGGGTTTTATGCCCTAATACATGGTCAGTTTTTGTGCAGGTGCCATGTACCACTGAGAAAATGATATTTTTTTTTCTGTCCCCATTCAGTTTTCTCCAAAGGCCTACCACATTAAACCATTCTGAAATATTATACACCTTATTAACTTCTTTCTTGTTTATTTTGTGGTTAGAATAATCTAGTTCTGAAAGGGGGAGATTGAGATCACCAGCCAACATTGTTCGGCTGTCTGTTTCTTCCTACAACTCTCTTGACTTTTCCTTTAAGAATTTGAATGCTATAACACTTAGTGAATTTATGCTTAATATTGATATTACTTCATTGTCTATGCTATCTTTTAGTAAGATGTAGTTTCTTTCCTTCTCTGTTTCAATTAGATCTATTTTGACTTTTTTTTTGTCTAAGATCAGGATTTCTACTCCTGTATTTTCCCCTTTTACTTCAGCTGAAATCTATTCTGCTCTAGCCCTTTACTTTCGCTCTGTGTGCATCTCTCTGCTTCCAATGTATTTTTTGTAAACAACATTTTGGAGGATTGTGATTTTTAATCTACTCTGCTATTCACTTCTCTTTTATGGGAGAGTTCATCCCGTTCACATTCACAGTTTTTATTACCAACTGTATCTTCCTCTCTGTTCTATTTTCTCTTATACTTTTTCTCTCTCCTTTTGCCCTTTCCCTTCTCACCAGTGTTTTCCTTCTGAAAATAATTCCCTCAGTCTCCCCTGCTTTCTATCATCCCCTCTTCTTTTTCCCCCCTTTCTCCTACTACATCTGCCCTTCCTTCTGTCCACCCTGGTACCCATTCTCCTCCCTAAAGCCAAGCATGAACAGCTTTTCAGAGCACTGCTGCTATGAATAGCTCCAAGGTTCTGATCTCATAGTATAGTGAACTTTCTATTTATTGAGTAATAAACTCAGACAAAACATTGGCAGAAATCAAAGCACAGCATTTACAATGTTATAACATAACTGAAATGTTATATGTTATGTTATGTTATAAAATGTGTTATTTTATAACATAACTAAAATGGCCATTTAGTTTTCACCAAAGTCACCACATACTTTTAAAGTTTAAAAGATATTATTCAGTAAGTACTTAATTCAGTCATCCCTAAGGAGAAAGCCTCCTTATGGGACACAAAGTACAATCATTTAGTAAGCCTTTAACTCAATCATCATTAAGCAATAAGCCTACTTAAGGGACACAAAGTACAAAGGTCAAACTTCTCCACCCCTAGGCTACAGTAAATCCCGATCTTCTCAGTAAGCATAAAGGTGACCCAAAGAGAGGTCTTTTCCGTCTTGACTCTAGGCTGGCTCCCAAATTCCATGGTTCCTCTTCCATGGATCTAACTCTTATTTGAATCTACCCAACTGTTACCTGGATTCACAGGTAGGCATCTCTCAGTCCCTCATCTAGTTCCTAGTCCGGTTCCATATTGAAGCTCACAGTATCCAGGCCACCTCAAGCCCTTCACAGTTTCTGTTTCTAGGAAGACAAAGCTTAACAGAGCCACAATAACAGGACTTCCATACAAAGTATCACCAAAAAACAATTAACACAAACAGAACAAACAGAGTTCCTGGCCATCATGAAGTTCCCCTTCTCAGTTCTGCCACCACAAATGCTCTCTTCTCAGTTCTGTCCTTTTCCAGCTTGGGCTTCTCCTTTTATATGGTCATTGAGCTCCTCCCTGTTCTACCCCTTCTTGTTGCATCAGCAACAGGAGTTCAAAAATTGTGGGGTTCACAAGTACTGTTTCTTAACAAAGACTTAATATAATCATGGGCAAGGCTTAAAAGAAACTTGAAATGAAACAAGGTGCAAAATAATTAAGTAGCTGAAAAAAGGTGATGAGTACTTCTTTGCTTGTCACTGCAATTATACTGGGAGAAGAGGAAAAGAGGATGCAGGAAACAGTAAATTATGTCACATGGAGAGGCAAAAAGAGCTATTACAGAAGAGGGAAAGTAGGGAAGGAGGAGAGCATTGTTTGAATCTTACCCTTACTGGATTTGACTCAGAGGGAATAATATACACATTCAGTTGATTATAAAAATCTATCTGACCCATTACAAATACAAGATGTTTGAGGTATTTATAATCATAATGCAATGGACTGCACTGGATTATCCATAGTATTTCATTAGAGTTTAGCACTTGGAAATCACTTATTGTTTGAGTTAAATTGAATTGGAAATATATATATATATATATATTCTGCATGTTGATAAGTCTTTGAAAATCTAGATATAAGCTATTGAAAAATGATTGTTGGAGGGTGGAGAAAAGATGACATATTAGAGAAACAATTAGTCAAGTTCTTTTAAATTCTCCTCCAAATAACTCTAAAATAATACCTCATATTGAATTCTATAATAGCAGAACCAAAAAACAAAAGGTTCAGATGAAACAATTACTCAGCCCAAGACAACTTAGGAGGTTGGAAAGAAAGGTCCATCTCACCAGACTGGTGGTTGGAACTGGAACCAGCACAGACTTTGCAGCATTAACAACTATCTTTTGAAGTTACAGCACACAAAACTCTTAATTCTCAAACTTCATGGATATTGCATGTTAGGTAATCAGAAGAGGATTATAGAGGACCCTGTGCTCATGCTAGGTTCAGCACCTGGTTTAATGTCCATACTAACCTCTGGATAACAGTTCCAGGGACAAAAGGACCAAAAGCATTTGTGCTTACAGGGGAGCAGAAGATCTGGTCATAGTTCCAGGGTAGTAAGGAGTGCTTGTAGTTGCTCATGGGGTACTATAGGGACCAAGGTCTCAATTCTAATACAGAGAACTATAAATTTGTGGACACAGAAGATCAGGTCACAGTCCCAGGACAGAAGAAATACTAGCTTTAGTGTCTGCAATTGAAGGTCTCTACATAAATAAAGACCAGAGTATAAGGTAAGCAATGATCACACATCTCTTTAGATTATGGGGCGTTGGAATCACCAAAAACCTATAGACTCCCACTGCTCTGAAAACAGCAGTAAAAATGCTCTGAAGCTTGAGAAAATAATCCCTGCACTCCACAAGTAAAGCCCAAATTGGTAACAAAGTTCAATCAAGAAATAGGCTGGAGAAATGAGCAAAGAACAATAACAACCAAAGAAACTGACCGTAACATGTTACCAGAGTGACAGAGAAGATCCAGACGAAACCCCAAAGATGAAAATGATGTCAAAACAGTTACAAGAAACCCTCAAAGAAAAATGTAATTTAGATACAAACCCAATGAGAATTTCTAGAACTCAAAAGGGATTATAAATATCAAATGGGATTGTTAGCAAAAGAATAGGGAAAAGATATGAGAATATCATAAAAGAATTGGTCAACAGTTTAGTAAAATAAGAAAAAATCCACTGAAGAGAAGAATGCCTTAAAAAACAGAATTGGTCAAATGAAACAAGAGTAGAAAAATTCATCAAATATTTCCTTAAAAATTGGAACTGAAGGACAGCTAGGTGGTACATTTAATAGATCCCTGGCCCTGGAGTCAGGAGGCCCTAAGTTTAAATCTGGTCTCAGACACTTGACACACTTACTAGCTGTGTAACCTTGGGCAAGTCACTTAACCCCATTTGCCTTGCTTTCCCTCCTCCAAAAAAAAGTAGAATTGGCCAAATGGAAAAAAAAACCTATTAAAAACTTACTAAAGAAAATAATTCCTTAAAACTATTGTGAGGGAAGTGGAAGCTAGTGAGGCATTAAGAAATGACATAACAAAATTTAAATAATAAAAAATGGGAGAAAACACTGAATATCTCATAAAATATAGTGTTGGAACATAGATAAAGGAGAGATTATTTAAGAATTATCTGACTATCTGAAAGAAACAATCAAGAAAAATGGGGAGATACAGATCTCAAATTTAAGAAATTATGCAAGAAAACTGATACCCTAGAACTAATTGGTAAAATAGAAATTGAAAGAATCTACCAATCACTTGTTGGAATAGATTCCCAAATCAAAACTTCCAGGGCACTCTCTGTCTCTCTCTCTCTCTATCTCTATCTCTTTGTCTCTCTGTCTCCACACAAACACACAAACATAGATATGTGTATGTGTCTGTTTTCTTTTGCAATTTGTCTATTATGGTAATGTTTTGCATGAATCCACATATATAATCTATATCAAATCACATACCTTTTCAAAGAGGATGGATGAAAAGGAAGGAGCGATATAATTTTGAACTCAACATTTTAAAGACTGAATGTTAAAATTTGTGTTTCTGTGTAATTGAGAAAAAATAAAATGAAAATTAAATGTCAAAAAATGTCATTATTAGAATAACCGAGGTCTGAACTGAAAAGAGACACTAAAGAGTTCTAGTAAAGGAACCTATTATCTACTAATTCAGTCCAATCTAATTTGGGATGATTCTAATTTTTTACAAGGCTCCCTTCCTCCATTTCATTAAACTTCAGTTGCCTATTTTTAAATTCACCCCACCATTTTAAATTCTATTTTGTAGGAGCAAGCAAAATGTATTTAATAGTACTTCCGCAAGATAGTACTCCACATTCATAATGATAACTGTTATGTTTCATTAGTTTTCTCAGCTCATCATTTTACTCTTTGGGGATTTTTTTTATTCTGAGTCTGCCATTGGGCATGCTAATTTTTTCTTCCTTGTCCATGTCATATTTAAATCTGGAAAGCATGTCACTTAGGGTTTCATTAAAATCTTTGATTGTACTATGAAATGGCCCAGAGGCAAGGAGATTTTTATGGGATAAGCCAATAGAGATCTCGTCTAAATTGACTTCAGTTGTTGTTGTTCAGTCATTTCAGTCATGTCTGACTCCTCATGATCCCATTTGGGGTTTTCATGGCAAAAATACTGGAGTAGTTTGTCATTTCCTTCTTCATATCATTTTACAGATTAGGAAACTACAGCTAATAAGTGACAGAGACCATATTTGAACTTTGGAAGTTGAGTCTTCTTGACTCCAGGACCAGCACTCTATTCAAATGGCCACCTGAATGTCCCCTAAATTTACATACAAGTGATTAATAGCTCCTCTTTGGGTAAGATCCTGCCACGGAGTCCATATCTCCCTGGCCATATTGTTTAATTTACATATCTCCATTTGGTCTACAAGTACATCATGAAAGACTTAGAGGCCTCAATAAATGCCAAAGCAATTTCAATCTAGGTAAATACTATTAGAAAATATCTGAAATCTTGATATATGAAGTTTCAAAAGTTTTAATACTTAAAACTTCACTAAGATCACATGTTATATTGACTCCATTGGAATTAAATTTTTTAAATGTATTCAGAATTATTCTTGTTATATTTTGTATCAGTTATATTACATTTGAATAGTGTTATTAAGTCAGTATCTGATAAAATATATTCCAACCCTAAAGTTTCTTTTTTAGTCTTCATTTAAATAGTGAAAAAAAAGTTTTATATGATTTCTTCTGTCCCTTTTTTTTAAGGATTTTTGGGTTTTTTGTGTATTTTTAAGAATTTTTCTCTATAGCCATAGTTCTTAAAAGTACTTCCAGTCTATTCTATTTTTAAAGAAGTAACTATTAATATTAGATAATATGTATAATTTTAATAAAAATAGCAGAAATATTTACTTAGTCCTATTTTATGCCAAGCTTCGGTCCAGTTCAAATTCTATTGAAAGTTTACATTATCTGAAATTTCATTTATTTACCTTCTAATTGGATAAACAGCCAATGAGATAGAATAGGTGTTCCAGAAGAGATTAATGTTATAAAAAACCTATAGAGGAGAGATGTACCAAAGAAAATGTTGATGATAATGGCAATGCTTTAGGGAGGTTAAGAATAATCAATACTAGTCAATACACATGTATTAAGTTCCTGCTGTGTGCCAAGCACTGAGGATGTAAATAAAAATTCTGTCGTCAAGGAACTTACAACCCAGTGAGCTGAAAAAGGGATGAAGGTGGAAACGGTGAGGTACCTGATATGAGGGCACAGTATCTGTGGAGTTGAAATCAAAAAAGGTCACTGATGGAAAAATGGAGAATTATCTGAAAAGTTCTGAACCCTTTTTAGAGGATGGCTTTTAGAACAGTTTATTGCTCCGCCCTGTAGCTTTGCCATCAGAGGAGAGAGGTAACTGTGGAAGCTAAGAAAGAGTTGGATATCAAAGATTGATTCAAAAGCATGATGATGAGAGTTCAGCTAAACATACTACTACAATAACTTATAAATAATATTTGTTTAAATTGATTCTAGCCTTTACATGATTCTCCCAATATTTTTTTAGTTTTAAACCCATTAGTCTCATATAATGAAATTGTTCCTTCATTACTTTGCTTAAAACAAAAACAAAACTTCACCAAACTCTAACATTCTTCTTAGATATGATGTTATAATGCCTATATGATCATTATTGGAGAGAAATGTTAAATAGGGAGGAGGGGAGGATAGCGAAGACAATAAAAAGTAATAATGTCTCAGAGCATTATAATTTTCTCCATATGCCTCAATTGCTACCTTGTTATACTTAAAAACTGATCTAATTCAGTGACTGCTGACCCCAAATATACTGAAGATTGATAAATATCCATCCAGCAATTCATTGTTTGAAAAGATTAAGGATTTAAGCAGTCAGGACCTTGGGGTAAAACAAATTTTATAAACTGGTAAAAAAAAATGCTGTTGACTGTGTTCAAACATCTGCTGACACTTGGACACAACTATCTTATTACTTTGTTCCTGTTTGAATCACCATTAGGTAATATTAGTGGATACCACTAGGTAGTATTAGCAAAAATTCTTCACTGACCACTGAATTTCTATGATTGGCCATCTAGTTAATTTAACTTACAAAGAGAATAAACAGATCTCCATGCTAACTATTTATAAATGTTTTAGTTTAGGCTGGTTTGCCTACTATCAGGGCATAAGGGTGGGGGTTAGAGGAGGAGGGCATTGTTGGTTCTTTCTTCATGGTTCTTAACTAAAACACTTATTAAAATAGCAAAAATGTGAGTTGCTTAGGTTTGAGTAGGCCTAACACCATTGTTCCCAAAAAATCACTGTATTTCTCATACTTGCATTATAGTGAAACAATATCCATATTTTTATGTCCCTCTTCCTTACTTCTAATTAATGAAATATCTTCCTTCTTTAATTTTACACCAGATGTTAGTTTTCATGTACATCAGCACTGTACCAATTAATTGCTAACAGTTAAAAAGGGTATTTTTTGTAAAGAAAACCATTTTAAAATGACCCAACAGTTCCAATAAGCAAATGGTAGAGAAGTCTGGTAAGAGCAGAAACTTAATAAATACCCTTAACTCACTTGAAGTACCAGGATGGAAAAAAATATTAATATTCTTTCTTTAAAAATTACATTAATTAGTTTAACATTCTTAACTATTCTTTTTTATTATGCATAACTTACCTTAAATCATAGAGTGACAATGTCACTTTAGGACTTCAAACTTTTCTTTTCTGTGCAACTAAATGGCAAAATGAATGATAAAATAATGAAATTCAGTTCTTTTAAATATATATAAAACAAGAGCAAATAAATCCACTGTCAGTTCATATAAGTGCTCTCTGAACTAAAATGAAGATGAAACAGCTTTCCTAAAAGAAATGAAGATATCAACTGTATTAAATTAGATGTTTTTGTTGGTACTTAAGTGCAGGCAGTTTTTTTCAGTATCTCAATTACAGTGCCCCAAATAACCTTCTAGATTGGACTAACCAGTATTGAGTTTGGGGTTAGTTTTCTACTCCCTTATCTTGGCACAAAATTCAGTATTTCATTTCTCTCTTAACTAACAGATGAGCTTTAATAATATAGAATAGATGTCAGGTTTAAATCATATATTTACAACTTGGGTATGTGCCTTTAATGTCCACTTCAAAGTTGTGCACAGAAGTTCATATTCTTTGGAGTAATTTTAAGTGTTCTTCTTTTGATTGGAAAGCAGTACTTTGAAATGCTACACATGTTCTCTTTGGGGAATTTATACAACACCACTTTCTTCTTCACTTTTCAGAAGGAGAAGAATATTTTTACTCAACAATTTTTATGGTGTCTAATAGATGCCCAGGTGGTGCAGTGGATGGAGTGCCAGACCTAGAGTCAGGAAAAATTATCTCCCTGAATGAATACAAATATGAATTCAAGTACTTTCTAACCCTGTAACCCTGGACAAATCATTTGGTTACATTTGCCTCAGTTCCTCAAGTACAAAATAGGCTGGAGAAGGAAATGACAAATAGTTCCAGTATCTTTTAACCACCAAAATAGGGTCATGACTGAAAAAACTGAGCAACAACAAAACAAAAATACATATATAATTCCATGATGTAATGCCATTCCTTTCTTTTAATTTACCATTAGTGTCATTCTCTGATCTCTACTTTTAGTATTTCATTTAGGCTGATATGCTTTATACTTTGACAAAAGGGTTATAAGAGGTATGATCTGGATGTAGTTCGGGTCCATAATGCTATTATCCTAAATGGTGCTATATGTTAGCTCTGACCTTGCACTAAAATATGCTCATAATTTTTTTTGAAAAAGAAGCATTTGAAGGGATTTTAACAAGGATTTTTGAATGTTGACAATGATTCCAGTGCAATGAAGTTCAGATCTCCTGAGATCTGAAAACTAATTAAGGAGATGGTAAGCAGACATTTTCTTTAAAAAAAAAAGATTTTACATGAACCATTATTTTAACAGGGGGGGAATTATTTTCGAGGCTAAGAAATGCCTGTAACTGCTTAAACTCCCATTAAAACACTAATGTTTACAGTAAATATTGTCATGTTCTACTAGTGGATAGTTAAGAGGCATGAGTCACCCCACACAGTTAGACATCTAATAAAAGCTAGAGTGTCAGTATAATATTGTGTATATTTTTTACCCAAACCCTCAAGGTACAAACTGAATGGCCTCAATCCTTGACAAGTACTTGACTTGAGAATAGAAAAATGTGTTTCAATTCCTATTAACTATGTAAAATCCATTACAGAATGTCTTCCTTCTCCCCACCTCCAATACACATACACCCATGTGCACGCGCACGCGCACACACACACACACACACACACACACACACCCACTCATGCACATACAATTTATTTACAGGATGAGGAGACAAAATTCCCTTTAAACCTAATGTACCTAATGTAAGTGAATGGTAGTAGAAGCAAAAAAAAAAAAAGAGGTTAAGTGAAGTCAGAAACATCTCCTTCTACCATTGCTTCACACTGTGTATTTTTTTAAAATTATCTGTCTTGTTTTTACATTACAATTACACAATATTCCCACTTTGTGAGAACTCAAAAAAATTAAACTATGTACAGTTACTTCAACTGAAAGTACATGCAACATTTCTCTTGAATAGCAAAACTCCCATCTCTCCATTAAAAAAAAATATTACCAACTATATTTCCTCTTACTCCTACTCTTTTATTTATTTTTTGCTTTTTTTTTTTGGAGGGCAGTTGGGGTTAAGTGACTTGCCCAAGGTCACACAGCTAGTTTTTGTGTTAAGTGTCTGAGGCTGGATTTGAACTCAGGTCCTCCTGACTCCAGGGCTGGTACTCTATTCATTGCGCCACCTAGCTGCCCCACTCCTACTCTTTTAAATCATTGGGAGGAAAAAGGAAAAAAAAATCTTGTAACTAATATACATAATCAAACAAAACATAATCCCTCAATCTCTGTTTGCACAATTATGCATGTGTATGCATGTTCGTGTGTGCATATATGCATGTGTGTCTGTATATGTGTGTTTGTATGTATGTAAATATGTACACATATACATATGTGATCAATTGCATTAAGCTTACTATGTATTCGTATATTTAAATTTCAGGATCATGATACAGAATATATATTTATATAAATTAATATTTTATGAATTATATATGCAAATATGAACCCATAATAATATAACATAACATTATACTCTGTCATATGTGCATACATATGTGTGTAGATATATGTATAATATGTGTAATTCAGCAACTTAAATCCATCATCTCTCTGTAATATTTTATGTTTCATCTCTTATCTTCTGGTATCATGAATGGTCATTTTATTGATCATAACTCTCAGCTTTCAAAAATGTTTATTGCTGTAAAGTTCTTATTGTATAAATTATTCCATCACTGATCATTTGAATAATCATTTTATAAAAGTTCTAAAGTTGTTCATTTTTGTAATATCAGTTCTTCTGGTTCAGCTTACTTCACTATTCATCACTTCATATACTTCTTTCCATGTCTTTTTTGAATAATCTCTTTCCCTATTTCTTACAGCAAAATAACATTTCATCATATTCATATGTCACTATATATCTGGTCATTCCTCAATTGATGGACACCTCCCAGTTTCATCCGCTCCCACACACACTATGATCAAAGGAGTGGAAACTTTTTTTATAGTGATAAAAGAACATGTTTTACTTTGCTGCCTTGTTACACATAAAGCATTGTTTAATCTGTGTTTTATTTATTGACTTCTCTCCATTTTAAATTCAATTCAATTAAACAAATATAATTAAATTCCACCTATGTGGAGGGGAATAGAATTTCTTATTTTGAGACTCATAGTTTAGATTCTTTGAAACTTTGTTTTAGGTGTAAATTTATATTAGCATCATAACTTCTTGCTTTATAGCCTTTGTATATATCATTTTAATAGTAAGAGTTACACATAAAATATAAATAAATTATAAACATTTTGACACACAGAAAACTATATATAAGGCAGTTAGGTGACACAGTGAATAGAACATTGGCCCTGAAGTCAGGAGCCAGGAGTTAGGAACTGGAGTTCAAATCTGTCCTCTGACACTTAGTAGCTGTGTTACCCTGGGTAAATTACTTAATCCCAATTACCAATTGGGATAACCCAATTACACACAACCCCATCAAAAAAGATGTATAACAAAATAGTTCATCTAAAGCAGCAGTTCTCAACCTGTGGGTTATGTTCAATTAGTAACAATGAAAATACACTCTGCTTCTCAGATATTTACAGTATGATTCATAACAGTAGAAAAATTACAATTATGAAGTAGTAACAAAAATAATTTTATGGTTAGGGGTCACCACAACATGATAAACTGTATTAAAGCATCATGACATTAGGAAGGTTGAGAACCACTGATATAAAGAGTTTCAGGATAATAAAAAATTACTAAAAATTGTGATCTTATAAATATGATCATATTTGGTCCTCACAATGACTATGGGAAAACTTGCATATGACTAGACTATACTTCCTTGATTTTATTATTTGTTTACATTTATGCCTTCAGGTCTTAGCATAGTGTCTGACTCATAATAAAAGTCTAATAAATGTTTATCAATCTTGAGGATAGAAGCTAATTTTTTCCTCCCTCTCCACCTCCCCCTTGATGTCCCTCTAACTTAGCAAAATGCCTGACACTTTCTTTTTTGAACTAGATCTGTGATTCCATTGTTTGGGGAAATTTCAATGAGGAAAATCTCTGTAACAAAATAGAACACCTAATACACACCTTAGTGTCCTAGAGAGTTGTATGAGTTACTGACAATTTAAGGAACTCATTAGGGTCCATAATACAAGATAAGGCAGAGAAAATTTTAATCATTCTTCCCTTTTTGTCTTTTTTTGAGCTCAGCTCTTTAGTATACCACAATGCTTCAGTGACTTAGCAAGTATCAGGCACTTAATGAATGATAATTAAATCATGGAAATGATGTTTACAAAGTTCTTACCTAGAAACAACTACTGTGGAAGTACAAGGTCAAGTTTTCTACTCATTTCATAACTGAGAAAGGATATTGAGGTTCAAAAGAAGGTAATTGCTTCAAAGGAAGATTTTCCTCTTAATCCATACTCTCCAGATTCCTTAAATAACAGTAATAGATTTTTCTGGCATTTAAGTCATGTAAGTTAGGTACTTATCTTTGTTTTGGCTTAGTTCAACAGTATTTCTTTTATTGAATTGAAACAATACTTTGTTCAGCATTGCTTTAGTAAGCAAAAAAAAAATAATAATCTAGTATTCCAAGGTGAAACCACGTCCTTGTCACTGAAATGATCCAATCTCATTGGCTTTTTGGCCTTTGGTTAATCTGCTACCTCCTGGACAGAGATGAAAATGCAATTTCCCTTGTACGTGGCACAGTGGATAAAGTGCCAGGCCCGGAGTGAGGAAAACTCATCTTCCTGAATTCAAATCTGACTTCAGACATTTACAAACTCTGTGACCCTGAGCAAGTCATTTAAGCCTTTTCGCCTCAATTTCTTCATCTATAAAATGAGCCAGAGAAGTAAATGACAAAACCCTCTAGGATCTTTGCTATAACCCTAAACAGGTCACAAAGAGTTCGACACAACTGAAAAATGACTGAACAACAAACAACAAAGTGGCTTACTTGATCATTAAATATATACTGGGGCCAACTCTCCAAATAGCGTAAATGATATTGAGAAGACCTGTTTTCTGCAATTTCAGAAAAACCTTGAGAAACTCACCCTCCACCATAAGATAACACTAGAATAAAACAATCATTGCACCCACAGCATGGCACACTGCTATCTCTTTTTGAGTGATGACTGCCTTCTGCCAAACTGATGAAAGTTATGATTGCTCATGAAGTTGAAGCACAACACAAAGCATGTTTCATTGGAGATGATTACTGGACCATGTTCAATGAGTTATTGTGAATGTATCTAAGGAACAGATCATGCTCAATGTATTATTGAAAATATCTGAAGGCATAAATCATGCTGCAGTTTTTTGAAGGGCACACTACATGATCCATGGGCTCTAAAAATATTTATTTTTAGGCAGCTTCTTTGGCTTAAAATCTCCTTTTCTCTGATTCAGACTTTTACTTATTCTCCCTCCTCTACAAAAACACATTATACACACCATTTCTGAAGAAGCCTGAACAACTAGAGATTATAGAAAGAGTAGTAAACCATGCATACACATAAAGGCAATGCAGAAGAAAATTTCCAGTTTAAAGAATAGACTAGCTAAATGATATTTGGAATGGATCCAGTTCCACATATGTGCAAAGAAAATCTATTTTTAATAACCTGAAACATAATCAAATTCCTTTTTTACTCATGATAAAGAGATCATATCTTTGGCTTTTCACATAAGGTGAAAATTTCTATTCGTAATATTAGCATTTTCACAATTTATCCTTTGACTATTCAACCCTTTTCTATGTGAAATTCCAAAAAATAGTAAAATTGAAATTACATAGACTCTTATTGCATGTATCTGACAAAATGGCTATGATACTAGATCATGACTTGAATGTGAATCAAGAAGGATAGGATTAAATCATTATACTTATAAATGCAGAATACTAGGCCCAGATCATTTATGGATTTTCCACACTATTTTTCACAATAGCTGTCTTGACAACAGTAAATATCTTAATAACTGACATGGTGAAGATGATGCCAATAGCCACTTATATAAGGGTTAAACTTATACTTACAAATTACTTTTGTGTTATTTGATCCAAAAACAAAGAGACACCAGTGTGCAGAATTTAGACAATACCCCAAGTTCATGTGAGTGAACCCATGATTTCCCATCCATTTCCTAGTTCTATGTGACAGCTGCAATAAATGGCAATCCTATCATAAGAAAGGGCAGCAATTTGGAACTATGCCCCAAATGACTATAAAAATGTGAATGCCTGGGTTGTCCATGTGGTCCAGTCAACAGAGCACTGGCCCTGGAGTCAAAAGAACCTGAGTCCAAATGCAGCCTCAGACATTTAATGCTTGCTAGCCATGTGGCCTTGGGCAAGTCACTTAACCCCAACTGCCCCTCCAAAAAGCAAAAATAAAAGTGCATATCTTTTGACCCAGCAATACCACATCTAGGGTTGTGTCCCAAAGAAATCATACAAGTGGGAGAAGGACCTGTATGTACAGAAATATCTATAGCAGCTCTTTTTGTGGTGGCAAGGAATTTGAAATCAAGGGAATATCCATCAGTTGAGGAATGGCTAAACAAGTTGTGGTAAATGAATGTAGTGGAATACTATAATGCTATGAGAAGTGAGGAGCAGACAGACTTGTCTCTGGAGAGATTTATATAAACTGATGCTGAATGAGGAGAGCAGAACCAGTAAAACTGTACACAATTACAGATGTATCTGTGATAACTAACTTTGATAGACTAGATTCCTCTCATCAGTGCAAGGTTATAGGACGACTACAAGGGACTCCCGATGGAGAGAGCTACCTACATTCAGAGAAAGTCTGAATGCAGATTGAAGCAAATTACTTGCTCTCTCTCTTTTGTCTTTTGTTCCTTTTTTCTTGTTGTTCATTCCATTGGTTAAAATTCTTCTTTACAACTTGACCAATGTTTAGAGTGAAAGGTATTTGTAGAGCCTATATTAGATTGCATGCCATCACTGGGGAGCAGGAGGGAGATGAGGAAGGGGGAGAAACTTTGGAACTCAAGGGACTGTGGAACTGAATGTTGTAAACTAAAATAAATAAATTAATTAAAAAAGAAAAGAGTATCTACCAAGAATATAAACTTGTTTCTGAGATAACACTAGTCCATTCTCTTTTAGAAATGTGCACCCATCAGGATTGTCTTTTTTTATTATATCATTTTCTATTAAAACTGTCGCTAGCATAACGTAATTACCATGGGATCATTGAACTAGAGATGGAAGTGTCCTTAGGGGCCATTTAGTTCAACCACATAATTTTACATGTAAAGTCTCATATTCCTAAGTAACAGAACTATGTCACTCTCACTCTATTTATATGTTTAATTACATTTTATTAGTTGAAAATAAATTATACATTTAGGTTAACAATATATTTAATTTTGGGGGAAAAGACAGTGTGGATATGTTCAATAATTTCCCTCTGTGGCTTCAAAATGTTACATATATACACACACACATACTTGTACATGTATCTATATAGGTATATACACGTATTTCTGTGTATATATGTCATAAATACACAATACACATATGCACATATATTAATCATCATCATCTTTATGTTGAAGTATTCATAACTTGAATAAGTGGAGGGAGAAGGAGGTTAGCAATACTAAAGGTTTATACACAGAATAATTTCTTTTTTTCCTTTTTTGGGGAGCAGAACCAGTGAGATGATTGGTCTTTTAGGAGTAGGGTGTATACATTGGTAAATATGAAGATAAAGGATTGTGTTTGCATGTAAGGCAAATTAAAGAAAATAGTGACTCTGATTTTAAGATTTCTGTCCTTTTTCTATGAACAGAGAAAACCAAAGGAATGAGGTCTGTTCCAAAGATTAGCTGGGAATTAGTAGGCTTGTTTTACATCCAGGAACAACTGGCAATTTCTTAAAGTAGTAAATGGTATCTAGTTAGTACAGTGGATCAAGTGCCAGGCTTAGAATCAGGAAGACGTGAGTTCAGATTCAGTCTCAGACAATTATTCAGGCTTTGGGCAAACCACTTAACCTTGTTTATCTCAGTTTACTCTTCTGTAGAATGACCTTGAGAAGGAAAAATAAACCACTCTAGTAACTTTGCCAAGAAAGCTCCAAAGAGAGGTCTTCAAGAGTCAGACAGAACTGAAAATGACTAAACAACAGCAAAGCAGTAAATAAATGCAGCAGAGTCTGGTTAAAGCAGTAGGTGGTCTGAATTCAAAGTCAGAATAGAAAAGGGGTAAAATTACTGATCAAATTGAATTATCAAAGTTCCAAAATGGTTGGACCACAAAGCCAGACACTGAATTGAAAAGCATTGTCAGCATTTCAAATAGGAAATTCAGAAACTGAAGAGGTGGCCAATCAAAGAACTAGTAGATTTCATAAAATATAGATTAAGAGTCAGGAGATCAAACCAGAAGACAAGGTGATTTGCTTCTCTTGAAGTTCAATCCAAGGTAACATCTTATCCCCTGGCTGAAAGCACAAAATAGACACAATTTCTATTTTTGGAAGATATGTCTGATGGATGTCTATAGAATGAATGTATTGGAGTGGGAAAAGCATAGTTAGTTTCTCATCTTACCCATAGGCTACAGCTTTGATTTTCCTTAAGATGAAAGACATGATCCTTTTAAGGAGAAAATCAGAAAGTAAGAAGGGAGTTAATCCCCCCTCATATTTAATATCCATGGTCTCTTAGAAGCAGTATTCTATCAATCTATGTTCCTATCTCCTTCTACACATGATCACAGTTAGTGTAATTATTCTTTCCTAGCTTATAGACTTTTAGAGGAAAAATAAGTTGAAGTAATGAGTATGTGGAAGAAAAACTGGAATGTTTCTCAATGTTTCAATGCAGATATGTAGACACCCATAAAACCCTGTCCTCTTTCCTTTTTGGAGAGTTGGAAGCCTTCATAGACAGAAGGCAGTATTTGGAAATGACTTTGGGGAAAATAACTGTGGCTTTTTAAAAATAAACTATATTGTGCATATGGTTTTACTTGGTATTATGTGAAGCTGAAAAATAAAGTCTACTCTAGTCAGTAAGATATTTGAAAGCTCTTTTTCCTGCTTTTGGGTTGGACAAGACTCATACAAATTTCAATAAATTGTTCAAATGAACTGCATTTATATGATTACAAAGGATGACATCACTGACTTTCTGTAATGCATACTAATGCTGATTTTTTTTCAATGTAGAAGACCTAATATTGACAGCCTTATATCCAAGTCCTTTGGTCCCTAAAGAGTCTTCCTTATTTCAGTTTGAGTTAATAATATATTAGTCCATGGTTAAGCACTTTGCAGAAAGTCCCTCCAGAGATATTTGAATTTGTCACCTTGAAGAATGATGAAATCATCAAAAGCAGCTCTCTATTTCACTTTTACTCCTTAAAACTCTTTTATATTGTAGCATAACCTTTGAAATAATTATAGCCAAGTGAGGCTCTTGAAACAAAATATGAATGCTTGGAGAGAAATAAAAATGCAAACAATTAAGTTTGAATCAGATTATGATGGATCCAACTGAATCAAGATATTTCAATGCAAATAGTTGCTCATTTAATTCCTAGGATGGCACTGCATATGCATAATTCTATACTTGCCTCTGAATTTCCATGCTTTGAGGCTTTAATGAGATACTGTTCCATATTTTCTCATTTCTTAATTTATTGTAACAATTAAACAAAGAAAATCATCCATACATCTGTGTGTTTACTTATCTATGAGGTTTGATACTGTATTATGGATGTTGCCAGGCTATCAGAACAAAACAGTAGATGAAAGTAAAATTTAAGCAAAGAAAACCTCTTTTATTCTACAGCCCCAAGCTCCAATGCTTAGGAATTCTTTGCTCTTTCAATTGTTGGACTGTTTAGTATACTAGGTCCAACAATTGTTCTAAATGGTGACACTTTACTGTATAACAAGGAGAAAGATGGAGTGAAGAAGAGTGATATAAAGAGGGGAGGGAGAGGAAGAGAGATAGAGAGACAGAGATACATAGAGAGAGGGAAATAATTTATTCAATGCTTACTATGTGCAAAGCACAATAAATACAAATAGAAAAAGTTAGAGTCATTGCTGTTAAGGTTCTCAGATTGCAAATGGGGTAGACAGCATAGAAAATAAAATCCAGTTGGAGGGCAGATGTAAAGACCACAGGTCCTCTAAAGGTGCAACAGTAGAGAGAATGGTAGGGTATAGGATCCTTATATTACTCAAGTCAGTAGTACTAGGGTAGTTTGAAGGGTTTTTGAAGCAATTGATATGCTAAGTCCTGATGATTTTTTCCTTACACCTGAGGGATAAAGTTGTTAAAGAGGGGAAAATAGAAAAGCCATTTTAGAAAGTAAGAGGGTACAAAATGAAAGGTAGTTATTAAATGGGCAATTTCAAAGTCTTTTTCACAGTTTAAAAATATTAGTCCTCTTATACCTGAAAATACCTTTTATTGTAAAAAAAAAGTTGCTAAAAATTAATCACAGCAGTTTTTTAAGTCTGTTTAATGATCAAATATATTTTTGATAATCTTCATCAAAACCTTTTACAAATGTAATGTCAATGTAATTGCCTGAGGAAAATAATAGAACACTTTAAAGTTTGAAAGACAAGTCTTTGGAATTCTTTAGAAATAGAGTATATCAACATGATACCCTAACCACCAATTAAAAGATAAAAAAATTAAATCAATCAAAGGTTATTTTTTGTCATTGTTTTGACAAATATAAGGATTGACCTTTTTTTCTTTACTGAATTAAATGGTTGCTTTAGCATTATAGATATGTCATAATTTATTCAAGAGGCCATAATAAATAAATGGGTATTGTAAAAGATTCTAGAAAGTATTGAACCACTAATGACTTCCCATATATTTATAGAAAATTGGCAAACACATAATGTACATAATAACTCAATCCAAAATTTATAAAGCATCTAGATTCTATAAATATAAATTCCTTGATGCTCTTTTCCACAAATATCAATATTTGGTATTTATTTATATAATCAGGTAAAAATAGGTCTCATCTTAACCTAGATTATTCATTATCTATATTTTCACTTTATATATTTACTAAAATAAAACCCTTAGCTAATTTAAATATTACCATTGAATAATGTCAATTATTATATTACATAAAGTGAAACTATAAAACTGTTAGGAGAATTTTTTGTTACTATTTTTAGTTTAAACAGAAAAGTATTAAAATAGTAGAATTTAAGTTGTTCAGCCAAATTCAAACTGTTGATATTATTTTTCAAATTATTTTGTCCAAAAATAAATTTTAGATTAAATGAATGTTAAGAATAAAAATTACTTAAATATACATAAATGTACACTAATTAAAAAATACCCTAAATGTAGCAGGAACTAAAGAAACAGCACTGTATTCCAGCTGTCTTTGGGACTATGCTGGCTTAAAGATAGGGCTCTGGGCAGCATGTCCTGAAGATCCTGTGACTCTCAAATAGGAATGTCAGGAACTTACAAATAAATGGGAAGTACTGCATAAATTTGGACACCTCTGGAAAGAATACTGGAGGAAGCTCAATGTCATGAATGTTGCTTCTTATGAAATGATTTGTAATTACATCTTCTTTTTCATATTCAGAGTATGGAGTCCTAACAGCTGAATCAAACAGAAAATGCTGAGTATTTTTAGCTAAGACTATACAATAGGTAACATAAATACCTTATCCATAATGTTTCTAAAAACAAAATGTCCTGTTTCATGTAGAAAAAAAAAACATTCTTCCTTAAGAAAAGAGAGAAAAGAGAGCTTTCCTTTTCCTCTTACCTCTATTTCTATACTACTTCTCTGAAGAGAATAGACATAGCTGAATCCTGAAACTATGTTCCTTCAAAGTCTCCCACCAATAGAACTCATTTAAAATGCTTTAAACTGGCCTGCTTCTGCATATACTAGCCTGAGGTCACAGGGGTTAGTGACCTTTTGTTGTCCTGATATTTTATCTATGCTAGTAGTCTGACTTGCTGTAGGGTTGTCTATATTCTAAATAGGGAAACCAGGCTGCAATTGTTTCCATACATCAGATACCTGAGAAAAATTTGCACTCCATCAGATCACTTCAGAAGAACTAAAAGCTTAAAAGTCTCTAGCCTTTCCCTTAGATCTTTAAAAAGAAATAAACACTTTATACTCCAAGAAAGAAGCAACAGTACCATTCCAGACCTTCTCTCCCAAAGTCTTACAAGCATATCCGTAACAATCAGTCCAAAGTCAAGAAGTAGAGTGGAGGAAGGAGTAAACATAAAAGGAATACTGTCATAAAAATCCACTATGGAGATGGACACAAGAGACACAAAGCCAGAAATGAATGACTCTGAAATATTTACAAACAAGAGTTACAGAACTTAGACAGAAAACCATCAAGAATTTGTGGAAGTGAATAAAGAAACAATTCAAAAAAGTTAAGATACTTTTCAACAGAAATGAGATAACTTGAGGGGAAAATGAGTGGGAAAAAAAGAGAAATGGAAGAATCAGAAACAGCATTAACAGCTTGGCACAAGAGCTACAAAATCTTACCTAAAAAACAAACACCATGAAAATTAGAATGAACCAAATAGAAGCCAAGTATTTCATGAAGCAATAAGAAATACTAAAACAAAATAAAAGGACTAAAATATTGAGGGAAATATAAAGTGCTTCACAGCAAAAGTAACATCTGCCCTAGAAAACAGAATGTAGAGACTAAATGTAAGATTTACTGGCTTATTTGAACAATATAACCATGGAAAAGAAAAACCTAAACATTATATTGGAAGAAATTAGAAAAGAATATTGCCTGGTTCTTTTAGAACCAGAGGGCAAAGTTTTAAGAGAATCCTTAATCACCTCCTAACGGAGATCCCAAAATGAAAACTCCCAGGAACACGATAGCCAAAATCTAGAGTTTCCAGATCAAAGGAAAAATATTATAAGCAGGCAGAAAGAATTCAAGAAAGGAGGGGTCACAGTTAGGATCATACATGATTTAGCAGGCACAACTATAAATAAAAGGAGAGACTAGGAATGGAGCCAAGATGGTGGCATAGAAGTAGCAAAGTTTCACAGCTCCCACACAGCCACCAGCCACCTTAAATACCCAGAAAATATGACTCTAAACAAATTTTAGGGCCCCCAAATTCACAAAATGCAGAAAACACAACTCTAGCTGAAGGCAGCTCAGCAGATGTGGCTCATCTAGGAAGGCTGGGATCTAAGGCCAGCCTAGCCCAAAACTGCAGCTTGGCCCCAGGGTAATCAAGAGAAGCCACAGCTGGAGTCTACAGTAGAGCAGATCAGCAGCACCTGGGGCAACTGCCACATTTATAAAGCCAGGTGAAACAAAGCTAAGAGAAAGGTGAGTGGAATTCAAGCGAAATTTTTGGGGAAAAAAAAGCAGTCCGGCCAAACTGCCCCCAAGGCAAGAAAGCAGCCCAACCCGGCTGCTTCACAGCTCCTGGCCTGCGGACCCATAGAAGGGCCAAAGCAATTGATCAAATAAAAAAAATAAAAAGCAATGTGAAATATCTCCTTGAAAAAAAACCACCGGATTTATGGGGGAAGAGCCAATATGGTGGCGTAGAAGCAGCAAAGTTCCACAGCTCCCACACAGCCACCCTAAATACCCATAAAATATGGCTCTAAATAAATTCTAGTGCTCCCAAACTCACAAAAATATAGAAAACACATCTCTCTCTGAAGGCAGCTCAGCAGTAGGGGCTCAATGCGGCAGGCCAGGAGCCAAGGCCAGCCCAGCCTGAAACCAAGACTGCTGCCAGGCCCCAGGGCTGAGCCTCCCAAGTCACAGAAATGCATGAGGAATGATATAAAGTAAATGAAGGTTCAAGAAATTTGTATCATTTTAAAATTCCAGAAGTCAAGATAGTGAAGTAAACAGTAAGTCATTCTCACACATCTCATCACCCCTTGTTGACCTTGAAAAAAAACCCAGAGAATATTTGTAAAGTTAATTACACATAATATCTGCCCCACCCATTAATAGACCTCATGTGGAGCCCATAAACTGAAGCTTACATAGGAGAGAGTTTTTTGTAGGCAGCTTTCACAACTTGTGCTAATTTCTCATTAGGCTCTGGTTCATGAGGGTTGTGATACCTTCTGTCTCTGAGACATTTATATGTACTCTGAGTTGGTATTTTGCTTTGGGGCAAGGAGAATGATCTTGTGATCCTTTGGTTAAGATTCTGAGTGGCTATGTATTCAAAGCTCCCCAGCTGCCCAGATGTAAAGGCTCTCTAGATCCAGGGATGTATGTAAAGTGTAGAGCGATATTGCAACATTTTCCTCTCTGTTGGTTTTATTTCTCTGCTTTTATTTTCTCTGTATTTTCTCAGAAGTAAAGGGTCCTAACTTTCCCCCTGAACTAGTGGATAAAATTTTTTAAAAAATGTTGTCCCCTTAAATAGTTATCTTTCCTATTAAACATATCAAAGAACCTGTACTAGCAATCATCTTGGTATGCCAGTGTGGTTGCCACTACAAAACTGCTTGAGAAAAAAACCCTGTTAGATTGGATCCAGCAGAAAGAAGCGGTGTGGCAGTCTTTTAGCTAGGGAGGTTAGGGGGATTAACAGAAAAGGTCCCACTTGTTGTGACTGAAGGGGACTAGTACAGGACAGGAGGCATCCCAGAAAATCAGCAGCAAGCCTCACCTGAGTAGAGCAGTGGGAGATCTGAACCTCCAGGGTGATGGAGCTGACAAGTACCAACACCAGGACCCCATGCTTGCCTTCACAAAGTCAGGGGAATCATCAGACACCAGCTTGAATGCCATCTACCATCAACTGCTCCAGCACAGCACTAGGGGAGTAGGAGACCTCCAGCAGTCAGACTACCCCTTCCCCATACCTCATACCACAAGCTTCAGTGTAAGCACAGAGAAACAGAAACACCTCACCTGACCTCAGAACATACCAGCCAGCTCCAGCTCATCACCAGGTAAGCTACAGCATTATATAGCTTCTGGATTCCAGAACTAAAATTCAAAGAACACAAAGCCAGGCCCATAGTCCCCAGCACAATAAGCAGGGGATAGAGTCCCCTGTGCCCCAGAAGCAGAGATATGCTTTAAAAGCCAGGAAAAAGGCAATCACAATGAGGAAAAAGCATCTTAGAAAAGTAAAAATGATAGATTCTTACTGTAAGAACAGGGAAGATCAAAATATGATTCCAGGAGGACATCATTGACACCCTGCCTACATCTGAAATTCCAAAATAAAATATTAATAGGTCTCAAGTTCAAAAAGCATACTTGGAAGAGCTCAAAAAGTATTTCTAAAGTCAAATTAGAGAGATAAAAGAAAAATTGTTCAATTCTTTTAAAAATACAATGGATAAAATGGAAAAAAATTCACTAAAAAGAACAACTCCTTAAAAAGCAAAATTGACCAAATGGAAAAAGATGTACAAAAGCTAACTGAAGGAAACAGTTCATTAAAAATTATAATTTGGCAAGTAAAACCTAATGACTCCATGAGGCATCAAGAATTAGTCAAACAAAATCAAAAGAATGAAAAAAGTGGGAGAAAACATAAAATATCTTATTGGAAAAAAAACTGACCTGGAAAACAGATCTAGGAGAGATAACTTAAGAATTGTTGGTCTACTGGAAAGTCATGATGAAAAAAAGAACCTGGGCAGTATCTTCTAAGAAAACATCAAGGAAAACTGCTCTGAGGTCCTAGAACAAGAGGGTAAAATAGTCATAAAAAAATCACCCCCAGAAAGATATCCTAAATTGAAAATGCCAAGAAATTTTATAGTCAAATTCTAGAATTATCATGTCAGAGAGAAAATCCCAGGTAAAGAGAACAAGATCACCATCAACAATGATTAGGGACAACTGAGCAAAGAAGACATTGAGCATATGGTCCAGGAGGCTGAGAAACAGAAGGCTGAGGATGAAAAGCAGAGAGATAAGGCGTCTTCCAAGAATTCTCTTAAATCTTATGCTTTCAAAATGAAATCAACTGTAGAGGATGAAAAACTGCAAGGCAAAATTGGTGATGAAGACAAAGAGAAGATCCTTGACAAATGCAATGAAATAATCAACTGGCTGGATAGGAACCAGATGGCTGAGAAGGAAGAATTTGATCATCAGCAGAAAGAACTGGAGAAGGTCTGCAACCCCATCATTACTGTGCTATACCAGAGTGCAATGGGCATGCCAGAGGCATGCCTGTTGGCTTCCCAGGGGGTGGAGCAGCCCCATGTGGGGGTGCTTCTTCTGGATCCACCATTGAAGAACTCACCAGAAGAAAGGGCATTCCACGCAGCTTTCCAAAAATTGAAGGACTCAAATTTGTAGCCAACGCAGTAGCAGTTTAAAAGTTTAATCTACTGTGTAAATCTGGGCATTCTGAATACTTGAATGGGTGCAGAGGGAGAGAAGTGAACAGCATTGTACTTTATCAGTACTGTAAACAAGTGGAAATGCAATTGTCCTGGAGAATAAAATCTATTTAAAATTGGCACCACAACAAAAGAGAAAATTTGATGTTCAAATAAAAAACTCAAGAGAAATACGAAAAAATGAACAAAAAAAGAAAAAATGTCATTCAATGAGGGCCAACTGTTTACATCACTATATGGAAAGACAATGCTTGTAAACCTTGAAAATTGTATCTTTATTGTGACATTTTAAAAGGATATACATAGATAAAGGATGTGGGTATAAATTAAATTGTGTGATCATGAAAAATCTAATTAAAGTGTGCAAAGGGATGGTAATGGGAGATGAGGAAATGAGGAGGCAGAAAAGGGTAAATCACATGAAGAGGCACAAAAACATTTTATTTGAGGGAAAGAAGGGAGGGAGCTGATAATTGAATTTTACTCTCATCTGATTTGGTTTAAGGAGGGGATACAATACTCAGTTAAATATAAAGTTTTAACTTTCCCTATAGGCAATAGAAGGGGAAAAGGGAAAGAAAAGGGAAGGAGCAGTTAGAAGAGAGGGAAGAAGTAGTAATGGAAAGGGGATAGGGGCTGATAGAAGGGAGGGAAGATTGAGGGAGGTGGTGTACAAAAGCAAAACTCTCTTGAGAATGGTAAAGGACAAGGGAGAAATAAAAGCATAAATGAGGAGTGGATAACATGGAGAAAAAGACATAGATAGTAATCATAACTTCAAATGTGAATGGATTGAGCTCTCCCATAAAATCAAAGTTTATAAAAGAATGGATTAAAAATCATAATCCTATAATATCTTGTTTATAAGAAACTGTTATGGGAATCTGAAGATCTTCCCTGCCCCTAGGCCCTTTGATAGGTTTAAGTGGCTCTGAGAACCTACCCTGATTTGAAAGTATTCTCTGCCCTCTAATAGGCTGAATTTGGTCACATGGAGCCTGTGGTGGGAGGCTTGCTTTTCAGAAATGCCCATGCCTTATTATTTTGTGATTGGGCAGTTGGTCAAGAGGGCTGTGACATTCTCTGATCCAGGAGAAGGCTATATATACTCTGATGTCAGGTTTTGCTTTGGGGCTCACTTTGGAAAAAGTTATGTGATTTGGCCAGATGAGACTCTGGGAAGCCACTGAGCCCTCTGGCTTTGAAAAACATAGATGTTGATGCTTCCCTCTCTGGTAATTGACTAGGTATGGATGTAATGGTCAGACAGTTGGAAGCCCATCTGCTGATCTGTTTCTGTGTCTGCTTGTAACTTCTGCTTGTATTCTGTTTGCGTTCTCTGAAGTTAAGGGTGCTTTTTCCCCTGAACTAGGGTAAATGATATGCGTTTGACTGATTAAGGTAAGACTGTTAACCCAAATAACAAATGCTGGAGAGGAAGTGGAAAAATTGGAGCACTAATGCATTGTTGGTGGAGCTGTGAACTGGAGAGCATTCTGGAGAGCAATATGGAACTATGCCCAAAGGGCTATAAATAATTGCATACCCTTTGACCCAGTAATACCACTTCTGGGGTTGTATCCCAAAGAGATCATAGAAGTGGGAGGAAGACCCATATGTACAAAAATATTTATTGCAGCTCTCTTTGTGGTGGCAAAAAACTGGGAATTAAGGGGATGCCCATAAATTGGGGAATGGCTAAACAAGTTGTGGTATATGAGTGTAATGGAATACTATTGTGCTATAAGAAATGGGGAGGAGATGGTCTTCATATTCACCTGGAAAGGCCTACACAAATTGATGCTGAGTGAGAATAACAAAACCAGGAAAAATTTGTACACAATCACAGATACATCGTATGTATGTAGACCAGGTTTGGTAAAGTAGACTCTTCTCAACAATGCACAGGTATAAGACAACTCTACAAGTCTCAGGATGGGAGGAAATGTCTACATTGAGAGAAAGATCTAGAAAGAACAGAGTTTAAATGGAGACTGAAGCAATCTACATGCTATCATTCTTTTTCATGTTTGGTTTTCTTTCTTTTTTCCCATTGTTCACTCCATTGGTTACAACTCTTTTATACAACCAGTCTATTGTACAGTGAGGAAGTATTTGCAGATCCTATACTTGATTGCATGCTGCCATGGAGGGGGGAAGGGAGGGGAGAAAAAGTGAAACTCAAGTGATTGTGGGACTGAATTTTGTAAACTAAAAGGAAATAAACAAATAAAAAAAGAAAAGAAAATAAAGGCAGATCTAAGAACCTGTGCTAGCAGCCACCCTGGGCATGCAACGGTGCTTGCTGATACAGAAACACATTTGAAAAAGGGTTATACACATAGGGTAAAGGTAAAAGAATAGAGAAAAATATAATATGCTTCAGCTGAAGTAAAAAAAAAGCAGGAACAGCAATGCTATTATCAGACAAAGTAAAAGCAAAAATAGATCTAATCAAAAGAGATAAGGCAGGAAACTATACTAGAGCATAAAAGCCTCACAATCTAATGCAGAGAAGCAGAAATATTACATGCTTCCTTTTCAGATCATGATGTGATAAAAATTGTATGTAATAATGGGTCATGGAATTATAGACTAAAAATTAATTGGAAACTAAATCATCTAATCCTAAGGAATAAGAGAGTCAAAAAACAAATGATAGAAACAATCAATAACTTCATCCAAGACAGAAGTTCTCAACCTTTGGGTCAAGACCCCTTTGGGGGTTGAACAACCGTTTCACAGGGGTTGCCTAAGACCATTGGAAAACACATATTTCTGATGGTCTTAGGAACTGAGACACCACTCCTCTATCCATCTCCAGGCAGGTCTGCCTACATGCAGATACATCCACATACAAGTATTAAAGGGTTGTGGCATTAGAAAGGTTGAGAACCACTGATCCAAGAGAATGAAAATCATGAGACAAGATACCAAAACGTATGAGATGCAGTAAAAACACTTCTTAAGAGAAGATTTATATCTCTGAATGCTTCCATGAATAAAATAGAGAAAGAGGAGATTGATGAATTGGACATGCAAACTGAAAGAGCTAAAAAAAAACACATTAAAAATCCTCAAGTAAATAACAAAATAGAAGTGTTTAAAACCAAAAGAAAAATTAAGAATATTTAAATTAAGAAAACTATTTAACTAATATATAAAACTAAGAGCTGATTTTATGAAAAAAAAATTGATAAACCTTTGGTTAATTTGATTAAAAAAAGAAAAAAAGAAAACCAATGACCAGTATCAAAAATGAGGAGGAAATTAAAACTGTAGTTTTATTTTTGCCCAACTGTATGCTCATAAATCTGAGACTCTTAGTGAAATGGATGAATATTTACAAGAATATAAATTGCCCAGTTTAATAGAAGATGTAATAAAATACATAAATAACCCCATGAAATTGAACAAGCTGTCAATGAACTCCCTAAGAAAAAATCTCCAGGAGCAGATGAATTTAAAAGCGAATTCTACCAAACATTTTTAAAAAACAATGAATTCCAATACAGACTATTTGGGAAAATAGATGAAGAAGGTGTCCTTTCAAATTCTTTTTATGATGCAAATATGGTATCGATACCTAAACCAGGAAGAGCCAAAGCAGGGAAAGAAAATTATAGACCAATTTCCCTAATGAACAGAGATGCAAAAATTTTAAATAAAATATTAGCAAAATGATTATAGCAATTATCATGAGAATAATATATTTTTATCAGGTATGATTTATACCAGGAATTCAGGGTTAGTTCAATATTAAGAAAAATATTAGTATAATTGGTCATATCAATAACAAACTAACAAAAAAATATATGACTATCTCAATAGATGGAGAAAAAGCTTTTGACAAAATGCAACACCTATTTCAATTAAAAACACCAGAGAGTATAGGAATAAATGGAGTCTTCTTTAGGATTAGGAGGGACATTGAAAACTGTGAAAAAAAAATTTTCAACCAGTGTCTCCAATTAAGTTCTCATTTCTAAAATATATAAGGAATTGAGTCAAATCTACAAGAAGACTCATTCCCCAATTGAAAAATGGTCAAAGGATATGAACAGGCTGCTTTCAGAGGAAGAAGTTAAAGCTGTCTATACTCATATGAACAAATGCTCTAAATCACTATTGATTAGAGAGATGCAAATCAAAACAACTCTGAGATATCACATCACACCTTTCAGATTCCCTAAAAATAATAAAACAGGGAAATGATAAATGTTGGAAATGATGTGGAAAAGTTGCAACCCTTTTTCATTGCTGGTGGAGCTGTGAGCTGATCCAATCATTTTGGAGAGCAATTTGGAATTATGATGACTCCACAAATCCACTTCTAGATCAGTGTCCTAAAGAGATCATAACAATGGGAAAAGGACCCATATGTACAAAATATTTATTGCAGCTCTTTTTGTGGTTGTAGATTATTGGAAATTGATGGGATGGCTATCAACCAGGGAATGGCAGAACAATTTGTGGTATATGAATATAATGGAATACTACTTTGCTATAAGAAATGGTGAACAGGTGGACTTCAGAAAAACCTGGAAAGACTTATATGAACTGATGCTGAGTGAAGTGAACAGAGCCAGTAGAACACTGAATGCAGTAATAACTACAGTGTTCAATGATTGATTTTTATATAGACTTAGACCTTCTTAGCAATACAAGGACTTAAATGAATTCCAAAAGACTCAATAGAAAATGACGCATTTCAAGATAAGGAACTATGGAGTCTGAATGCAGAGCAAAGCAGACTATTTTCTTTTTTTTGTTCTTTTGGTTTGTTCGTTTTTCTTTCTCATGGTTTCTCTTGTTCATTATGATTCTTCTATACTGCACAACTAATGTAAAAACAGAAATGTTTAATAGGAGTGTATATGTAGAACATATATCAGAATGCATGCCATTTTAATGAAGG
Organism: Pseudocheirus occidentalis; assembly: GCA_028646575.1. NCBI lineage: Eukaryota > Metazoa > Chordata > Mammalia > Diprotodontia > Pseudocheiridae > Pseudocheirus > Pseudocheirus occidentalis. The sequence goes on along the minus strand of CM053600.1, from coordinate 130,381,401 downwards.
AGGAGGGGAGGGAGGGAAGGAGAAAAAAATTACAATTTTTGGAAGTAAATGTTGAAAACTAAAAATAAACAAAATAACTTTAAAAAGAAAATTGTCACATAATCAGGGTATACAAATAAATATTAATGTAAACAAGAAGGAAATGGTAGGGGAAGCAGCTAACAATTGAGATAGATTTTCCCATATTAACTGGTTAAGGGACAAGAATATACACAGAGAATTGTATAAAGGAATATATTTCATTCAGCAGTGAAATAGAAAAGAAAGGGTAGAAGGTAGGAGGAATTAGAGGGAGGATATATAAATGGAGGGATTATATTTAAGCAAAATAAACTCTAAGTATATTCAATAATATTTATAGCTCTTTTTACATATGGAGATAATCAGGTTTGAAAACACTGCCTCATTCATGTAAAATATTCATTCTATCACTGAACTACATATGTGCTATATAAGGAGGACTAACACCTCTCCTATGAGGGCTTGCTGAGCTTTTTTCAGAGTTACTCATACACCTTGGTTGTCCACCTATCATCCATTCCTCACTTAAAGCTCCAAGAAGCTATAGCATGCACAGTGGACATACCTTGGTATAACCATCTCAGCAAATAGGTTAAACCACGTTGAGGGTTATCAATAGACCTCAAATCCATTGGCAAATGAGAGAGAAAGAGAAAAAAAAGAAAGACAGACAGACAGACAGAGACAGAGAGAGACAGAGAGAGAAAGAGAGAGAGACAGAGACAGAGACAGAGAGACAGAGAGAGAGACAGAGAGACAGAGAGATCTCAAGAATGCAAAGACTGTGGAATGGGTAAATAATAGCAATTTGTTCCAATGGCCATGAAGGTACCTGAAGCAAAGCCTGTGGAGTACTTAGAGCTGGGTCAGATATCAAAAATACCAAAGTCATCCATTGCATCCCAGGTGATTGCCACTTTTCCTGATTTTTATCTTGTCACTGGACTTTAATATCTCTGACAGAGTGCAACTCTGCCTCACTTAAATCCAATTCACACACCAGCCCTCTCCTTCTCCAACTCTTACATCCTCAGTGAAAATATTATCAATTAGTATGTTCAGTTCAATTTTTTCCCCTACTCTGAAACTTCTACTAGCAAAATCCATGTACTGGGCTCTCCTTCCTTTTACAACTTATATTCCTTTTACTACACATTCAAATTTTCTAATGGATAGAAATTGACTTGATTACTGTAGAGTTCTCCTAATACAATTTCAAATGTCAACAATAATGAGACAAAGGATGATTCTTTAGGGGAAACTACAGAGTTATTCATTCAGGGAGATGGGCATTGGGGCAAAATATATTCAGAATGAATTGAAGGATTGTAATCTAAAGTTTCTTCATAATTTCATATCCTTTTTGGTCCCTGAATTTTCACACATAAGAATATTTAAAAATATATAACACTATTTTGTTTCTCTTTTAAAATATTCTGTCTTTTCTGAATAAGGTATACTCTACTGATATGGTTTAAAATATAAATGCACAGAAGTGGGAGGGTGATGCCTGGAAAGAATTCAAGCACCCAAACCTTCTTTCAGTCAAAGTGGCAAGGTTTTATTTTAAAGCCAATAGGAACAGGCAAGATTCCTAGTGAATCTGCAACTTAATGGGAGTGAGACTGATACTTATATACAAAAAAGCAAGGGTGGGGGAGGAGGGAGGAAAAGATCTGGATGGGACCAAGGAGTGGTAAGTAGCATAGAGTAGGCCAGGTATAATACTGGACAGAGTATAGTACTCTGGGATGTATCAGGTGCAATAGTGAAAAGAGTATTAAGTAGTCTGGGGTAGGTCAAGAGCAGTGAAAGGAACATCAAGTAAGTAAATTGAGAGATATAGGTGGACTGGATTGGACCAGATGCCTTGGGTGAGATGTCAGTGATCTGGAATACTGAAATATATGGAAAAATTCAGGACATAAGATGTTTTTAAAGATATGGTCTCTTCCATTTAGGGGACTAAGTCCCATCACCACATCACTACCAGAGTTATTATTCATTATGTGTCTGTCTGTCTGTGTCTGTATGTATGTGTTCATTCAGCAAAAGGTATTAGGTAATTGTGAATTACTCAAGCAGGTTTCTTTTTCTTAGAGAATTCTGGAATTTGCTTGGTATAAAGCATTGCTCGAGAACAGTAGAGAAAGGTAAACAGTCTCAAATTGATAGAAAATTTACAGGAGTTTTGAAACCCAATCAGTTAGAGAATCAAACAGAGGAATAGTATCAGAAGGAACAAGAGAGAATATCATTTGTAGAATCAGAAACTCAGGCTATCTGTGTTGGAAGAAAATTCAGTGACCAACTGACTCAACTTGAATCTTACCAGGAATCTCCTCTACAGCATTTCTGACATGGTTGTCTAATGGAATTTTGAAAACCTTTAGTAGGACAGAGTCCATAACTTATCCAAGCAGTCAATCCTTCTTTTAGATCAGTTTTGGGAAGTTTTCCTTAAATTTAAAATTCTGGAATTCCCATAGGTTGCTCTGAATTCTATGCAGTAGATCTAATTGGGACAAATCTAATCCCTCTACTCACAAAAACCTCTTAAATATTTGAAAATAGTTATCATTCTTCCCCACCTCAAATCTCCCCTAAAATATTCTTTTTCTAAAGGCTTAACATCTGCTGTTTCCTCAATAAAAAATTATATGGCATGAGAAAACAATGTTTTATGCCAGCAGATATAATAATAGAATGTACAGTTTTCAGACTTAGAACATTGTTCTTGGAAATGATTAAAGTAGTATTACTGGCTCTGATATGAACATTTTATTAAAAAAAATCTTTGCAAGAGGATTGTAGGAGAGATAAGCTCAAATACAGATAAACAAATTTGACTATCCAGGTTGCCCTAAAATTGAAGTTAGTTTCACAATGGAGTCACTCTTATAGAGACAGCAATAATACAGTCCCCACTTCTCTCTCTGTCTCTGTCTCTCTCTGAGTGTATGTCTCTCTCTTTGTCTCTCTGTGTATCCCATCTCTGTCTCTGTCTCTGTCTGTCTCTCTGTTACTGTCTCTCTCTGTCGCTCTCTCCCCCTCTCTCTCTCTGTGTTCCTGTCTCTCTCTTTGACTCAATGTAATCAAAAACATAAGCACAAATTACATTTTCATCACTGCACCCAATAAAGCCAAGATTGTTGTTGTTTCTCCTTCACTTTCAAAGAGAACCATTGCATCAGGAAGGTGATGCAATGACCTACAAGTAAATTGGATTTAAGTGAAAAGTGCAAAGTCACCAGTCAGTTCCAGTTTGGTCCCCAATGGGCAGCTCCTTTTCTATTCATAGAGGTTGTTGCTTGTCCTTCCTTTTCAAAGGAGATGATAACATCAAAAAGTCACTTTTTTTCTTTTGTAAAGACCAGTTATGACCCCAAATCACTCTGGATCTCATTGATTAGCCAATGATAGGTCCCAGGTGAGGTTCTCTTGGTCGTTATTTTGACCCTGATTGGTTCAGACTCAATGTAAATAGCAATTGTTTTGCTTTTAATCAGAAACCCTGGGGATCTTTACCACCCAGATTGATTTTTATTCATTCATTCATGCGTTAATTTATTCATTATTTATTTAATAATTGACTAGGTAAACAGATAGTCTTAAATACTGAATGGGAGTTTCATCAGTAAAACTGAGAACTGTTAAAGACTTTATCTAAAAAAGGCCGAGGTCTCCCACTGTATCCTAGGCTATCTCCAGTCATCTTGTTCTGTATCTGACCACTGAACCAATATGGCTCTGGAGGATGGAGTGAGGCTGATGACATTGCACAGCCTCTCTCCCTCCTAAATCCAGTTCACTGGCATGTCAGGGCATTAAGGCCAAGAGATGTATAAGAGAAAGTCAGATACAGGAAATTAAGAACTTTTACATAGAATTGAATTTAAATTTTGAACCGTGGTTTGAATATAGAAGTGATGGAAAGGGCATGGAGATATTCCATCAGTAAATGCATCTTGGAAAGACACTAAAAATGGACAATGACGTTGAAAATGAATGCAGGTTGAAATATTTTGGAAAATAATACACTGCTTTCAATATTAAGATGCTTCCTGACAGAGATGCCCTTTGACATAAAAACAAATAGCATTCTAGTGATGCTATATGCCTATGAGATAAATAATTATCTTTGAAAAATTGGGAGGTGAAGTTCACCCAAACAGCAACTTAAAGACTTATGTTCTGCACAAGGAGGTTGTAAATATCAACAATCCAGAATTGTACAGATGTGACATAAAGTGTTATCTGCAAGATTGCGGTAAGAAAAGAATTTATGTAGGCCAGTCACGTAGCTATAAGTACCCCAGCACTTTCACACTATGCCAAAAATATAAAGGAAGGAACCCAGCATGTGTTGGAAGGACATAAACAACATATTTGCAGACTAAGAAAGTGTGGGTAAGGTTTCAGTCTGCACTGTTAAGATTGAAGATCCAAGAGATCATAGGCCTATTCAATTGTCTAATGAATAGATGAGTTAGGAACTTAAATATTGCTTATAGATTTAGATTTATGTAGGCACATAGTCTCATTCATAGATCTAGCTCCATGTGTTTACATCCATATAATATTTATTTCTCTATACTTTCCTACTGGGTTTAGTCCCTGTAATAATTATTTTCTGGAATGTATTTAGTGTTACAAATGCCACACTTAGACCATATACATATCTGCAATCCCCCACCAAAAAAGAAAACATTATGTAGTTGTAAAGCCAATCAGCAGTAGGTTCCTGAGAGAATGCTACTGTGAACAGCCTTTAAGATTCGAATTACACAGTATTAGTGAACACTCTGTTTATTCCATTACAAAATCAGACTCAGTACAATTTTCACAGTTTCAACAATTCACAATATTATATACAATCTTCAGAACAAGGAAAGTCTCAATATTATATCTTATTACAGAAAAGAACAAGGAACAAGAGAAGAATGAGCTGGTTACCCTAAGGGAGAAACCAGCTTCTCATTTTAAGATTCAATCAATCAATTAGCAAAAGGAATGACCTAGTTTCCCTAAGAGGGAGTTGATTCAATCAA
>CM053600.1:130304548-130375829 GCA_028646575.1 Pseudocheirus occidentalis | reverse complement strand
AGAAAGAAAGAAAGAAAGAAAGAAAGAAAGAAAGAAAGAAAGAAAGAAAGAAAGAAAGAAAGAAAGAAAGAAAGGAAGGAAGGAAGGAAGGAAGGAAGGAAGGAAGGAAGGAAGGAAGGGCGTTTTAATCTGTATTCAGATTCCATTATCTCCCCATCCCCTTTGGATGTGGATTAAATTTTCATTATGAGTCTTTTAAAATTGTCTTGAAATTTTTATCACTGAGAATAACTATCATTCACAGTTGATCATCAAACTACTGCTGCCACTACAACGTTCTTTGCTCATTTCACTTTTAATCAGTTTGTATAAGGCTTTCCACAATTTTCTGATATCAGACTGTTTGTCATCTCTTATAGCACAATAGCATTTAAACTTTGCCAAAGCTGTTAATTGATTCACCTTACTGATTTGATAGGTTTTGTTTCAAATTGAAAGACATCCTCTCAGCTTCCAATTCTTTATCTCCACAAAGAGAACTGTTTTAAATATTTTGATAAAAATATGTCCTTTTCCCTTTTTATTTTTTTAAGGATGTAGATCTTTCTGGTGGTATTGCTGGATATTATGGGCAAAGTTACAAAATTCTCTCCAAAATGGTTGGATAAGTTCATAACTCTACCAACAGTACATGAGAATCATAATTTTCCCACATTACCTCCAAAATATATCAATTTTTTCTTTATTGTCTTTTTTTGCATTTCTTTTCTATGACTACACATAGCTTTGATTTTTCTGAAAACTGCCTTTACATTACTTTTTTTACCATTACTAATTGAGTAATTACTTGTATTCTTAAAAAATTGAATCAGCTCTCCATATATTGGAGAAAGGAGGCCTTTATAAGAGTTATTTCCTGCAAAAAATATTGTCTTAACTTTTTGCTTTTCTTTTAATCTTGGTTGCATTAGTTTTGTTTATGCAAAAACTTCTTATTTAATATATCCAAAATTCACCATTTTGCATCCTATCATGTTCTTTATCTTTTGTTTGGTCACAAATTATTCCCTTCTTCATTGATCTGAGAGGTAAACTATTTCATTCTCTCCAATTTGTTTATAATATCACCATGTATGTCTAAATCACGAATCAATTTGAACTTATCTTGGTATATGATGCAAGGTGTTAGTCTATACCTAGTTTAAGTCATACGATCTTCCAGTTTTGCCAGTAGGTTTTGTCACATGTTGAAATCTTGTTCCAAACGTTGGGATCTTTCAATATATCAATCACTAGAGTGATTTCCTATTGTATCTAATGTACCTAATCTCTTCTATTGATCCACCACTCTATTTCTTAGGCAATATTAAATTGTTTTTGATAATTATAACATTATGACAGTTTGAGTTTAGGTATGAGTAGTCCACCTACCTTAACATTTTTTCTTTCATTTCCTTTATATTCTTGATCTTTTCTAGTTTTATAAAAATATTTTAGTAGTTTGATTGATATGGTGCTTTATTATTAAATTAGTTTAGGCAGAATTATCATTTTATTATCAAGGGTCGGCCTACTCATAGGAAATTCATATTTCTCTAATTATATCAATCGAACCTTTATATTTGAACAGTGCTTTGCAATTCACAGGTTAATATAATTTGCAGATTGTCTAGGCAGGTAGATTCTCAGGTATTTTCTTTGCAGTTATTTTAAACTGAATTTTTCTTTTTTGTTTTCTTATGTAGAAATGTTAATGATTTCTGTGGGTTTATTTTGTGAAAATGAGTGAAAGTTGTTCATTATTTCACCTAGATCTTTTAGTTGAATCGCTAGTATGCTCAATGTACACCAACAGAGTGATGTTTGTTTCCTCATTGTCTATTCTAATTCTTTCAATTACTTTTCTTGTCTCGTAGATATAACTAGCATTTCTAGTGGAATACTGAATAATAATGCTGAAAATTAACATTTAGCATTACCCATGACTTTATTTAGAAGATTTCCTAGCTTATCCCCGTTTTAAATAGTTTGATGTTAGTTTATAGATAGAAACTTCTTAATCATTTTAAGGAATGTTACATTTATGCCTATTTTCCTCAATGCTTTATTTTGTTTCTTAATGGGAATGGGTGCTGTATTTTGGCAACAGCTTTTTCTGCATTTATTGACATAATTATATGATTTCTGTGGTTGTTTTTTTTAATTGATATGGTCAATTTTACTGATAGTTTTGCTTATACTAAATCAGTGCTTCATTCCTTTTATAAATCCCACCTGGTCACAGTGCATGATGCTTGTGATATATGGCTATAATGTCCTAGTTAGTATTTTAATGAAATTTTTTGCATCAATCATCATTAGATAAATTAGTATATGGTTATCTTTTCCTATTCTTCTTCCTGGTTTTGGTTAACAGCATCATATTGTGTCATAAAAGGAATTTTGTAGGACTCCATTTATTTTGACAAATAGTTTGTGTAGCATGGGAATTAATACTTCTTTAAATATTTTACACAATTCACTTGTAAATCCATCCAGAAGTGGGGGTTTTATTTTAGAGAGCTTATTGATGGTCTGTTAAATTTATTTTTCTAATGGGGTAATTTAAATAGTATTTACCATCCCCTATATCTTTGCTATATATATATATATATATATATATATATATATATATATATATATCAAATCAGATTGTCAGATTTATCAGCATATATTTGGGTAAAATAATTGCTCATAATTGTTTTAATTTCCTCTTCATTGGTGGTGACTAAAACTATTTAATTTTTTTATACTAAATTTGGGGGAATTTTTGTGGGAAATTTTGTGATGAAGGATCAATTGAATATGAAGGGAAGATACTTTAAAAAATGAATTAAAAATCTGGCCAAACTGCTCCCAAAGCAAGGAAGCAGCCCAACCCCGCTGCTTCAGAGCTCCCAGCCCGCAGAGTGCACGAGGGGCCAAAGCAATTGATCAAGGACTCTTGAATTGAGTGGCCTGGATCCAGATCATGGTCTTGGGTGGTGGTCCTAGGGTGCACTTTCAGTGAGCCAAAGCTGGTGGGGGTACAGCACCCCCCTAATAGCTCTAGCAGCTGAGAAAACCCCAGCAATTTGGGACAGAGATTTCCTTTCTGGTAGCAGAGTTCCACAGAGATTTTTAAAAAAAGCAATTAATTGACTGGCCAACATGAGGAAAAGGAAGCAAAGTAAGAGCAGCAATAAAACTCTAGAATCTTTTTTGGGGGCAAAAAGGATCAAGGCATGGAATGGGAGGAAGACAACACAGTCAGAACTCCCACACCAAATGCTTCCAAAAACCATGAAGATTGCCTACAAGGCACAGATTGGCTTAAAAAGGACTTTGAAAACCAAATAAGAGAAGTGGAGGAAAAATTGGGAAGAGAAATGAGAATGATGTGAGAAAATCATGAAAAGAGAGTCAACAACCTGACTGAAGAAAATAATACCTTAAAGAACAAATTAACCCAAATGGCAAAAGAGGCCCAATAAGCCAATGCCTTAGAAAGACAAATTTCCCTGATGGAAAAAGAGTCTCAAAAGCATTCTGAAGGGAATAATTCCTTCAAAATTAGAGTGGAGCAAATGGAAGCAAATGACTTTATGAGAAATCAAGATACTATTAAACAGATACAGACAAATTAGAAAATGGAAAGTAATGTGAAATATCTCCTTGAAAAAACCACTGACCTGGAAAAGAGATCCAGGAGAGACAACTTGAAAATTATTGGTCTACCTGAAAGCCATGGTCAAAAAAAGAACTTAGAAAGCATCCTTCAAGGAATTCTCAAAGAAAATTGCACTGATATTTTAGAATCAGAGGGCGAAATAGAACTTGAAAGAATTCACCCATCACCTCTTGAAAAAAATCCCCAAAAGAAAATTCCTAGAAATGTTATAGCCAGGTTCTGAAATCCCCACACCAAGGAGAAAATATTATAGGCTGCCAAAAGAAAACAATTCGAATACTGTGGTAACACAATTAGGATAACCCAGTATCTGGCAGCTTTAACAATGAGGGATCGAAGGGTCTGGAATATGATATTCTAGAGATAAGGGGAGCTAGGATTAAAACCAAGAATCACCTACCAGCAAAATTGAGTATAATGTTCCAGGGGAAAATATGGTCATTCAGGGAGGTGGAGGACTTTCAAGCATTCTTTCTGAAAAAACCAGAACTTAACAGAAAATTTGACATTCGAAAACAAGAAGCATGAGAAGGTAAACATGGGAAAGAAATCATAAGGAACTTATCAAAGTTGAACTATTTACATGCCAATATGAAAAACAATAATAGTAACATATGACACTTTTCTTAGTATGAAGATAGGTGAAGGGAGTACATACATATACATATATGTATGTATATGTAAGTACATATGTATGTATACCTGTATCAGCAAGCTCCCTAGCATACACAGGGTAACTGCTAGCACAGGTTCTTAGATCTGCTTTTCCAAAGGAAAGCAACTCAAACAAACAAACTTTAATCAAACAAACTTATCATTTACCTAGTTCAGGGGGGAAAGTCAGCACCCTGAACTCCAGAGAATACAAACCCAAGTTACAAGGACAAGTTACAAATACAAGTTACAAGCAGACCAAGAAATAGATCAGCAGATGGGCTTCCAACCATCTGACCATCATATCCATTATCTATGCAAGTTACCAGAGAGGGAAGCATCAACATCTGGGTTTTTCAAAGCCGGGGTGCTCAACGGCTTCCCAGAGTCTCATCTGGCCAAATCTCACAACTCTTCTCAAAGTGAGCTCCAAAGGAAATCTCACATCAGGGCGTATGTATATGTATATATATATATGTATATGTATGTATATGTATATATGCTTCTCCTGGGTCAGAGAATGTCACAGCCCTCTTGACCCACTGTCCAATTACAAAGTAACAAGGTGTGGCCATTCCCAAAAAAGAAGCCTCCTGCCACAGGCTTCACATGACCACATTCAGTGTATTAGGGGGCAGAGTATATTTTCAAATCAGGGAACATTCTCAGAGCCACTTAAGCCTATCAAAGGGTCTAGGGTCAGGATTCTCATTACAATACCTACACATATGTTCATATAGGAGGGTATATATGCATATATCTGAGCATGTGGGTACATGTGTACACAGAGGATACAGGATTAATTGAATATAAAGGGAAGATACTTTAAAAGATGAAATTCTGAGGTGGAAGAGGACTAGAATGAGAGGAGTCAGGGAGAGACCAAAATGGGGTTAATCATCCCATATAGAAGAAGCAAGAGATAACTGTTACAACTTTGCTTTCATTTACTCTCATTGAATTTGGCTTAGGGAAGGAACAGCATAAACTCTAAACTGGGTATCTTGCCACACAGGAGAGTTGGAGGGATGGAGATGATAGTTGGGATGATGGAGGGGAGGGCACGGTCTGGGGGAGGGTTTCTGGAAGCACACACTTCAGTAAAGGGATAGGGACAGGGTAGAGAATAGAATAAGGGTGGTGACAGGATAGGAAGGAGGGACATATAATCAGCCTTTCACAATATGTCCTCTGTGGAGATGTCCTGTGTTATTACACATGTATAGCCTGTATGGAATTGCTTGTCCATCCAGTGGGAGTGGGTGACAAGGGAGGAACTGAAAGAATCTAGAATTTAAAGCTCTAAAATCAAATGTTAAAAAAAACATACACACACACACACACACACATATATATATATACATATATATATATGTGTGTGTATATATATATATATATATATATATATATATAATTATTATCATTAACTACAAGGAACTGAGAATTAAGATCTACAAGTACTGGGGTAGGGAGACCCTGTTTGCCCAACAGAAAGTTAGAGGGGTGTTGGAGGAGGACATAAAAGAGAAGAAATTGGGGAGGGTCTTTACAGTGGGATCACTGTTTTGGGGTTGGGGGTAGGGGAAAGATGGGGAGAAAATTTGTGACTCAAAATCTGGTGGAAATGAATGATTTACACAAGAAAATAAATGAAATAATTAATTTTTAAATAAGAATGGAGGCAGGGGGGTGAATGGGAGGTAGAGAGAAATTCAAAGGAAATAGAATTTCATCTTTTAGAAATCTCTTAGATCCAAACTATGTGGATTTATATATGTATGGTGATTAAGAAACAATGACAGAATTCTTGAGAGATTTTTTAAAAAAGGATACCACAATCAAATTTAGGTTGTTTGCACATTTTTAATGCTCTTAAATAAAACAATAATAACAAAATTTTGGCACGTTCTAGATAATCATCTTCCTGAAACCATTCAGTGTAGTCAAGTGTAGTTTAAATTTCATATGGTGTAAATGGCAGCCTCTCCTCAGATTGTAACAGTAGTTATAATTTTTTATTTCTGCTTTAATTTTGATTTCACCAAATGCACACTTGTGAGTACTTTGTGTATAACATTACTTCTGTGTGTAATAACCACTTCTGTGTGGTTCTGACTACACCTGGAAAAAAAAAGAAATTCTCAAGGAAAATTGCTTTGATATTTTATAACCAAAGGGCAAAATAGAGGTTGAAAGAATTCACCAATGACCTCTTAAAAAAAAGATCCCCAAAAGAAAATTTATAGGAATATTATAGCCAGGTTCCAGTTTCCAGATCGTGGAGAAAATATCACAAGCAGACAAGAAGAAACAATATGAATATTGTGGAAACACAATCAGGATAACATAGGATCTGGCAACTTCTACATTGAGAGACTGAAGGACTCGGAATATGATATTCCAGAGGTCAAAGGAGCTGGGATTAAAACCAATAATCACCTACACAGCAAAACTGAGTATAATGTTTCAGGGGGAAAATATGGTAATTCAATGAAACAGAGGACTTCAAACTTTCTTAAGGAAAAAAAAACAGCATTGAATGGGAAATTTGACATTCAGATACAAGAAGCAAGAGAAGCATGAGAAAGTAAACAGGGAAAATAAATCATAACGAACTTATCAAAGTTGAATTATTTACATTCCTACATGGAAAAAACAATAATTGATTGTAACTTATGAATCTTTATGAGTATGAGGATAGGTGAAGGGAATATAAATGCATGTATGTATACACACATATATGTATAGATACACATATATGTCTATATAGGACAGCATATGGGTGTATGAATACATATGTGAGTGTGTGTATTTATGTGTACAGGTACACATAGTCAGAGGGCACAGGATCAATTGAAAAGGAAGGGATGATTCTTAAAAGGTGAAATCGAGAGATGAGAGAGGAATACAATGAGAGGAGATGGGGAGAAACAGAGGGGGTAAATTATCTCATATATAAGAGGCAAGGGAAAACTGTTACGTTGGAGGGAATGAACAGGAAGGCAAAAGGGAATGGATCAACCTTACTCCCATTGAATTTGGCTTAGGGAGGGAATGACATACACACTAAATAGGGTATCTTGCCCTACAGGAGAATAGAGGGGAAAGGGATTAGAAGGCAGATGATAGAGGTGAGGGCAGGTGGGGGGGAGGGTAGTTAGAAACACGCTCTTGAAAAGGGACAGGGTCAAAGTAGAAAACAGTTCGAGTTGGGGTGGGATAGTATGGAGGGAAATATAATCAGTCTTTTACAATATGTCCACTATGGAAATGTTTTGTGTAGCTATACATGTACAACCTATATTGAATTGTTTATCTTCCCAGTAAGGGTGGGTGACAAAGAAGGAAGGGAAACAATCTGGAATCCAAAGTTTTAAAATCAAATGTTTAAAAAATATTATTTTTATTATTTTTTTTTACTTGCAGCTGGGAAATAAAATATACAGACACTGGGGTAAAGAGATCCATCTTTCCCTACAGGAAAGTGGGAGAAGGGATGGGGGAGGATATAGGAGAGGGCAGATTGGGGGAGCAAGTATACAGTGGGATCACTGTTTTGGGGTCGTGGGTAGGGGAAAGATGGGGAGAAAATTTGTAACTTAAAATCTTGTTGAAATAAATTATGTAAACTAAAATTAAACATGAAATTTAATTTTAAAAATTTAGTTTTGCTTTAATCTGCAGTCAAGAGCATACTTTCTCAAGTTTCTTGTACCAGGGATGAAGGGTCTTATGAAGATGCCATGTGCATTTTCTCCAGAGTTTTATCACATGTCACTTTCCTTAAAAAAAAAATATATATATATATATACATATGTATGTATATATATATGTGTGTGTGTGTGTGTGTGTATATATATATATGCATATATATATTTCCATTTCCTTAATTTTTTATTTACTTTATACTTCAATTCATCTAGCTCTTAGAGGGGAGAGATGAGGTGCCACATTAACATATTTTTTATTGTCTTTTTCATTCTGTAACTTATTAACTGTCCTTTTAAGAATTTGGATCCTATACTGTGTGTTGCAAAAAAATACGTAGGATTAGTAATACTTTATTTTTGTATTTGAAATCACGCTTGCTACAACAGCCTTTTTCCTTCAATGGGAATAAAAGAAAAAATGTATCTAATAAATCTGTGGTTAAGGAAAGAATTTATAACCACACAAGAGATAGAAAAGACCATGGGAAGAAATATGAATAATTTTGATTACATTGAATTAAAAAGATTTTGAAAAATGAAATTAGTGCAGCAAAGATTAAAAGGAAAAAAGAAACTGGGTAAAAAATTCACAAGTTTCTCTGTCTGATAAAGGCCTCATTTCTCTAATATATAAAGGATTGAGCCAAATTAACAGAAATAAGAGCCATTCCCCCATTGATAAATGGTTAAATTATATGATTTTGCAAAATAGATAGTATACAAATGTGTTTCACACAATTCCATGAAGTAATCAATATCAATATCATTATTGCTTGGCCTCTAAGTAGTGTTGGAGAGGTTAGAGGGAGAGAGAGAATTTTGAACTCAACATTTAAAAATAATGCATGTTTAAATCTTTTTTGAAATGTAATTGAGAAATATTAATGCAATAAATAAAAAACTATATATTTTAATCTGCTGTTCTTAAATTTTTTTAATGAGCTAATGGAATCACTATATTGTGGGCAACAATTCAACCAGGGTAAAATGTGCTGTTACCATTAAGATTTGGGGGTTGAGTTTTATATTGCTGGTATGGGCCTTTTTGTCTACTGCCTTTTCATCCATGAGTGAGAGCAAGTTTCTGATATTTATTTGTACCTAAAATTCATGCTTTTCTGTGCATTTTGTAACTGCCTAATGTTAATAATCTGAAGTAATATGTTGCACTATTTGGATCATTTCTTCACATAATTTACATTGTTCAGTAAATTTAACATCCTTATGGACCATCATCTTGTAATTTCTGATGGTGATGACCTGGTCCTGAATTGCCATCATAATTTTCTTTGTTTCCACATACAAATCAATAACCCTCAATCATTTGTTGCATGTTTCTTTATTTACATATAGTTATTTAGTTCTTATACATATCACCCATGGAGAGTCTTTGGATTCCAATCATGCCCTTTAGTCACCCCATCATTGCCATTTGTAGATAAAATATTATCTTTTGTTATTGGAAAAAATTACTGGCATATATCTGATATTATTCTTTACTATTGATTTTAAGGGATGCCTACATACTCCAAAAAGTATTGCTTTAAATCTTTTACCTATTTGTCATGGGCCTTAAGAACAACTATTAAGTCAATTCTTACATATTTTTTAATACAGGAATCTTAATCTTTCTATAGTTACATTAGGGTGATGGCACAAAAGCTTTGGTAACATTTTGTAGGATTATATTAGGGCACATTCCAATACAGTCATCATACATTTTACAGTTCAAAAAGTATATATTAAGTTAATTGCTTTTCACATGTTCCTCCAATTCAGATTTGTTTTCAGAATGCTAATAATTTTCTTAATTTATTCATCTATGACCGTTTCTTTGTTACCTTTATCCTTTATGCACCTGCCTGCAGAAGGAAATATATTTGCACTTATCCATATATGACCTTCATATATTATCTAATAGCTTTTAATATCTATCCTTACTTGCATGAATTAACAATTCAAAACTAATCAAATATTCATGTAATTTCACTATCATTGGAGAAATATTGCAGGAGATGAAAGGGCTATTTATTCTGTTTTTGATGGTGCCATATAGCTTAACGTTTCCAATATGCATCCTGTGATTAATAAACAGTTTAGTTCAGTTTCCTCTTTAATTTGGAAGCCATAGTTACTTATATTTAAGAGAGGTGTTAATGGATTCAAGGCTAGGCAGAATCATAATGGAACCAATCTGTCTTTATGAAAAATGTTGCATTTCATATGAATCATTCTTGACATTATTTTGTTGGTGGCATATTTTAAGTAGAGGAGAGATTTTTCCTGTGGAAAACAAATATTCTTGAATTCCTATTTTATTTGGATTCATTTTATATCATTATAGTACATGAACAATCTCTGGGTGTGAAATTAAGTCAATGGTTTTGAAATAAACATAAAATACAGTATATAGTTTATAATACTTTCAGGCAACTTGTTAAATAATTATCAAAACAAAAATAGGTTGTTCTTTATACCACTGGAACTTTTTGGCATGCCATTTTTCTTTCTTATCCAATATATTGGGTTATTTTATGAGTAGTGATAGATTATTTTAGTGAAATAAAATATGATTTTTAATAAAGTATGTAAAGATAAAATTGACCTATGTTTGTACTATCAGTGTAGTCACCCTTTGGTAATAAATAGATGATGCTTTCTGTTAAGAAGTTTTGATTAGGCTTATGACTAAGAGTAAGCTGTTAAAGCTCTTTACCAGTGCTATATTTACAACTGTATAGGATCTGAACCAATTAGTGTGGCTCTTCATCTAACCCTGTCACTTTCAACAAAAAATTCAGGGAGAGAGGCTGATATTTTAGTAATCTTGCTTTACATAATCATTCTGTGTTTTATTTTATTAATAATATATAAACTTTCTACTCCTTGTTTAATTCCACCCATATTTTCATTGTTTTAGACTTCTATTAGACATAAAGAACAAGAAATTTTCCAAATCTTCCTTCTTTGGGGGTTCTGTCTTGTCTCCTATTTCTATTTTTTCTTACAATTATATAATAATATTTTTTAAATTAAAGATTATTTTTGATGCTGATTTGAATCTGTGCCTTTATTACCTTTTAGCTTTCCCTTGCATTTGTGGATTTATGGAATCTATCATTTCTTATAAGCTCTTTTTTTGCTTTACATAGGTTCATTTTTTTATTAGCATTAATTGTATAACATCACATTCAGGTTTTCTACTAAATCCACCTGGTAGATTTTGATGTTTTTGACATCATTCACCACACCTCAATAGCTCTTTCAAGTTGTTTTTGTTTAGTTTTGTTTTCCGCAATGACATTTCATGGCTTTTTGCTGGTTATTCATTGATATATCTAAATTTCCTTCTTTGGTTCTTACAGTTTCTATAAATATTTTGGAGGGATTTCTTTTTAATGGTTGTTCTAGATTCCAGTTTTTTTAATCATAACATTTTCATATAATTGCTGTGCCTTTTTTGCTCATATTTCCTTTAATTAAATCCTTTATATAGGATTTTTTAAAAATCTACTCAGTCAATGGCAAGTTGATTTCATATCTTAAAATGTAAAAGCCTCATCAGAGATGTCTTCAAAATCTAAGACTCCTAAGATCATTGATTCCTTGCATGCTATATATTACATTATTTCTTCTATTCATGACTTTATTAGAAATATGTTATAACTTATTTCTACCCATTATATCTATACCAGGTACTTAAAATATTCATTTCTGCATAAAAGAGTATAATAGTCAGTGAAAATGCTACACAGTTTTCTAAATTCTGCATCTAGCCCTACGTTTATTCTTACTGAATTCTTGCCCTATGTTACTGACGATCTTCAGTGCCTATTTAATTTCATAGATGAATAGATGTAAAGGAACAGAGAATTATTGGCTTATAGACAGAGAGGTGGCATCACATATTTTTCTTGAGCACTAGCTCTCTATCCACTAGGTTCATTACAGTAAAAATAAAATAAAAAAGAAATAAACATAGGCAAAGAGGAATCAAAATTATCATTTTTGATGAATGATTATTTTCTTAATAAACTCTATAGAGTCAACATAAAAAACCAGCAAAATTGAAGTATTTAAAATAAATTTCATTAAGTAATTAAGTAACAGCATTTCTATATATTTCTAACAAATATTTATTAGGAAGATATAAAAAGAAAAAAATAAGACAACAAGAGATTGTGTGAAAATCTTAGGCATTTATCTGCCAAGCCACATATAAGAGGAACTATCTGAATTCAACTACAAAACAGTCTTTACAGACACAAGGAAAAATCTAATATTTGCTTATGTGTAGGCTAAGGCAATACAATAAAAATAATAATAGCATCTAAAATAAGCTATTTATTCTTTTTCTTGCCAGTCAATTTAACAAATAATTACTTGCTACGTCTAGAAAATAATAAAAATAATGGGGAGTGAGAAAAGGTCCATAATCTCAATGAAAATAACAAAAAGTGAGAAGTGCAAGAAATACCATCTAACAAACTATACTGCAACCCAGTATGCATCCAAATTTTTAGACATTGGTAAAGAAACAGAGACATTGATCTTTAGAAATATTGAGTACATAATATACTGGTGCAAATGAGCATAGTAGCACATTCTTTTTTTTGTAAACGTAATGAAGTATCATGTTTGGTGGGTAAGAATTCACTATTTGACAAAAAAATAAAGAATTTTGTCAAAGAGGTCTCACAGAAACTAGAAAAGGAAAATTAGTTTGTAACATTTACCCAAATAAAATCCATTTACCCATCCAAATGGAAGAATGACATATACAGAAGGAGATATCATTTTTAAAAAGAGAGGAGGAAGAAATTATCAAAGATTAGAGAGAATCACAGAAAGTAAAACAGACATTTTTATTTATGGAAAATTACCAAGTTTCTGCACAAACAAAATAAATGCAATTTGTGGGAAGGGATTTTTGCAGTAAGTTTTTCTAACAAAGAGTCCATTTCAAAGATATGTAAAGAATTGTAAGGGAAATGTAAAAGAAAATATGATCATCAATTGATAAGAGGTGAATGTATATAAACAGTCGGTTTTCATAAGGAAAAAAATCTAGTCAATTAGTAGTTGTACATAAATGTTCTGACTCATTAGTAAACATAGAGAAAAGCTAATTATAGTGACTGGAGTTCTAACTTATACCATCTGAATTGTCAAAATTAACCCCAAAAAGACAATATGCTACGCTCCTGGCCATCAGACCAAGAATCATAATAAACTTAACAGGTGAAGATAAAGCCATGGCCATAATGGAAAGTGAGTGTTATGCACCATAGTATCTACTTCTTAAACGGACCAAGTCACTAGGATGTATGGACAGAATCAAGCTTGAAGGTTAGTACAGCTTAACTAAAACTATGCAAGTATAGATATTGGGAGAGGGTAGGAATTATCAGAAAGGACTTTCCATAGGAATTAATGTTTGAACTTAGTTTATCAGTAAACATCTTTAAAACCTTAATTAAGGGTGTTTACAGTTTTTTTTTTCTTTAAAAAATAATGAAATTTTAAAAGAATTGATGGAATTCTCAGGAGGTGTTCAGAAAATTACTTTTGTACTATTTAATTTTTAGTGTTCACTTGTCCTCACCTGCTACATCACAGAAGGTAGGCACTTACTAAATGCATGCTGAACCAAACTTTATTCACCTGCCAGTCTTTGTGGCCTTCTCTTGCCTCTGCATTTGGGCATTTTTTTTTCAATTTTTAAAAAGACACCTACCCTCCCAAGAGACTTCCATTACTCTGCTAGTTAGCCAAGCAGAAATTTAGTTGAAGCAGCTGGACTTTCTGATCTGTGATCAGAGGCATGACTTTTATTTTAAATTTAAATGAACAACAATTAGCCTTAGCAGTTGAAGTGTGGAATATTTGCATTTGCTAATTAGTGATTTTTTTTCTAATTGTTCTTCCCTGTTGAAGAAAGTAGTTGACCTTGAATTAGCTATGACTGAAAAACTGCATCATTGTCATGAAGACATCCATTTTATTCTTGCTTTACAACTGTAAAATATTGAAAAGGGCTTTATAGTTTATCATAATTCCAGTTTCTTTTACTAAATAGAAAAGAAATGGGAAGACTGCATGGGCCTATATGGTACTTTCACCAGTCTTAAATAAGCACCTGAATTAGACCCATTCATTAATACACATAACACTGAGTTTAGTTTCGCTCACCATAGAAGGGGAGTCCTGAAACACCACTGTCTAGCATGATTTCTCAGAAAATCATGGGAGGAAGGATTCATTTTAGTTTGAATCAATGAATATTTATTAAGCACCAAGGAACCAGCAAGATATTAGTTGTCAGACAAATAGTTCTTGCCCTTGAGGAGGGCAAGAAAATCCAATAGCTATACAGAAAATAAAAAAAATTAAAGTAGGTAAATGCTTGGGGGAAGAAATTGAGATCAGGAAAAACTTTGTCATATGAATTGTCTAAATGCATTTGAATATTTTAAAAGAAGAGGGTGAGGAATGAGACCACACCAAGGAGGGTAGATGGTTTGAGTAAAGGTGTAGAGATTTTTTTTTAATCATAAATATGGCCTAGAAAAGGTCTTTAAACATCATCTGGTCCCATCCTCTCATTTTATAAATAAGAAAACTGAGGAGAATTGTGAGGTAATTTGTTCAAGATTATATGAATGGTAAGCAACACAGCTAGTAATTAAACCCAGGTCTATTCACTTTGAATGCAGTATTCACACACACAAACTAAAATAAATAATTTGGCTGCAATCTTAAATGCATGAGAAGGAATGTGAAATAATACTACAAAAATACATTAGACTTTGAATGCGAAGATCTGCAAACGGAATTTTATAGTTTATCCTGGAAGCCTTATGATGTGGGTGACTGTTCCACACAGTAATGGTACCAAGAAATAAAAGTAGTAAAATTTTTAAAAAGCAGCAGTTGAAGATCAGCAAAGGCTTCATGTAGAAGGTAGTAGGTAAGCTATATATGAAGAAAGAGATATCTTCTAGGAGGTAAAGCTGAGGAGAGACTGTATTCCTGGCATAGGGGATTGCCAATACAAATGAATTTAAATGGGAGGTGGAGTGTTACAAATAAGGAAAAGAAAAGCCAATTTCTCAGAATCACTGACTACAATAAGGTATGTAAAGTATAATAAAAATGGACCAAAGGTTTGGTAAGGTTTTGAAGGACTAGAAAAGTTTTGGGGTTTTTTTTTTGTTGTTTTTATCTTAGAACCACTGGAATTTATTGATTGGGGAGGTGCATAGTCAGATTGTTGCTTAAGGAAAATTTCATTGGCAGCAGGATGTAAAATAATTTGGAATGGGAAAACACAAGAAAGAAATAAAAGAACAATTAGAAAGCCATTGCAACAATCTAATCAAGAGATTATGAGCACTAGAGTTAAAATGTTAGCTGTGTGAGTAGAGAAAAGGTAATGGCACCATTCAAGTAGGAAGAGGGATCAGATGAGAATCAGATAAGGTATTGTAGAAGTAGAATTTCAAGTCAAAATTACAAAATAAGACTTTGTTCATTTTATATACATCTTATCTTTCATAATGAAGCAAGATTTATTAGTTGTTGTTTGTCCTTCATTTTCAAAACCAATGACATCACAACTTAGTGATATCTTGACTTGCACATGAATTGAATTTTAGTAAGACAGAATTATGCAAATATTCAGCCTCATTCTTTCCCATAGTCCAGTGGCTAGAAAAAGGTCAGGAAAACCAGCATTAGCCCGGGATACAGTGCATAACTTTAGTTTCTCTAAGTACTCCACAGTGCCTACTTCAGCCATTTTCATGGTTGTTGGAACAAATTGTTCTCTTCCACCCATTCTGCCAGAGGGGAAAATGTATTAACATGCCTGAGGGGGATATCCCCCTAATTCACTGAGGAGTTTAAAGGCTGTTATCTTCAGACTGATTTAGCCTGTCTTCTTGAGATGATTTACTCAGGGGTGGCTGCTGTGCGTGCTACAATTTCTTAGAGTCACACATGAATAAGGAAGAGACTCAGTTGAGTTGAACTGGTTTCTGGATACAACACAGTTGATCAATACTCTCAAATCTATGCTGTATCAGAAATACATTAACCTTTAAAAGAAGGGGGAACCTTAATTTTCATCTAGTCCAATACATTACAGATATACTCCTGGCTGTTTTGGTTTGTTTGTTTTCTAAGTGCTAGATTGCTTCTAAGCAAAGTGCTTTATGGTTTTTGGTTAGTTTCCCTGTTGTAAGTGAAGATGGTGAACTAGATTATTTCTTACTCTGAATTCTAAACTCCTCAGCTCCTATGTTTCTAAGTTACCTGCTGTGAAATTTTATAATTCTAAGTATGCTAGCATTCTGCTACTTGGAAAAGTACAAATCCAAGTATGCTAATTTACATGGCACATTCCTTAACTGAGAAATTTGAGTAAAGGTTTTAAATGAACCAATCATCATTCTATGTCATTATCATTCATGATAGCACCCTCTGAGGCCCCTCATTCTGTGTGAGCACTCTCATGGTTGTCAAAGTTCATGTTGACATAAGGGACTGACGGATTCATTAACAACCTGTAAATCAAGTTTTCAATCACTTGTGAAGAGATAGATCCCCTGTCACTAGTGATACAAAAAAAAATCATTTTCATAATGGATCAGAGCAGTACACTATCTAAAGATATTTTTGCTTTGCATAAAAAAGAAATTATACTTATCCATTAATAATTTTAATTGCTAGATAGAGAATGTCTAACTCTGTATTATGGAACATATTTTAGAGATGTGGAATGTGGGTCAGCAAACCTTTTATGCCAATGGATTTATGATATTTTTTAAGAGAAGCTTTGTCTCTTAAGTCTTTAAAAATAGACTAAAAAAAATGTTGAAAATAATTTCTGCCAAACACTTTGGCACTCCACTGACAAGACAACGTAAGCTGCAAGTAATATGGTTTGTAAATCTGTTTCATCCTATTTCCATAATTAGGATACAGGGAAATTTGACTTTGATTTCTGCTTTGAAATCTTTTGTCCATAATGGACTCCACCTTAGACATACGTTCTTCCTTTCTTACAAATACAAGTCCTGCTGATTTGCATACACGTTTAGTGGGTATTAAGATCAGAATATTACTTAAACCATTTGATCTACCAGGTGCTCATAGGCAAATAACAAACATACTTGTGTGCCTTCAAATTCCCCTTTGTTTGTTTTCCTCTTCTCTATCAGCTGTAGACATAATTAAGAGGAAGGCTTGCCACAATAATTTTTTTTCACATCACTATATTAAGTATTTTTTTAATTTCCTTACAAAGCTATAAATGATATCTATTTATGTTTGTCTGTGTGTGGGGGTGTGCATATATGTGTACATATGGATATATAATACAGATTATACACCCAATATATACCTGTACATAATACACAAAACATGCATATATATGTGTGTATGAGTATGTTAATGTTTGTTATCTTTCACTGTCATACAATATGAAAAAGGATCTTTCTTTGGATTGTCTAAAGTTTTATTCAAATCAACATGTCAAAATTCTGTTTAAAATATAGCCTTCATAATGACAGCATACAAATTACTTTGTATGGAAAATAAGAAACTGGGTGGAAGGGAAGTTTTTGAGTTTGGAATCATATGCATAACACAGTTGAATTTAAAATTAAGCCTTGATAACTTGATAACTAGTCATAAGCATGCTGAAGATACTGTATGATGCTATAGGTTTTGTATAGGGTTTGATGTTGGCAATGACCAGCAAAAAAACATCTCACCTCCATATTTGGATCATAGAATCACAGGTCTACAGCTGAGAAGGACTCAGAGACCATGTAGTCTCATCCAGTTATTTTACAGACAAAGAAAAGGAGAATCAGGAATCTAAATATCTGACAAAATGTCATAAAGTTAATGCGTGAGGAGCAAGATTTGATCCCTAGTACTCTACACTTACAGTGCTTGCTCTTCTGTATGATGCTACCTCTTTATTACCCATGTGCCAACAGGTGAGTAGCTTAAACTCTCAGTATCCTCTGCTCCCTCACTTATAATTTGGAGATAATATCTGTAGTCTCCACCTCCTAAGATCTGAATGAGACTCAAGTGAGATTATTTTTTTAAGTGGTCTTTGGAAACTTTAAACATTAAATGAAGGTCATTTATTCTCCTTAATGTTTTTACATCTATCATTATTAAGAAGCAATGTTGCCAGACTTGGCATCAAGAAAACTCTTAAACACTTTTGGAGTCTCTTCCAGACAGGTTCTATGACTTATAGAGTCCTCTGCAAGTCAAGTAGTCACTGCTTGGTCAAGCAGTTTTGTAAGTGGTAGAACAGTAGCCAATCTCCTTTAGCAGTTTCCCCCACACACACCCCATTGGATGTTTCCAAAGCTGATAAAATAAGCCAATAGTCACTAAACATTTATCAAACACATTTTATCAAGCACTGTGCTGATTATTGGGGATGCAAATTTTCTTTGACTTTAAAAGTCTTTCAAACTATTGATGGAAGACAAAAGACAAAAAGATGTTGAAAAGAAGAGGGGATGGGAGGGGAGAGGCTAGGAAAGTACCTGCCTCCGAATATGGTAGAGAAATTAGTAGAGATTTCTGGAGGTAGGGTAGGCAGTAGAGAGATGTGGAAATGTCTGAGTTGAGGTCTCTCCTTGAATGGAGGTTTGAAGTCCATAGCCCCACCCTCCAATCAGAGAAGCAGAGGTAATGTGGTACAGTAGCACAAGTGATAAGATCTTCCAGTATGATGAGGTTATCAAAATAATAATTTTCCTTGGGTATAATGGAGAAGTCAGTCACAGAAGTCTCAAGATAGTATAGCCAGGTGAGAGATGATGATAAATTATTTATGTACATAAAACTAGTAGTGTATGCATGCATACAATATATGAAATTGAACTTGTCATCCATATATGACCAAAAAAATACTTTGAGTTTTTACTATGATTTTGGCATGGTGCTAAGGTTTGTGGTAGACAAAAAGAGGAACAAGTCCCTACCCTGCACGTCAACATGTACATCTTACTCTTCCACATGCTCAAGAGGCTTTTTTCCCTCCTTAACTCGAGAGATAGAATATCCTTTCAGGATAGTAATGATACATTTCCAACACAATTTCCAGCACACACATATATGAAATTGTGTCCATTTTAAAAGAAGTCTAAAGCTTATCTCATTATAATAACAATGTACGCTGACTTATTTACAATTCCAATAGTTTCTTTTCTCTTCTTTATTAAACTTCTACAACAAAGTTAGGTCTTATATAACAAAAAAAAAACCTGAACATTTCTTAAATGTGGTATGTGTAAGACTGATATTAGAACAAAAGATCATGTTTCCTAGAATTATGCAGATCCAGGGCCACATTAAGCAGATTGGCTTCTAGGCTATTGCTATAAGTACAAGTCTTAGCTTCCTTTTATGAAATAACCAGTAAAGATTAAACTAGATGGATTTTAATATGTAATGTCCATGCCAAGATATGCTGAGTCATATTGACAATTTACATGACAGGACCTTTACCACTGGCTAAGTTGGGACTAGAACTTTTGATGGGAAAAGTATATAAAAGTTTATTCTCAGTTTTTACATGCATAATGTAACATTTTAAAATAACTGCAGTTCTTGCACAAGAATGAGAATGTAATTGCTATTGGTATTACTGTTGGTTTTGGTAAAGCATAATGTCAGGAAGTATAAAGGCTACCACAAATACCATCCCCTTATGGATAAAGTATGTCTAAGAATGATGCTGATAGATATAATTCTTTTGCCAATTCACTCTGGAAGGCACATTTTAGGCTAATATTTGTTGACATTTAGAAGCCATGTGGTATAGTGGATAGTATACTGGCCTAAGAGTCAAGAAGACATGAACTCAAATCTTTCATCTGATATATACTGGTTATGTCATCCCTGGAAATGTAAACTGGTTAAAACTCTCAGTGCTCCAGGCAACTCTCTGAAACTATGCTTTCCAGAATAGATGCCTATCTACATTGATAAAGGAAATTTACCCATCAGGAGCTCCCTATATCAATAGAATCACTTGTCTTCTACCCTCTCCTAAAAAAAATAATGGAGATGCATTAGCTGGGATCAATTTCTGAAACTACCAAAAAAAAAAAAGAAAAGAGTAAGGTAAATTCTAAGTAACATACAAGACAGGGCAGATCTCAGAATTTTTCCATAAGTGCATACACTTATGATAATCAGTGATATCCAGGAAGCAATGCTGTTGAAGATGTATTTGATGTAAACTTATGATAACTGGAACAATGGTATTCTGTGATATGTAGTCATGGAAGTCTCAGTATGAAAACTTATCTAAAGCAGTTGAATAACCAAAAATATTTCCAAGGAAAAGATGAAGCTATCACTATCGTAGGTATTCAAAGAGATAAAACATTGATAGCAATGGAGATACAATAAATTTCAGTAAATTAGATTAGAAAAAAAGACAAGGGTTTATTTTCTAGCAAATGTGATAAATCAGCAAGTTTTTAAAAGTTGTTGAAAACATCATGCTGCCAGGCAGAAGCTGCAGAGTTTTGGCAGAGAAAGGAGTATAGCATCTGGTCTTTGAGGAGATAAGGTCAAGAATGACCAAAGGGCACCAATGGGAAACCAGAAGCAGTAGGGGTGATCTCAAAGGGAAGGAAATAATTCCAAATCTCCAGAAAACAGAAACAAACAAAAACAACAACAATAACAAAAAGCATTAACTATTATCCATTTATGGTGGTTTTTACTCATTCATTATAGAATCATTTTAAATTATTTTAAAAGAAAGAATATGCTTTATTATTTCCTTAAATTTGACTTGTGTATGTAAGATATAAATAAATGTGCTCTATATTTACACATTTAAAGTAAAACCCAATATTTATAAAATAAATTAAGGTGTACAAAGCTATTTACATATATTATCCTACTTGATCTACACAAGAATCCTGTGCAGTAGGTACTAGTATTATCTCTATTTTGCTGATGAGGCAAATAAGATTAAGAGAGTTAAGTGATTTGCCTAGGGCCACAGAGATGAAGAGGAATAAGTAGTCAAAATCCAGACATTCCTGACTCAATTAACATACACACACATATAGATATACTAATATTCACATACATATACACATACACATACACATGCACATACACATGCACATACACATACACATACATACATACATAGTTAGTTTGGTTTTTGGACAGGAAGCAATAATCCATTGTTTGACCTATATCTAGAGCACTTTCAGCTTGGTTAGACCTAACAGAGCTTATACTTTGCTACCGTTGCCTTTGAAAAGTTAAGGACATGTTTATACCATGAAAAAAACTTAAGAAGAAGGCATTTGTAAATATGTGAAGACATATATGTATGTGGTTATAGACATGCATGTTGGATATGATAGTCATTAAATATCATATTTTTGGCCCAAGTATGAATTTATCAAACAAACTGCTTCGCTTTATTTAAAAATGTCTTTTTCTACATCAGGAACTCCAGAGACCAGAGAAGGCTGGAAGTGGGATTCACCCTTATCTTGGGACATATTCCATATTGGAAGGAACAGACATCCTGAGACCATAAAATGCAAATGGACCCCGCTCTGTCCATTGTCTCATCAATTTGTATTTACAACTAAGAAACTTCCTTTCTCATTATATGTATGGTAACATATGGAGATCATAAAATTGTATGACACAACCACCCTGAATTGGGATGTTTCTAAAAAGTATTTAAGCTTTCTCATTCTTTTTTTCAGGAGTCAGACTTAGTCTGGCTCCTTGTACATACAAGTTCACTAGTTTTAAGGGAATAAATGCCATAATTGTATATCACTATCATCTCCTTTAACCAAACTTCTTAAAGGTTAACAAAACATAATAGCAATAGACACTAATTTAAGTATATATATAATTTTTAAGACCACAGTGGTTAAAATACAAGGATTAAGGGAATGGCCTGAAAAAAAAATCACTAAAATTTACACAAAACTGTGTCTACTTAACTCTAAGCCCTATGATTCTAAGTTGGAATAACAGTCAATTCATAGCCAATTTGAAGAAATGATGCTTCTCTTTTTAATGGATACTTCACCATATTCATATATCTGTTCAAATTGGAAGTCTATAGTACTGGAAAGAGGTTTGTTTGTTTTTTCTTTATTAATTCTAACCCCCAGCAGTTCCTGTTTGCTTGTGAGTTTTAAATGTATTGCATTTAAAATGTAAAAAAAAATCATTCTCATCTATTTGCTATCTTAAACTCCTTCCGACCCAATGATGTTGTCTCTTTCTATGTATAAGTTCAATAACAGAAGAAAAATTCTAGGTATGAAACATAGAGGACTAGAAGGAGGGAATTTTTGAAGGAGATCATTCTCAGAATCCTTCCTTTTGTCTCTCCTTCAGAGCTGTAAATTTTTTGACCTTGATAGCATGATACAAAGCCCATCTGTTTATCCAAATGTTTACCATCAAAGAGAGATTTAAACTGAGTGCTTTGATTTTCTTTAGTCACGTTGAGATTGGTAAGAAGATATTAGATGGTAATGCTATGTAATCAGGGAGCTTTCTGTCAGGATGCATTTGAAAAGAGCATTTGTCATTTTGATGATAATTTAAGTTTTTAAATAAATTGTTTTTTTTGTAAATGTGCCCAGAGGGTTTATGTTGTGTGCATATTTGTAAATATCAAATTAAATTAATGAAAGCTGCATATCATTTTGTGAATTATTATTGCAATATCCTTTTTCAGAAATGGAAATTTGAAATATGATTGTTCCTGGTGCAAGCTATCAAATAACAGACAATGTTTTGTGATATTTCACATTTATTTGCCAGGCCATAAGTTGCTACATATCTTAAGAAACATTATTTTGGAAGACAGTGATGAATGAATCAGTAAGAAAATATGATAAACTATTTGGGCAAACAAATGTGTGTGCCAAACAAAGGTTCACAATAAATGAAGCTACATGTAAATGAAATTATTTAAATTATGAAGTATCTCAAAATTGGTAAAAGAGAATCAGCTAAGAAGCAACAGCTGTCCTTTATTCATTAGATAATGAATACTTGAACTAGGATTCCAGCTGTTAATGTAGAGAACAAAGACCAAATCCAAGAGATGTGGTAGATGGCAAAACAGTTGAACTAGAGACCTTGCTGAATATTGGGAGAATAGAAAAACAGAGTAAAAAGCAGTTCCAAGACATGATACTGTCAAATCACTCATTCAAGATATGTCCATTTGATGTAATTATGTTTAAATCCATTTAAATATTATATTCAAGCTCATATAGTGGATCAGACAAGAGATAACCTTTAGGCAACAGGGTGTTGAGAGTTATGTAGACAATTAGAGATCAGAAGTCAATTAAGAAACTAATAGAAGACACAATGTTCTAATAAAAAGAGCACTGGGTTAGGTTAGAAATCAGAAAAACAGGTTTCTAATCCTGAACATTCCCTAAGGGTATGTGGAAGCAACTCATTTAATTGGTCTAGACCTCACTTTACTCATCTAAAGCAGATTGGATCATCTCTAAGGTTGCTAAAAAATGTGATGAATCTAAAATTCTATGATTCTGTATCATAAATATGGAAGTAATAGCTGCCATAAGTATGAAAGGATTTTCAATGAGAATGAATATAGAAGAATAGCTAGTATTATGACTTTTAATGGCCTCTATGTTTTGTTTTTCTTTTGTTTTTTTTTTTGAGGGGGGGAAGGCAAGGCAATTGGGGTTAAGTGACTTGCTCAAGGTCACACAGCTAGGAAGTGTGTCAAGTGTCTGAGACTGGATTTGAACTCAGGGCCTCCTAACTCCAGAACCAGTGTTCCATTCACCCCACCACCTAGCTGTTCCTTGACATCTATGGTTAAGAGAAGAAAAAAAATGACTCTAAGGAAGAAATAATAATAAAAGTAGTTTAAAACTAATTAATTAACTCAACAAATATTTATGTAATATTTGCCTTTGTCAGATAATATGTAGTGGGGGAAAAATGTTGGATTTAGAGTCAAAAGATGAGTTTAAATCCATGTTCTACCACTTCTGTAACATTGAAAGAATCAATTAAGGTTTGTGCCTCAGTTTTCTTAACTGCAAAACAAGAAGTTTAGATTAGAAAACCACTTGACAATTCTCATTCTATATTCTTATAATCCTATGATTTCCACGGAATTGAGGAGTAAGCATTACAATTTAACATTGCAACTGAATGGTAGAATGGATAGAGTACTGGACCTGGAATAAGAAAGACCTGAGTTCAAATATGAATTCAAATATTGGGTGTCACAATGGATAAGTCACTTAATCTCTGCTGTAGTTTCTCATCTGTACAATGGGAATAACAATAGCACTACTGTCCTAGGATTGCTGTTAAGGAAAAAATTAGGTAATATTTGTAAAGTGCTTTACAAATACTAGCTAATAATAATTGCAAAAGATATAAAGTTCAGAAAGTACAAAGTACTTTCATAAAGCAGGTAATACTCTTGTCTATTGATTGAAAAAGGCAGGTTAGGTCCTAATCTTAAAGATCCTTGAATATCAGACTGGGTTTGAATTTTATTCAATAGATAATAGTGCCATTGAAGGTTTTCATTTCTTTGTTGTTGTTAGCAAAGGGTATCTTGAACTAAGACAGTGGTTCTCAACCTTCCAAATGCAACAACCCTTTAATACTAATGTGGTATATCTGCATGTGGGCGGACCCGCCTAGAGACAGATAGAGATGCAGTATCTCGATTCCTAAGGCCATCAGAAATATGTTTTCCCATGGTCTTAGGCAACTCCTGTGAAAGGGTTGATGACCTAAAGGGGTCATGACCCATAGTTTGAGAACCACTGAACTAAGGGAATCTGGGTAGCAACAGAATGCCAGGCATGGAATCTGGAAGATTCATCTTCCTGATTTCAAATCTGGTCTCAGACACTTACTAGCTGTGTGGGAAAGTCACTTAACCCTGTTTGTCGCAGTTTCTTCATTTGTAAAAAGAGTTGAAGAAGGAAATGGCAAACACTCCAGTATCTTTGCCAGGAAAACCCCAAATGTGGCCACAAAGAGTCCAGCATGACTGAAACTGTTGAATAAAACAACAAAGTATGAATTGACTTGGACTTTAGAACAGTATTATAGTCAACAGAAAGAAGCTAAGATTGAAGTTTTGAAATTAGGTAACTTGTCATTACCAGTAATAGGGAGTTTTGAGTTAGACTGTGGGAGTGGAAAAATTCATGAGATCAGTTTTATTAAATGCTGAATTTACATTTGTATATCTCTACCATATACCCCCTTCGCTCCATCTGTCACTGCAACAACCATGGTACTATATCTCATTTCTTCATGCCTGGACATTAGGCTTGTGCTTGAGTTTCCTGTCCTAAGTCTTTCTCCACTCCAGTCAACTCTCCATTCTTCTGTCAAGGTGGATTTGAACATTCCACATCCCTATTCAACAAAGTTCAGTGGTTTTTTATCACAACAGCCACTGCCCACCCACCTCTGATAAAAGAGTTCTCTGTTTCCCATAGACAGCTTATTCCCCCAACTGTATTTAAAAACAAAAACTATTAATAAATTCTTCTGGAAATCTTTCCACAATTTTCCCCCAAACTATTTTCCCTTTTCTTGGCATTTATTTTTTTTTAAGTTTCTTCTTACCCATGTTAGCTTACATCAATTAATTCTCTGTTTGAAGATGTGAACTAACACTGAGATTGCAACTTGTATTATAAAATTGAACACATTTTCTCTTCTTAATTGATAGAACTCTACAGAAGACTTGGAAATTATCAAAACTAAAGATACTTATACTATTTGTTATCTCAAAAAATGTGTGAATTTCTCTCTGTTCTAAAATCAGATTCTAATTTCTGAGTTCCTGCCTTTCACCTATTTAGATTATTTTAAATGATGAAATTCATTTAAATTTGTTGTTCAGTCATGCCCAACTCTTTATAACTCCATGGAGCAAATTATTCATAAAGTTTTTCTGGCAAAGATACTAGAGTGGTATACTACTTCCTTCTCCAGGATATTAAGGCAAACAAAAATTAAGTGATTTGTACTAGGTCACATAGTAAGTCTCTGAGGTCAAATTTGAACTCATGTCTTTCTGACTCCAGGCCCAGTGCTCTATACACTGAGTTGTGTAGCTACATTTAAACAGCTTAGTCCAAATTTTGGGTTAGAGTTTAAATACAAGTAATTCTGAATGAAAATTCCAAAAATATTATGTATGTATGATTTTTTTTGTTTGGAAAGAGTAAGGAAAAATAAGTCAAATAACTCATTATTTGCTCAGTCTTCTCAGAGAGAATAAAAAAGAGGGTTTTGGTAAATCTCCTAGATATTGTGCAGGAACACTGGATTTAAAATTTAGTATAAACATTTCACAATCAATAGAATGTTTTAGTACTACTCAAATAGTGTTTGTAAAGAATAAAGGGTAATAGGTTAATTTCTGTATTTTGAATTCATTTGTGAATCTCAAAGACAGACTAAAAGATTAGTTTGCAAAGCATTTATAAAGTCCACTTGAGAAATAATAGATGAAAGTATTGATAGCTTAAAATTGAAGCATAGGAAGATCAATCTCTATCTTAGAACCCTCCTATGAAAAAGAGAGAACTTTAGGGTGGTGATTTATTTGTTTTCTGAATGACAAAATAAAATCAAATATGACTCCTTGACCTAGCACACCATTTCAACATTTAAAACTTGGCTATATTGTTTTAAATGAAATTATGCATTTGGAAAGATTGTTTAAATTGATATTTGTCAACTAACCCTGGTCAGAATCAAGTTTAGTGAGTTTCTATGACTACAATTGGACAGTTCCAAAATGATATAATGATTTCTTTAATAACTTTAATCTTGACCTCTTTTTGAACAACAAAACCCTGGAAATTGGTGGCATGAAAAGAGCAAATCAAACATTGTTGCCTCCAGGTAAAAGTTGAAATAAGATTACATATTACATAAATGAAAAAGTTTCTCAGGAAAACTCTGGAAAAACATCAATGTTGTAAAAGTAAAGGGGTATCATACTCCAATACACAAAGTTCTGTTTAAATTAATTTGGTCATTAAACAAAGAATATATTAAATTCTTATTTTGTGAAAGCACGCCGACAGTGACCGTGGAGAGAGCTCTCCTGGCCGGCAGGGGCCTGGGGCTGGGGGAGCCCACCTGACCCCGGCGCCGGGATACTCCTGGGGCCGCCGCTGCCAGTGATGGAGCCGAACCCTGGCACGAGCATCGGGGAGCATTGGGAGCAGGCCCGCAGCTTTGTGTCCAGGTCCCAAAATGCCACGGAACAATGAAAGGCCAGCGAAGATCTCTGCTCAGCAGAAGAGGCCACTTGCCAGCCTTCTCAGAGATGTGGACGACCGGGTTTGAGGGCCTTAAGAAGTTTTACATGCCAAGCAGAAGCAGTCCCTCCAGCGTCGGAGGAAGGCCCTTCAACTCCAGAGGAAGAGCGCCCAGACAACAGTTCTGGCTGCTAAGGCGCATGCCACCCTGGCTGCTCCGAATAGCCACCCGGTCCCTGGCACTGTGAGTCCCCACATCCGGGGGGCCTCGTTGGAAGCCTGCCAGCATCTGTGGAGAGATCTGCCCAGGAATGCCAACCAGAAGAAGAGCTCTGGAAGGCAACAGCTGACTTGCCAGTAGGCGGTGTGTTAGGTCAGGCCAATGATTGCAGGCAGAGGACTGACTACCAGTATACCGGTGGGCTTAGAACAGCCAGTGGGGAGGGCCAGGTGGAGAGTAGCACCACCTTAGTCACCTTGAGGAACCAGAAGGGAAATGGTTGTTATTGTAACTGCTACCAAGGGCTGGACTCGAACAGAATGGAGCCTGAGCAGCCATCCCTAATTCCGGGAATGCCCCAGCTCAGCCAGCGTAAGGGGAAAATGATATCACTGCTTCGGGTGTATAAGATGGAAGCTGTCCATGATTAGGTTTCGGTACAGGATCCTGAGATCCCCACTATTTAAATCTAGGAACAGAACATGTAAGCTTCGGAAAGGCCAGCAGCGGTGCTGGGTTCAGAAGGTCGCCGGGGACCATCTGGAGAAGCACCAGGAAGGCTGCCAGGGGGGTACTTGTAGCTCATTCCCTCACTCAGGACCCAACAGCCCCTCTCACCTCCCTCAGGCTCCCTTCCGAGATAGGGACTGCAGTGCCCCAGGGCCCACCGCAAAAGGAAATAACTCAAGTACACCCAGTGGCCCAGCCAGAATGTCAATATGGCCCATGGTTGGGACCCATTCCACTTAAGTGGACGGACTATCTAGAGTCTCTCGCCAGAGCAGTATTCCAGGGACCTTTTCATATCAGAAACTGACCTAGAAACCTAACTAGAAACGGTAAGTGTGGGGCAGGATGATCGGGCAGGGGACCCTGGGGATGAGAGGCTAAAGCAGACCCTGCCTTACCAGGCAGCTAGCGGTAAGGAGGCCCCAGGAGAGGAGCCTGTGTCCATAAAGACTTGGCTGTGAGGGGCCTGGGCCCCATGGAGGCAGAGGCTCCTCACTCCCGAAACATCTTTAGCGCTAAGTTACTGGACCATCAGTACTATAAAACACCGCTGGAAGCCCCCTCACAGCAAACCCGACTGAAAGGGGGCGGGCAAGTGGGAGGGGGAAAGAGTGGTCAGAAAACATCGCCTGTGAAGGGTGAACAGCTCTCCTCCTGCCTCTGTGGATTCCTGGATGAGGTGATGAAGAAATATGACAGCTTAGTCCCACTCTGTGAAAAAGACGTTCTCTGAAGACTAAAAGAGGTCTTTCAAGAAGACTTTTCCAATAGAAAGCCATTTATCAATCGGGAAATTACAAACTACCGGGCCAGCTATCCCAAATCTTTCCGTTGCAACTTCCAGGTGTTCTAAAACAGGCACATGCTGGACATGGATGACCTGGTGATACTAGACGGCTAGAATTGGTTGAATGACCAGGTAATCAATATGTATGGAGAGATGATATTGGACGTTGTTCCAGACAAGGTTCACTTCTTCAAAGGCTTTTTCCATAGACAGCTGGTAACCAAAGGAAACAATGGAGTTAAAAGATGGACTAAAAAGGTAGATTTGTTCAAAAAGAGCCTTCTCTTGATCCCAATTCACCTGGAGGTCCGTTAAGATCTTATTACTGTGACCCTCTCAAATCTAATTATTTACTTTTAGAACTCTCAAGGCATTCATTTTAAGTTTTGTGTAGAGAATATAAGGAAGTATTTGCTGAC
This sequence comes from Pseudocheirus occidentalis, assembly GCA_028646575.1. Lineage (NCBI taxonomy): Eukaryota > Metazoa > Chordata > Mammalia > Diprotodontia > Pseudocheiridae > Pseudocheirus > Pseudocheirus occidentalis. The sequence goes on along the minus strand of CM053600.1, from coordinate 130,346,528 downwards.
TGAAGCAAGTGAAAAAAATCGACTTGAGTTTCTTCAGGGTTGGCAGACAGCTGTTACGAAGTGCATTAAACTACAGAAAAACGACCGTGACCGCGGAGTCTTTGTACTCCAGTACTGCAAGTGCCTGGCCTTTGAGCAGCCCTTCCAGTTCTCTCAAGAAGACATGCCTAGAGTTCGAAGAAGGATTTGCAAGTTGCTGTGTTAGCATTGTCTCTTGGGACTGACTCCGGGCAGGTGCTGTGGCCACCCAGGCCCACCTAAAGGAGGTCACCATGTTCCCCAGACCTTTGACTGCTTCCTTGTACTCCTAGATGTCTCCCACAGGTGGTATCTCACCCACCACTAGGCTTACCCAAATTGTTTTTTCTCCCCTGACTTGTTTCTTCACCTACCATGTAATATTTCTTAATGTCTAGTTTTGTTCCTTTCTAATTTTGTGGATTTCTTTCTTGTGTTTAATATTTATTATACAACTGTATGCACATAGACCAAGCATGCAGTACAGAATTTTAAAAACAAAAACAAACCAAAAAATAAATAAATTCCTACTTTGTGCTTATCACTGTGCTAAAAGATTCCAACTTTCCCAAGTGATATATATTGGAAAGATATGATTGGAAGGATCAAAAACATATCCAAATTATTTAGTAGTCAAGTGAAATTCTGGTCCCAAATAGTACCCTATGAAATCCATCACCCATCCTGACAGAAATCTGTCTGATTCAGCTCATTAAGGAATTGGTGTCTGAAAATGGAATTTAGATTTCTGAGCCACTTCTTAAAATAGCAGAATTATGGACTCCAGTAAAATATGAAGATACTAAAAACAGACTTTGATTATAAAAAGTATTTGCCACAGTGATATAAATCTAAACCAAGTATAGACTGTAATGGAGCTGAGAAATGCATTTTGGCACATGGTCTTCTTTTTCCTTCTTCTTCTACGTTGAAGAAATCAATTGCTAGGCCAAGGCTCACATATTATGAATTTGTGGAAGACCCACTTCATCACCATATTCTTCTTCATCAGTATATATTTATCCCTTTGACATGAAAATAAGATTTTTTTTCTTAGTTACTAGGTGATGCAACCAGTTATCATATCATCTTGATGACAATGTATCCATATGATACTAACTGAAGAGAATCTACTTCCTGTCCTAAGTGCAAAGATTCTTAAGAATAAGTTAACAAGAAAGTTAAACTAGCCATTACTATGTCTATGCAACATAAAAGATATACATTAAAAATTAAAGGTAATATGGACAGCAGGTTATTTTTAACCCATAATCCCCAAATATTTTTGACTGATTTCTGATTTTCTTTCCAAAAATTGACCACCTCTTCTTTCTTTTGCACCTTCCCTTTTATCAAATTCACACACACACACACACACACACACACACACACACATTCACACACACAAATAGAAGAAATAAAATTTATTGGATTGTATATATTAATCCAAAATTTCAGAAATAGTCCCAGTGCAATATACATATACCAAAGTATATTTTAAAATTAGGTTTTGAAAAAGATGTAAGTTTGCTAGGCCACATGACCTTAATTTTGGAGGGGGGTCAGGAATATCTAGTCATTATTGGTGTGGAGGGGAAAAAAGAGAAATGGGGTAAGACTGAGGTAGAGGATAGAACAAGTAGAGAGTTGGGCATAAAACTTCCTTCATCCAATAGTTAAAAGACAGGGTGTGATCAATCTGGGGGACAGAGGAATAGGGTAGGTATGGATTTAAGAGAATACAGCAAGTCTGGAGAAAGTGGTATTGAAGGAAATTAGTCTTGGGGAAAGACAGAATATAGGATCAGACCAGAAAATGCAAGACAAAAGTACCAACACTGAGGTTTTAGAAAGAAGACTTAATATAGGACAAGCAGTGGTGGCTAGTTTTTTGGTTTTTTTAATGAGTCTAAATCTATGTTGGTTTACTGAATTTTCCTGTGGTTTTATCATTCTGAAGGTGTGACCTTATATACCAGCATTCTTAGAAAATATTTAATATATACATACTTGTGCATGAAATTTTCTTCAGTTCTACAGAGATTAGGAAAAGTTTCCTTTTAAAGATAAAAAGGAAAGAATACTGGATTTAGAATAAGAGTACTTGCATTTAAATCCTGGCGCTACCATTTGCTATTTGTATGATCTTGAAAAAATCTTTTTCAATGCTGTAGGCACCATTTTTTTTCATGGTTACAATAAAGACATTGCATTAGATGTCCTCTCAGAACCTTAAAGCTATAAATCTGTGATCCTATGAGCCTATAGTTTCCATCTCAGTGGAGATAAGTCTTTTTCTGAGTTTAGTTTTCTAGTACTTTAAAAAAAAAAGCTAACCATAAAGAATGATGTTCATTTCTTTTTAAAAAATAATTCTACTTTATTTTAACATTCATTTAAAAATATTTCTTACTTACTCTTGCCTCACCCCCGCACTTCAAGAAGGCAAGAGATATAATATTAATTATGCATGTGAAATCATTCAAAATATATTTTCATATTGGTTTTTAAAAACAGGAAAAAAAATCAAGTATACTTCAATATGCATTCAGAAGCCATCAGTTCTCTTTCCAGGTGTTAATAGCATTATTCTTTATAAGTATTTTGGAACTGTCTTGGTATTTTTTTTATTATATGGCGTAGGTCTTTATAGTTGATACTGGTTACAATATTATAATTATTGAGTACAATGTTGTCCTGGTTTTGCTCACTTCACTTTGCATATGTTTATTTTAGACTTCCAGATTTCTTTGAAACTATCCTTTTCATCATTTCTCACTGCACAATAGTATTCAATCACATTCATTTCTCACTACTTTCTTACAATTTCCCAAATAGATCAGCATCCCTTCAGTCTCCAACCCTTTGCCACCACAAAAAGAGTTGCTATAAATAACTTTGAACAAATTGGTCCTTTTCCCTTTACTTTGATGTCTCAGGTACAGACTTAGTAGAAGTATTGCTGGGCCAAAGAATATGCAGTTTTCTATTTCTTTGGACGTAGTCCCAAATCGCTGTCCAGAATAGTTGGGTTAATTCACAACCCCACCAACAGTGCATTAGTTTACTTATTTTTTCACATCTTCTCTAATATTTATCATTTTCTTTTTAGATCATGTTAGCTAATCAGATAGACATGTGGTGATACTTCAGAATAATTTTATTTGCATTTCTTTATTAGGTTTTTGAATATGTACTGATGGTAGATTATCAGGTATTTTGTATTATCTGCAGATGTTTATTGAGAGTATTTTTATATTCCTATAAAAGTTTTGACTTCTTTTTCCGAAAACTGCTTGTTTACATTCTTTCACCATTTATCAATTGGGGAATGTTTCTTTTTTATATAAATTTGTCTCAGTATCCTATTTTTTTTAAATTAGACCTTTAAGAAAATCATTATAATTTTTGAATTTTTGCTATAATGGTTTTGTTTTTTTCAAATATTTTTTGTTGCATTTTGTAATTCATTCATTCATCTCATTTCATTCATGCTGTCATTTTTCAGTCCATATCTGACTCTCCATAATTACATTTGGGGTTTTCATAGGAAAGATACTGGAGTGATTTACCATTTCCTTCTCTAGCTCATTTTATATATGAGAAACTGAAGAAACAGGGCAAAATGACTAGCCTAGGGTCATGTAGCTAGGATTTGATCTCAGGAAGATGAATCTCCCTGATTCCAAGCCCAGTCCTCTATCCACTGTGCCACCAAGTTATCTGGCAGAAATATAATCAAAATAATCCATTTTACTCTCTTTCTTTACTTATATCAAAGAGAGTTAGCTCTTTTTTTCACCATAAACTCTTCCCTTATCCATAGATCCGACAGGCATAATTTTCCATGCTACCCTAATTTTCTTATATCACCTTTTATGTCTAAATAATTTACCCATATTGATTTTATCTTGGTATAAGATTTGGGATATTGGCCTATGCCTAGTTTATGACAAACTGCCTTCTTTTTTTTTAATTTAATAGCTTGAGATTATGCCACATAGCTTGAATTTTTGAGTTTATTAAACATTAGATCACTATGATCATTTAATATTCTTTATTGTGTTCTAATCTATTCTGATTATGCATCACTCCATTTCTTGGCCAGCACTAGATTGTTTTGATGATTACTACTGCATAATATAGTTTGAAATTTGATACTGAAAGGGCATTTTAATGGTATTTTTATTAGTTCCCTTGATTCTTTAGCTTTCATTCTTACAGATGAATTTTGTTGTTACTTTTTTCTAGTTATATAAAATAATTCTTTGGTAGTTTAATTGTATGGTACTGTACATGTAAATTAATTTAGGAACAATTGTAATTTTGATTATATTGACTAAATTTACCCTTGAACAATTAAATATTCTCTAATTCTGTGTGTGTGTGTGTGTGTGTGTGTGTATACCCACACACACAGTGAAAAGTGTTTGGTAATTCTGTTGATATAGTTCTTGGATTTATATTGTCAAGTAGATTACCAAATATTTTATATTGTCTGCAGATATTTTCAATGGAATTTATCTTTCATTTCTTCTTTCTGGGTTGTGTTGGTAATAAAGAGAAATGATGATTATTTTGTGGGTTTATTTTTTTATCTGACACTTTTGTTGAATATGTTAATTATCTCAATTAGATTTCTTAGTTGATTCTGTAAGATTCTCTATATATGCCATCATAATATCTGCCAAGAGTGATTATTTTGTTTCTTCACTATCTATTTTATTTGTTTATTTTTTTCTTTTCCTATTGCTATAGTCAACATATCTATTACAATATTGAATACAGTAAGAGAGGCCACAATGGACAACATTGATTCACTGCTGATCTTATTGGGAAGATGTCTCATTCATCCCCATTAGAAGTAACGTTCATTCTTGATTTTAGATAGTCACTACTTGTTGTTTTAAGAAAAAGTTTTGCCTATTCATATATTTTCTAGTGTTTTTTATTGGAATGGATATAGCATTTTGTCAAAAAACTTTCCCTATGTTTTTGAGATAATCATATAATATTTTGTTTCATTTTTGCTATTAATATGGTCAATTAGGCTTAAATTGCATTTTTTCTAATGTTGAACCAGCCCTTCATTGTTGATATAAATCCCACTTGGCCATGTGTAAATCCAATCACAGGCATCTCTCCTGAGGATTGCTGTTGTGAATAACGTTAAGGATCTAATCACGAGGGGGGATGACGGAGGGGAGGGCAGGGTCTGGGAGAGGGGTGCTGGAAGCACACACTTCAGGAAAGGGACAGGGACAGGTTAGAGAACAGAAGAAGGGGGGAGGGATAGGAAGGAGGGACATATGATCATTGTCACAATATGTCCACTATGAATATATCCTGTATAATCACACATCCACAGCCTGTATTGAATTGCTTGTCCTTCCAGTGGGGGTGGGTGACAAGGGAGGAATCTAAAGAATCTAGAATTTAAAGCTCTGCAATACCTGCAACTAGGAATTGAGATATACAGGGGCTGGGGTAGGGAGACCCTCCCTGTCCTACCAGAAAGTAAGAGAACAGATCAGGGGAGGGGCTTTATGGTTGGATTGCTGTTTTAGGTTTGGGGCAGGGGAAAAATGGGGAGAAAATTTGTAATTCAAAAATGTCATGAAAATGAATGATGTAAACAAGAAAACAAATAAAAAATTAATAAAAAAGATCTAATCACATAGTATAGTGAACTCTCTATTTATTCAGCAATAAACTAAAGCAAAACATTCACAACAATAACAACTTATTACTAAGAGGGCCACATAGTCTTAAACAAAACATATCATTCAGTAAGTCACAACCTTCTCAATCAATATAAAATACCCATCTAAATTCTTTTTTCATCTTGATTGGAGACTGGCTTCTGATCATCTGTAAGCCAGTAATACTTAAGAGGCAATCAGAAAGTATAAACACCATCCCTAAAGGGTAGTAGAAAGTAAAAAGGCCATCCACCCCTATGTCACAGTAAGTTACAATATCATCAGTCACTACTTGGTGTCTAAGTAAAGTTCTCTTTCACCTTGACTTGAGGCTGACTTCCAAACCCAATAACTCCTCTTACAAAGAGTGACTGCTCCCAACTCTTGCCTGGATTCACAGGTAGGCAGCTCTCTGATCCTGTTTCATATCACAGTTAATGGGGGCTCTTCCACCCCAAGCTCTTCACAGGTTCTTTTTCTAGGAAAATAAAGCTCAACAGGGATACACCAATATTTAGATACATTGCTGGCACTGTCATCTGAATTCACTTTCTGTTTGAGAAAGCAACACAAATCAACAGAGTGCTTCTGTCTGACAAAGTAGCACTAACACAAGTCTACAGACAGAGTGCTTATGTCTGAAAAAGTAACACCAACAAAGAACAATAGAACAATAGACAGTGCCAGACATCATACACATTCACCTTCTAAGTTGTGCTGGTCCCAGCTGGGGCTCCAGATTTTATCTGCTTTGCTTCTTCCTGTTCCAACCTTCCTGTTCTTCCCTTCCTGTTCTGCTCTTTTGGCAAGTACCTCCCATATGATAACATTAGGCCTATTAAGAGCAGGGGAGGTCTCCAAACTCCCTTAGGACTATTAAGGACAACACAATGTATACTGTTTCCAACAAAGACTTGACACGATCCAAGGCAAGACTCAAAGGCACTTGAATAGCTGAAACTAGGAGCAAAGATTGCTTTGCTTGCCATTGTACCATAGTATATGATTTCTTTGATATATCTTTTTAATCTCTTTCATAGTATTTTTACTTGAAATTTACATACCAATATTCATTAGCCAAATTGGCTTACAGTGTTCCTTCTCTGTTTTTGCTCTCCTTGGTTTATGTACCAAAACAATATTTGTTTCATAAAAAAATTTGATAGGACCTCTTATTTACCTATTTTCTTCACATTGTTTTTATACTATCAGGATTGATTATACCATAAATGTTTGGTAGAATTCCCTTGTAAATCTATCTGGTTCTAAGTATTTGTTTCTTATTAAGCTCTTTTATGGATGGATTATTTATTTATTTTTAGAGAGTATATTTTAAGTATTCTATTTCCTCATCTGTTTACATGGGAAATTTGTATTTCCATAAATATTCATCCATTTGACTTAGATAGCAAGTTTTACTTTCATAAAATTTGACAAACTACATCCTAAAGATTTCTTTGAATCTATATACATTGGTGACAATTTTATACTTTTAATTTTTTTGTACTGGTAATTTGTTCATTTTTTTTCTTTTTAAAATCAAATTAGAAAAAAACAAATTAAAATAAAAATTAATCAATGTCTTATATCCTTTTTTTTTTTCAGAAAAGCAACTTTTAAGGGGAAGGAGCCCAGATGGTGGTGTAAAAGCAGGAAAACTCTGTGAGCTCCCCCCATAACAACCTCAAATACCTATAAAATGTGACTCTAAACAGATTTTAGAGCTACAGAATCCATAAAGTGACGGAGAGAAACAAATCTCCAGCTGAATGCAGCCCGACAAGCAGAGAAGAAGGGTTCATTACAGCACAATGGGACCAATCCTATTCCCCCATGATTCTGTGACTTTAGGCAGAGGGCAGCCCCAATCAGCAGCTGCAGTAGACTTTGGCAGAGTGCAGCAGCAGCAGCTGTGGCAATTTTCAGAAATATCAATCCATAGATGCCAAAGAGAAAATGAGAGGTCAGTGGAACTGTGTTAAAACTGGAGGGGACAACATACAGTCCAGGCTTTGCCCTGGAGCAAGAAGTGGTGGAGGTGCAATGCCCCTGCAGTAGACTCCATGTGGCTGCTTCAGAGCTCCCAACCTGTAAATCATAGGGGAGTCAAGCAAACATTCAGGGGATAATTGCTGGATTTAACCTGCCTGGATCAGGAATCCTGGTTTTGCGTGGTGATCCTGAGGTGTGTGACCAGTGAGACAAAGCTGGTGGGGGCTGTAGAGATGGTGCCCCCCAAGAGCTCTGGCAGCTGTAAAAACCCCAGTAATATGAGAAAAAGCTCTCCCCTCTGGAATCAGAATTCTATTGTGACAAAGAGCTCAAAAGTCAAGTAATTGAGTGGCAACATGAACAAGCAAAGGAAACAAAGCAAGTACAGCAATCCAACTTTAGATTCTTTTTGTGGACAAAAAGGATTAAAGCATGTAACATCAAGAAGACAATGAAGTCAGAAATCCTGAACCAAAAGCTTCCAAGAAAAAATATGAATTGGTTACAGGCCATAGAGGAGCTCAAAAGAGATTTTATAAAATCAAGTAAACGTGTAAAAAAACTGGGAAGAGAAATGAGAATGATGCAAGAAAATCATGAAAAGAGAGTCAACAACCTGACTGAAGAAAATAACACCTTAAAAATTAGACTAACTTAGGGTGGTGAGGTGGTGCAGTGAATAGAGCACCAGACCTGGAGTCAGGAGGACCTGAGTTCAAATTTGACCTCTGACATTTAACACTTACTAGCCATTTGACCTTGGGGAAGTCACTTAACCCCAATTGCCCTGCCTTCCCACCTCCAAAAAGCAAAAGCAACCAAAAACAAACAAAACAAAAATATACTACCTCAAATACTGAAAGAGGCCCAAAAAGCCAGTGAGGAGAACATCTTAAAAAGACACATTTTCAAGATGGAAAAAGAATTTTGAAAGCTCACTGAAGAGAATAATTCATTCAGAATTAGATTGAAGCAAATAGAAGCTAGCGACTTGATAATAAATCAAGATACCATTAAACATATATATATATATATATACACACACATGTTTGTTTGTATATGTATTTATGTATGTATATATATGTACACATATACATACACATATATAATTATTATTTACATGCAACTGGAAAATATGATATACAGGCACTGATGTATGGAGATCCATCTTGCCCTACTGGAAAGTCTAAAGGGGATGGGGGAGGATAGAGGAGAGAGCAGATTGGGGGAGTGGGTATAGAGCGGGATCGCTGTTTTGGGTTGGTGGGTAGGGGAAAGACAGGGAAAAAATTTATAACTCAAAATCTTGTGGAAATAAACAATGTAAACTAAAAATAAAAATTTAATTTAATTTTAAAAAAGAAAAAAGAAAAGCAGCTTTTAGTTTTATTTGTTACTTTTTAATTTTAATTTTGTTAATCTTTCTTTTGATTTTCAAAGTTTTAATTTTGTTGTTCAGCTGGGGCTTTTTAATTTGTCCTTTTCAAAGTGCTTTTTTTAGTTGTATGCCAAATTCATAGATATAATCATTCACTTTTATGAAAGTACACATTCAGAAATATAAAATTTCCCCTCATTACTTGAAGTTACAGTAAAACAAGATTCTTATCCCCTCATCGCAACAAATTTTGGTATGTTTTGTAATCGTTATTATATTTTTCCTTTTTTTGGAGGGGGTAGGGCAGGGGAATTGGGGTAAAGTGACTTGCCCAAAGTCACATGGCTAGTAAGTGTTAAGTGTCTGAAGCTGGATTTGAACTCAGGTCTTCCTTACTCCAGGGCCAGTGCTTTATTCACTGCACCAACTATCTGTCCCTGTTATCATTATTTTTAATGATATTATTCATGTTTGATATGATTGTTCTTTTACCCAGTTTTTGTTTGTTGTAGTGGCTGTTGTTTTAGGAGTGGATTATTTAGTTTACAATTAAATTTTAATCTATGTATGCTTCCAAGTCCTTCCAATGAATGTAATTTTTATTTCATTTTAGTCCCAAAATGGATGCATTTAATATTTGTATGTTCCTCTATTTTTTATGAAATTTTTAGTACTAGTATATAGTCAATTTTTTGAAGATGTCATGTACATCCTAGAAATTATGTGCCTTTCTATTAACATTCAATTTTCTATGGAGGCCTATCATATCCAACTTTTCTGTAATTCTATCCATCTCCTCCATTTCATTATTTACTTTATGGGTTTGACTTGTCTTGTTCTTAGAGGGGAAAGTTGATGTCCCCCACTAGCACAATTTTACTATTTCATCCTATAACTCATTTAACTATTTCTTTAAAAATTCTGGTGCATATATTTCTTATTGATATTACTTTATTGCCTGCCCTGTCTTTTAGTAAAATATAGTTCCCCTGTTTGTCTCTTTTAAGTAGGTCTATTTTTGTTTTTGCTTAGTTTGAGATAACGATTGCTAAATCTACTTCTTTTTTCTTTTGTACTTTAGCTATAGTATAATAGATTCTGCTCCACTCCCTTATTTAAACCTAGTATGTGTCTTTCTCTGTTTCAAGTGTGTTTCTTGTCAACAATACATTGCTGGATTTTGGTTTTCCTTTTTTTAAAATTAATTTTTGTTTATTTTTAGTTTATGTCATTCATTTCCACAAGATTTTGAGTTACAAATTTTCTCCCCATCTTTCCAGTACCCAACCACCCCAAAACAACTATCCATTGTATGCCTCCTCACCCAATCTGCTCTCTTCTATGCCCTTGCCCATAACCCCTCTGACTTTTTGGTAAGGAAAGATAGATCTCTCTACAGCAGTGCCTGTACATCTTATTTGACAGTTGCATGTAATTAATAATAATAGTAACAATAATAATAATAATAAATAACAATAATAACATATGTATATATAATTTAAATTTATATATTTAATTAATTTATATAAATTAAACATATAAATTTAATTTACATTCACATATATAATTTTTAATATTTTATTTTAAAACTTTAAATTATAGATTCTATCCCTTCTTCCCTCATAACCCACCCTCATTGGGAAGACAAGGAATTCAATACAGGCTGTATATGTGTAGTTATGCAAAACATCTCCAAATGGACATATTGTGAAACACTGACTATATTTCCATGCAATTTATTCCGCCCCCCCACTTGTTCTATTCTCTACTTTGTCCCTGCCACTTAACAAAAGTGTGCGCTTCTAACAGCCTTCACCCCCAACCTCCCCTCCGTCATCTCCCCTCTCATTCTCTTCCCCCCTACTCTACTGTAGGGCAAGATACCCAATTTGTAGTGTATGTCATTCCCTCCCTAAGTCAAATTCAATGAGAGTAAAGTTGACCCATTCCCTTTTGCCTTCCTGTTCTTCCCTTCCATTGTAACAGTTATCCCTTCTCTCTTCTATATGATATAATTTACCCGTCTGTCTCTTCCCACTCCTCTCATTATGTTCCTCTCTCACCTCCCAATTTCACCTGTTAAATAACATCCCTTCGTATCCAATTGATCCTGCGTCCTCTGTCTATGTATACCTGTACACATATATACACACACTGGCATAGGTATTCATATGCATATATACCCTCCTATATAGACATATTCACATGTATACATATAAATATAATTTATATTCCCTTCAACTATCCTCATAATGAGAAAAGTTTCATAAGTTACAATTATCATTTTTCCATATAGGCATGTAAATAGTTCAACTTTGATAACTTTCTTATGATTTCCCTGTTTATCTTCTCATATTTCTTATATTTAAATATCAAATTTTCTATTCTGTTTTGGTTTTTTCTGATCATGGCTTTCAGGTAGTCCAATAATTTTTGAATTATCTCTCCTGGTTCTATTTTCCAGGTCAGTGTTTTTTGTCAGTGATGTATTTCACATTGCCTTCTATTTTTGTTTTGTTTGGATCTATTTAATAGTATCTTGGTTTCTCATAAAGTGATTAGCTTCCATTTGCTCCACTCTAATTCTGAAGGAATTATTTTCTTCAGTGAACTTTTGAAATTATTTTTCCATCTGGCAAATTTGGCTTTTGAAGATATTCTTCTCCTCAACGGCTTTTTGGGCCTCTTTTGCCATTTGAGCTAATTTGTTTTCTTCAGTCAGGTTGTTGTCTCTCTTTTCATGATTTTCTTGTATCATTCTCATTTCTCTTCCCAATTTTTCCTCCACATCTCTCATTTTATTTTCAAAATCCTTCTTGAACTCCTCCATGGCCTATAACCAGTTCATATTTTTCTTGGAAGCATTTGGTGCAGGAGTTGTGACTGTGTTATCTTCTTCCTGTTCCATGCTTTGATCCTTTTTGTTCCCAGTAAAGGAATCTAAAGTTGGATGGCTGTGCTTCCTTTGCTTGCTTATGTTGCCAGTCAATTTCTTGACTTTTGAGCTCTTTGCCACAGTAGTACTCTGCTCCCAGAGGGGGGAGCTTTGCCCCAAATCATGGGTTTTCACAGCTTCTGGAGCGACTAAGAGGCTGCTATCTCTACAACCCCCCACCAGCTTTGGTTCACTGGTCACACACCTGAGGACCACCACCCAAGACTGCAATCCTGCTCCAGACTGGTTTAAGCAAAAGCATTTAGCCTCTAAGTGGTCACTTGGCCCCCTTGCAATCTACAGCCCAGGAATTCTGGAGCAGCCACATGGACGCAGCTATGCGGCTGCCCCTTCTACTGCTTCTGGCTCTGGGGGCAGAGGGCTAGACCCCACTACTCTGTCCCCCCCAAATCCAGCCAAGTTCCACCGACCTTTTACATTGTCTTTGGTATTTATGGGTTGATAATTGTGGAAACTGCCACTGCTGCCAGTGATCCACTCTCCTGAATGCTCCAGTCACAGCTGGTCTTGTCCTCCCTGGGGCTAAAACTGTGGGTTCATGTGAGGCTGGGCTCGGCTCCAAGCATGCTGCAATGGATCCTTCCTGTCCACCTGCCAGGCTGCTTTCTGTGGGATATTTGTTTCTCTGTCACTTTGTGGATTCTGGAGCTCTAAAAAATTTTTATAGTCATATTTTATAGGTATTTGACTTGGTTATGGGGGGGAACCATGAAGTTTTCCTCATTTTATGCCACTGTCTTGTCTCTGCACCTAGATTTTGGTTTTCAACCCATACTTCTATCCACTTCCATTTTAAGGATGAGTTCTTCTTTTCACATTCCTAGATATGAATACTGTGTTTTTCCCTACTTTCCACTCTCTGTCTTCTCTGTCTCTTTTTGTCTCTTTCCCTCTGTCTCTCTGTGTCTGTGTATGTTTGTCTCTCTCTCATTTTGACTTCTTAATTTATCTTCAGTTGGTAAAATGTCTCAGCCCAGTCTTTTGTTAATTGTACACACCAAAATTGAATTTGAATTGTTATTTTAAAATTTTTTTGAAGAGAATATTGGAAGATGTGGGCTGTAGTGCTTGCCCTACCCTGTTATCTTTGCTGTGCCAAGTATTAATTATTATTTATTTCATCAACTGAAAACCTACCATATTTTTAAAGTGGCATTTCCTTGTTAAGGTCTATGGAAATACATCATTTTACAAACAAAAACAAAAAAGATGCTTTTAAAAAACTTTTCTGATAATAGAATATGCTCTTTTTTTTGGAGACATTATATCTACTGAATGTTCAATCTTAAATTCCAGAGAAGCATCAGATTTTGGCAATACAAAGCACATCATCATTGTCATAGAAAATAGCATAAGGTAAAAGTAAAAACTGAATGAGCTCTGAATCCTGTGTTTAATAACTTCTGTAAATAAGTGTTCTTTCTCTCTCTCTCTGTCTCTGTCTCTGTCTCTCTCTCTCTCTCTCTCTCTGTCTCTCTCTCTCTCTCTCCCTCCCTCCCTCCCCCTTATTTTTAATGAAGAAAATAATCATTTAATTCAGACATTAAAATCTGAATAAGATATCCAGAATTTATTATGACAGGCAATCTATAAATAGTCTAATGCCTGTAATGAAAAAAGGAAATAGCCTTCATTTTGATCCTCACCTAAAGAGAACAATGTTATAGAAGTGACAGAGACTGATGAGCTGACACTTGCAGGCTCTTTCCCTTCAAATTCCCATCCTAAGACTATTTTCTGAATTGGGGGTTTTCAGTTACAAAGCATACCATATAAATATTACTACTAATTAAAGTTTCAGTCATAATATGGTATACTCAACAAACAGAAGACTAGAAAAGATCAGTGAGAGTTTGGCAAGAATCTACTTGCTATGTACCAGACACTATACTAAGGACCGCAAATAAAGAGCTAAAAATAATTGCCTACCCTCAAAATGCTTGCATTCCATTAGGGGAGATATCTTGTACACATACAGACTACACCAAAACTCATAGTTTTGAAGCTACTAAAGTTTAACAGTGTCAAAGTAGTGACAGAGCACTAGTTTTTGAAGTGTAAAACTTTAAAAGTATACTACAACTTTTGGACTATCCTGTGTATAGAATATAGAAAATATATTAAGTCTATATATCAAATAGGACTTTTTATTGGTAGGGAGGGAAAGAAACTTGTAGGTGGGGTATCAGGAAAATCATAAAGAATGTGTTGCCTTGGGAGCAATTCTTTTTTTGCAGGGGGGAAGGCAGGGCAATTGGGCCTAATTGACTTGCCCAAGGTCACATGGCTACTAAGCGTTAAGTGTTTGAGGCTGGATTTGAACTCAGGACTTCCTGACTCCAGGGCCAGTGTTCTATTCACTGTGCCTCCTAGACACCCCCTCTGGAGTGAAATTTTGAAAGAAACAAGAATTCTTAAAAGCCTGATGTAAAGAGAGTGTATGTTTCATTCTTGATAGATAGCCAATGCAAAAAAATCCCATGTGTGAGAAGTAAGAAGATCAGTTTGGCCAGACCATAGAGTATGTGAAAGATAGTAATGACTGGGATGGGATATTTATGACAAACTTTGAGTGGGTTTAAACATCAAATAGGGAATATTGATGACACATGGGATAGAGTACCAGGCTTGGAGTCTGGAAAATTTATATTTTATTTTTCTAGGTTCAAATCTGGCTTCAGACACTTACTAGCTTTGTGACACTGGGCAAGTCACTTAGCTATGTCTCAGGTTTTTTTTTACATGTAAAATGATCTGAAGCAATAAAATTAATCTGAAATAAAGTAAACAACTCCAGTACTAGTTTTTTGTCAAGAATACCTCAAATAGGGACACAAAGAGAAACATATGACTGAAATGACTTAACAACAACAGCAAAAATGTTCAATAGAAATGCTTATATTTAATTATAGAGTGGATAGGAAGTCCCTTGAGTTTATTGAGTAAGAGAATGAAATGTTCAAATCTGGGCTATAGGAAAAAACTTCGGCAACTGGGTGGGGTATATATTGGAGTTGTAAGGAACCTGGGGCCAGGAGACTCCTTAAGAGATTATTGTATTTTTTCAGGTGAGAAGAGATTAGGACCTGACCTAGGAAGGTGGCTGTGTAAGTAGAAAGGGGAAGGCCCAAAGGTTACATGTTGTGCAAATAAAATCCACAAGGCCAAGCAATTAGCACAGACACTCACTACCCTGTGTGTACTTAGGGAATTCAGCTTCAGTTTTCTTATTTGTAAACTGTGGATTAATTACATTAACTACCTATTGTGAGGAAGAAAGAAGATAACAAATATATAGTACTTTACAAATTGAAAAGTGCTAGATCAATTCTAAGTATGAATTACATGTGTGGAGAGGGAATGAGAAATCAGAGAGAATTCTGAGTTTGTGAAGGGACTATTGCCTAGGAGAAATAAATATGTTGATGTGAGGAAGTCAATGAGCAACAAATATTAAAAAGTACAGTCATAGAAGACAAAAATTTGGGTAGGTAATATAGACCAAATAGAAAATCATGCATGGCATGGTTCAATAAAATGATGCCAACAATGTTCAAATTTCAAATGAAATGAGACATAAGGAGAGGGAAAGACAACAAAAAGCTTTGAAGGATCAGATAACATACTGCCATTCCAGTGTGGACAGCCCAGCATGAATGTCCTGAGAAACAGGGCCATTTGGGACTGACCTCTGGGAACCAAAATGGTAGATGAGACAAAGAATCATATGGCAATTATGCAGCATTTGGATATGAACTTGTTTGTACCAATCCTTTTTGAGAGCAATACTAATTTTTTCACTCTTCTCAGAGATTGGGGATTGCATAATTTGGGAGAGTGTGCCTCAAAGATTTTGAGAGGGGCCTTGGTGTGGAGTTTTGTCATATATAAGAAATACTTTGTTATTTACTCTCTTCAAAATGAATATTCTTTCGCAAAACATTATTGTTATAAAATGTCTAAGTGGAAACAGAAAACTAATCACTCACTGGTCTCTAACAGTGAGGAAAAAACAACTGTGGTTGAATGAATTGATAGTCTGACAGAAGAAACACCCAAAACCTTCAGAGTACCACTGGAAAATTGAGGGAATAAGTAGTTGGCCTTTCTCTGTGATACTAAATCCAAAGAATATTTGCTATATTTGCAAATAAAACAAATAAAAACAAATAAAAGAAAGTGCTGAAAAAATTGTTTTGAAGGACAGTTGAACGACAGTTAAGGATTATGTAGAAATAATTTTTTAAAGTGATCAAAAACTTTTGAAGAAACTACAAGGCAAATATCATGAAATGGTGAAAATTTTCTCTCAAAGCCACTAAGACTATAGGATGTGACATTTTTTCAGGATCTGTTTCTGGTATTGACATCTGGACTTTTTTCCTGGAAAACTAGGGTGGTATTAGTGATGAATATGGGTAATTCTTCCATCTAGGAATATCTATAAATAAAAAAGTGGTATGCCAGGTTAAGTGAAGTTAAAACGTTCTGATTGGATGTTGATAAGAAATATTTCACTGGCAAAATACAGTGAATCAGTAGAGTAAATCAGTAACTACCTTATAAGCAAATTAAAATATATAATTTTATTTAGTAAAAAACATTTAATAAAACTATCATTCCCATGAAAATTATAGGTGATATAAAAACATCTAAAACCATATTTGAAATCAGGATAAAATACATGGTTCACCTATTTTCTTAAAGATGTGACCAAAAAATCCCAAACAAAAACTTTTCCTCATTGCTATTTTTAATGTAGCATTATTAGAATGTTTGTCATACACAATTTTGTATCAATGTAAGGAAGTGTGATGAAACTGGTCTAGAAATTCAGTAGTAAGTAGGCCTATAAGGGGCATTTGTTGCATGTGAGCTAATTTAGTTCGATTGAAGCATGACAATCAGATAAACATCAAAATGATGGTACCTGTTCTGTGTGAAGGAGTGAAATATACAAAATGGAAACTTCGGGGAAATGCATCATGTTAGGACCTAGAAGGGGCCACATGGTTCCAAATACTGTAGTAAAAGTGATAAAAAATGTAAAACCTCTATTATATTTTGCATCCTTTTAAGAATTTAAGATAATGACTTAATAGGAGGACAGACATAAGCTGGGTTACACAGATGTAGGACACAGACCTAGTTAACCCCGCCAAAAAACAAAATGAGTGCCAGACTAAACCAGATAGTTTTATAACTTTCCAAAGGGCAGAGCAGGAAATGAACTCTGAGATGTACCCTGGTCATATAGAAGAATAGCAGATAGGGCTAAACAACTCCACACTAAGGCAGCCTAGTAACTCGAGGAACCTTTATCCAAATGACACAGAAATGGCAAAGGCGGCATCAGGGAAGTAAAACACCAGAGGCCTAACATAGATTCTGCTGTCAGCACAAGAAAAATCTATTTAGAGACTATAAGGGTCATGTAAGGGTTCAGAATTGGGAGAAGAAGACGCAGAAAAAGAGCAGAAGCTAAAACCAAAGTTGAGCAAGAGAGAGGTAAGATTGGGAATTCTTGTAGAAAGCAAGGCATATTCTTAGCCACTGCATCCAAGATCAACTAGGGCCTATGCAATTTCCCAAGAGTATCAGAAGGAGCAAAGACTGACCCTACATAAATTCCCATTCCAGAAAATAAAGCTAGCAATATGAGCAGAGAAAAAAACATCAAATAATGAAATACTGTGAACTGAGAGAGTCCAATAAAATAAACTCAAAAGAGGAGAGTACCTCTACAATGAGTAGGAGTAGAACCCCAGAGAAAATTCCCTGCATGCAAAGACTACAAAAATACCTGGAAGAAATGAGACAGAAAATATAATACTACAGGAAATTACATGCAGAAAGAAAAGAAGAGCAAGGAGAAGGATCAGGTTAGAACTATGTTGCATAGAGATACTTGTTTACTGAGGATCATTCGGTATATTTTAAATTTGAGTGGTGTCAGAGGAGTGTGTCCCAATCCTCTTTGAAATTTTATATTTGCTTTAAGGTAGTCTTGTTTCTACATAATTTATCTTCATAGACCAAATATGCTTGTTTTTAGGACAATGAGTGAATTCTAAAATGTCCCAGCATCTTTAATCAGATGCTTTCCTATTAACAATTTGAGATTAATGTACTAAAACTAGTGGTGTACCAAAAACAACTTTATTCAACTTGTGAAATCAGATTATCATATTTCGGTGTGAGCCAAAAAATACCTAAGAAATCAATAATCATTAAAAATCAAAGGTTGATTATTCTTTTTATTAGTTATCTAGGCTTGAGAATGTGTTAATAATGCATGATAATCACCTACCCAGCAAAATTGAGTATAATGTTCCAGGGGAAAATATGCTCATTCAGTGAGGTGAAGGACTTTCAAATATTCTTGCTGAAAAAACTAGAACTGAAAAGAAAATTTGACACTCAAATACAAGAAGCATGAGAAGGGAAACATGGAAAAGAAATCATAAGGAACTTATCAAAGTTGAACTATTTACACACCAACATGGAAAACTGATCATTGCAAATTATGAAACTTTTCTCAGTATGATGATAGGTGAAGGGAATACAAATGTGTATATATGTGTGTGTGTGTGTGTGTGTATGTGTGTGTGTATATGCATAAGTACACATATGTCTACATAGAAGGGTTTATAGATGTCTATGAATACATATCTGAGTATATGTATATTATGTGTACATAGAGGGCACAAGATCAATGGAAGAGGAAGGGATGATACTTTAAGAGGCTAGGGGTAATTGTTACAATGGAGGGGAAGAACAGGAAGGCGAAAGGGAAAGTGTCAACCTGACCCTCATTGAATTTGGCTTAGGGAAGGAATGACATAAACTCCAAACTGGGTATCTTGCCACACAGGAGAGTAGAGGGGATGGAGATAAGAGGTAGGATGATGGATGGGAGTGCAGGGTAGGAGGGAGGGTTGCTGGAAGTACACACTTCAATAAAGAGACAGGGACAGGGTAGAGAATAGAGCAGGCGGGGCAGAATAAGAAGGAGGGACATAAAATTGATCTCACACAATATGTCCACTATGGAGATGTGATACGTAATTACATATGTACAGCTTGTATTGAATTCCTTGTCCTTCCATTGAGGGTGGGTGATGAGGGAGAAAGAGAAAGAATCCATAATTTAAAGTTCTATAATCAAATGCTACAATATAAATGTATAAAAATTATTATTATAATTAACTACATGTAATTGGGAATTAAGATATTCAGGCCCTGGGGTAGGGAGACCCATCCTGCCCTACTGGAAATTCAGAGGGGAGATGGGGGAGGACATAGGAGAGAGCAGACTGGGGGAGGGGCTATACAGTGGAATCATTATTTTGGGGTGGTTGTCACGGGAAAGATGGGGAGAAAATTTGTAACTCAAAATCTTGTGGAAATGAGTGATGTAAACAAGAAAATAAATAAATGCAATGAAATAAATATGCATGATAAACTTTAAAATATGTGCATTTTTGGTGGGGGGGGGGGACAAGTTTTGTTGTTAATCATTTAACAACACACCTTTGCACTGCTCTACAAATGGTTCTTGTCCTCAGTAGTAATGTAGTAGAAGACTCAGAAATGAATTCAATACCAGACTATAGATCTGGGGATTATATAAGGAAGAAAAGGAAGAGGAGGAGAAGGAGGAGGAGGAGGAGGAGGAGGAGCATGAAGAGGAGGAGGAGGAGAAAAAGACAAAGCATTTACAGATAACTTTAAAGTCTATAGAATGTTTTATATCCATTATCTCATTTGGGGCTCACAACACCCATGACTAAAGACATCTATTTTTTTGCATCTTGATCATTACTAAATTACATTTTGATAAACCTCGACCTAAGAATCAAATTATCTGCAAATTAGAAGAGGTGATTTATTTTTTTCCCAAAATTTTTATTTTGGACTCAAAAGCAAGAACACAAATAGAGAATAAAAATCAAAACAAAAACATATCATAAACTTAAATAATGAAACTTAAATATAAAGTTAGAAATAAAAGCACATCTTGTGTATTTGAGAGGATTCAAAATATGTAACAATATATTTTCATTTCAAAAAAGCCTATGTGATAAATAATACTAGTGTTAAGAACTGTCCATCTTTTCTCTGCTTCTTTGAGGATTTTCTTTTGTCCTCTGCTGTTTACTTTATTACTTTGCTCTCCTTTCCCCCCCCCCAGAAGGCCACAATAAAGTTTGGATATGTTTCTCTGTAGCTATAAATATATAATATACATAAACATACATATATAGACATATGATTTCCTAAACCTATTCTACTGACCTTTGTTTTTTTATGTATGATTATATTTCTTGTTTCCTATCCCTTCTGCCTCCTCTACTTTATTATTACCCACTACCTTGTCCTCGTATGACTTGCCTACCCCCAAACAAGGATCCCTCCCCTATCCTCCTATTCCCATTAATCTAAACACCCTTCTATATCCCTATTTATGTATTCTCTCATCCTCCCCTCTAAAGATTCCTCCTTTGTCCTCTCCCCACTCCCTATGCCCCTACCATTTTATTTATTCTGAATTTAGAAGACTTCTAAACTCTTCTAAGTATAAATGTATTGTTTCTCTTTACACCCATTCCCAATGAAAGTAGGTTACCAGAACTACCAGCCCTCCTTCCCCATCTAATTCCTATGTATCAGTTCTTTCTCTTGCACCTAATTTATAAAAAATAATTACTCTTTTTAGCTCTTCCTAAACAGTTTGACTTTTTAAATTCATATCATGCCCAGGTTCTTCCCCAATCTTTCTTATGAACTACCCAATTATTAATAAGAATCTTAGACATAAATTTTATATGCACAAAAATAAACTGTTTGTCCTTAAAGATCCCTTTTAACGAGTCTTTGCTGTGCACCTTTATTTATATTGGTTCTTGTATGTTGAATTGTCTAATAAGTTCAGGTGTTTTTTTAACAAAGTCTTAAAAATCTGAAAGTTTATCAAGCATCCATTTTTTTCTTCAAGATAATAGTTAACTTTGTAGGGTATGATGTTTTTGACAGAAGCACCACTCCTTTTGCTCTTCGATATGTTGTGTTCCAAGACCTGCAAAGATGGAGGGAAAAAAACAAAGCAGAAAATAAGAATAATCTAAGAAAAAAAAGAAGTGTATGAAAGGAAAGTTATGCAATTAGAAAAGGAGATTCAGAATCTTAAGAAGGAAAACAACACCTTAAAAATTAGAATTGGGCAAAGTGAAACCAGTGAAATTATAAGAGACCAAGAAATGATGAAGCAAAATATGGATAATGAAAAATAGAAGAGAAAATGAAATATCTTATAAGAAAAATAATAGAGTTGGAGAATAGATCAAAAAGAGAAAATTTAAAAATAGTTGGACTAACTGAAAATTATGATAAAAAAATAATCTTGATACAATAATACAAGAAATAATCAAAGAAAATTGTCCTGAAGTATTAGAACAAGGCAACAAAGTAGAAATGGAAAAAATTTATCAGTCATCACTTAAAAGAGATCCTATGAGGAAACTCATAGGAATATCATAGTCAAATATCTAAACCTCTAACTCAAAGAAAAATTTTAATAGAGTCAAGATGAAAGCAATTGAAATATGATGGTGCGTGGGGCGGCTAGGTGGTGAGGTGAATAGAGCACCGGCCCTGGAGTCAGGAGGACCTGAGTTCAAATCCGGCCTCAGACACTTAACACAAAAACTAGCCGTGTGACCTTGGGCAAGTCACTTAACCCCAACTGCCCTCCAAAAAAAAAAAGCAAAAAAAAAAAAATTAAAAAAAAAAAAAAGAAATATGATGGTGCCACAATTAGAATTACACAAGATCTAGTAGCAGAGATATTAAAGGACTGTAGGTCTTGGAACACAATGTATCAAAGAGCAAAAGAACTAGAACTCGAGGAAAAAATATCATACCCTGCAAAGTTAAATATCCTGAATGAAAAAAAAATGGGTATTTGGTAAACCTCAGACTTCCAAGACTTCGTTAAAAAAAATCTTGAACTTAGTAGAAGATTCAACATGTAAGAACCAAAGGAAATATTAGGTATATAATAAAGATTGAATATAAGGGACCCATAAGGATAGATTGTTTACTTTTTATATATGTAAAATGGACATCAAAGATTCTTGTCAATAATTTGTAGTTCATAAGAAAGACTGGGGTAAACATGAGAATGATATAAATTTAAAAATTAAAATCATTTAGGAACAGTTTAAAAGAGTAATTATTTGAAATGCAAAAGGGAGAATTGTAGCAGAGGAATCAAGTGGGGGAGGAGGGATGCTAATTCTGGTACCCTACTTTGATTGGGATTGGGTTTAAGAGAGAATTATATATATATTAGCCTTCTCAATTCAGAAGCAATGAAAAGGGCATAGGGAGGAGGGAAGACAAGGGAGGAATATTTAGAGGGGAGAGTGAGAGAATAGGTAAATAGGGGTGTAGAAGTTTGTTTAGATTTAGGGGAATGGGAGGATAGGGGAGGGATCCTTGGAGGGGGTAGGCAAGCCATAGGAGGGCAAGTTATGGAAGTAAAGTAGAGAAAGCAGAATGGATAGGAAACGAGAAATATAATCTTACTTAACAATCAAAGGCCAGGAGTAGAATAGGTTTGGGGAGGCATATGTCTGTATACGTATATGTATGTATATATCTATTGCTACAAAAAAAAATCCAAACTTTATTGTGACCTCCTGAGAGGGGGGTGTTGGGGGGATGGGGGTAAAAGAACAAAGTAAAAAAGTGCACAGCAGAGAACAAAAGAAAATTCAAAAGTAAGAAAAGAAAAGATTGACAATTCTCAATACAAGGAGTATTATTCATCACATAGGATTTCTTGAAATGAAAATTTGTTGTTACATATTTTGAATCCCCTCATGTTCTGTTATGCACATGACATGTCTTTATTTCTTTCTAACTTTATATCTAAGTCTCAGTATTTGTTTTTTTTTAAAGGTAAGACAATTTTTTTAGTTTAAAAAAAGTTTAAAAAGCATGATATATAAATGAACAAAACCAATCTAGGGAAAAGAGTCTGGATAGTCTATTTTCTTGATATAGTATTTATTTAAAACACAGAATCGACAGTAGCATTAGTGCAAAAAGACTAGAGTTCTTTTCAATAAAATTGGAGCAAATATTAAAGCAAATCTATCCATTATCCTAATTGTTATTTGTCATAGCCCTTAAAAAGGCCAGCTTTAACTACAGAGAAAAGAAACTGGGTGTATAAGGATTAGCAAAGAGTTGATATGATCTATGATATGATGACCTATCTAGAAAACACAAAAGAGTAAAATAAAATTAACTAAACTTTTCAGGATATAAAAAAGCACCTAACTCTTACCCATTTTGATATATTACCAATAGAGACTTGCAGGAAAAGAGAGAAAAAATAATACATGGAAAATAACTAAAGAATATATTAAATTCTTGAGGGTATATCCATTGTGATACACAGAGGAAATACATAAATACCAATAGGAAACACTTTACAGAAAGACACAAAAATAATGAAAGAAATACTATTTCATGTGTAGGCCATTTCAAAATAATAATAATGAAAATAATAACAATAATGAAAATTACTAACCAAATTACTTTACCTATTTAGTTACATACCATTCCAACAATATAAAAATAAAATTCATCTGGAAGGGAAAGCATATTTAAGACTAAATGGAAATAAGGAGCAGAATGAAGAATGAAGGAGACCTAGAAGTTCTAAATTTCAAACAATATAAAATAGTAATCATCACAATTATTTAATAATGGTTTTAAAAGACAGTTAATCAATGAAATAAAATATATAAACATCACTTTGATGCAAACAAACCCAGAAGTGTTTGATATAACTCAAAACTATATGAAATTATTATTTAATTTTTAAAAACTGCTGGAATACTGGAAAGAACTTTGTAGAAATTAAGTGTAAGGTAAAGTCCTTCTCTAAATACATCTACTTAACTAAAAAAGTTCATAAACTAAACAAATTAGATAGGAAAGAAAGAATTACCTTTTGTATCTATGTATGATGAATGCTGTCTCTGGCTCAAATTCTCAGAATTAAGATGACATGTCTGCCTTCATGTTACTGTTTTTTTATTCAGGTGAGGGTTATCTTTTTGGGTCAGGATGTATAGGGCTTACCTATACCCACCTCAACAGGCCTCGGGCGTCCCTGGCTCCTGTCCACTCTGGGAGAAATAGCTGCACAGAAAAACTCAGGACACAGGACTTGCTTCTAGCTTTTATTGAGAGTTCATCCTCTATCTTAGTGTGGCTGGACTGGACTGGCCTGGCTCCACTGCCCTGCCTCCAAGTAGCCTGTATTTAAGTCCTTTCTCCAGGGCCCCTTAGGGCCCCTCCCCTGGCCATGCCCTCGCCACAGTGAGCCAATGTGTCTCACCCCGAAGATGAAGAGATTATCCTACTTATTGTAAGCAGGTGCAGCCTTTGCATTTTGCCCCCAGGTGATCGATCACATGCACTCCTGTTAGCTGAGGATTGGCTCAACCCGTCTATCTCACGTGGAGTATCAATGACCCTCTTTAGGAGTCTCCTCCCCACTTGAGGTATCAGAGACCTAACACCTTCAGACTTCTAGGAGTATCTTGAATTGTTTGAGTGAGTGTGTGTGTGTGTCTTTTTGTTTCTTTTCTATTGCTATTGGCCCAAGTTCCCTACATATGTTACTTTCACTATTAGGTAGCAGTAGGTAGCATTGTACTTCCATTAAAATATTTTACACGTATTATCTTAGATATATTTAGTTTCAACATATAGTAATAACCAAAGCACAAATATTTCTCCCCAAGACCTTGTGGGTTCAGTCTCTCCTTTTGAATTGCAGTCTATGGAAGAGGCAACTTGTACAAATCTTAGATCCTACAGAGCATTGATCTTACCAAGATTATGCCCAGATGAGCCGTACTGCCTGATGAGATGACATCTCAGCTAATCCTAGGCTAAGTTCCAAAAGTGTTTCTGAAAGATCAATTTTTCCTTGTCTGGCCTTTAATGCTCAGTTAGTAGCAAAACCTAGACATCAAAAAACCCTGAAGCTAGTTCTGCTGTCATTTCAAAATTCAAAGATCATAGGTTCCACTCCATTCACACAGAACTGAAAAGAATAAAAGTTAGAAACAAAGACTAAGGTTCATTTATTTCTTGGGGTAATATGGCCTTAACAGGGAGAAGGTTCCAAGGTCTCTGCCATTACACCATTATTTTTCACCAGACTCTTTCAGGGAAAGAGTAAAACCAGTAGAGCAAAGCATAGGTAAATGGAGTTCACCCCTACTACATTAATAATAAGAATGATTTCTTTAGTCAGGTGGTTAGAACCAGCTATAGAATATCTATACACGCTTGACTGTCATTATGAGATGCTAGCATTTTATGACTTGCTCAGAAACAGACTCTCTAGCCTATCTAACATGGGGAGAAAGAATAAAGTGACCAAGCAAATGCATTATGTGGTTATGTCAACACTTATTATATATGCATAGGGGAAGAGGAAGCAGTTAGGTGGCACAATAAGCAGAATGGTGGTCATCATCTGAAAAAAAGAGCTGGAGAAGGAAATAGCAGGACACTCCAGTATCTTTGCCAAGAAAGTCCCTAACAGGGTCATGAAGACTTAGATAGGACTGAAAACAATTAAATGACAAGAAGAAGAGATCAGTATCAAACAAGTGATAGAGAGGATTGTGGAAAATGTAATGGACAATTTTTTTTACATTAAATTTTAATTTTTTTTCACAAACAACAACTTAACAGGCAAAATTAGCAGGGAAATATTTTATTGGGAAATCTTTTGTTTCAGCAAGCATCTTTTATAAGACATATACGAAATATAAAACAAACTGATTAAACTTTATATTAAAAGAGTCAAGGATATGAATAGGCATTTTTTAAGGGAGAAAATCCAAGTTTTTAAAAGATGTACAAAAATACCCTTTCCAAATCACTAATAATTAGAGGATAAAAATTAATGCAATTTTGAAATACTACCTCTCATTCATCCAATCAACAAAGATGGCAAAAATGGAGAATCATTAATTTTGGAGAGACTGAGTGAAAATATGTACATGTACACATTCATTCATGTCTGTGTTTGTGTTTGTATGTACATATTATATATATTATTATATATTATATATATATTATATCATATGTATAATTATATATAATATATTATATATATATTATATAAGCATACATAATAAGCAATATTACATTATAAGCAATCATTATGATGTTCCATAGAAAGAGGGGGACATTTTTTATTTGAATCAATTGCCCTATCTAAATTGTGAAGTTGTGGTTATTAATCCATTCCTTGATTAGCTTTCCGACTGCTCAATTTGCTTCCTATCGAGCCCATTTTCTGGACTCAGTACCTCATCTATGGGAAGAAACAAATCATCTGCCAGCTTCCATTCTAACTGATTAGCTTTATTTGTCAGGTCTTAAATATAATTGTTTTGAGGCTACCAAAGGAGCAAAAGTGCTGTTGCTTCCCTCTGAATTAAAAACAGAGGGGAAAAAAACCTGATGAAATTCTATAGGTCTGACTCTGTGTTCCAATATTCTCAAAGGATGTAATTCCAACAATGATGAAAGGAAAAACAATCTATCCTCTACAACCGCTCCCTTTTATGATTTCTTCAAATAAATGGTTTTTTTTAATCTTACTTAAAGTAAAAATTTCATTTTACTCTGTTATTATTTAACAGGAAATGTAAATTGTGTGGCTAGCAGCATTTTTGTCACCCCTGTCCTTTTAGCCCAGTTATCTGTTTCTCTAAATGACACAGTTTTGTAATGGGACAAGAGGAGTATTCTTATTAAATAAAACCAACAACATATTGGAATAGTTTATCTTTGTTAACTTATTTTTTCTAGTGACAAAAATTATCATTTAAAAGCCCGATGAATTAATTTTCTCATTTTTATATGACTGTTTTATTATTGAGATATGCCTGGTCTGTACTTTGAGTAGAGTATATTTTATGCTAAGAAAAACTTCACTTTTGGAAAAACAAAATTGTCTTCATCTACAAAATCATCCTTCTAAGTCCATAGCTATTACTTTTAACTGAAACACCAAATTATGTCTTGGTAATACAAATACTCATTTTCTTTTTTCAAAAGTCCCCTGATTGCATCTGTCTGTGGCAGTTCAAGAGTTGGCAATATTCACTATCACCTAGCAATTGGATCATTCATCTAAGCAATAACTTTTAACTTTCTAAATCACTGAATCTTCTCCTCTGCATTATTATTTTAAGGCATTAGAACAATACCTGTGGGGGCTGATCTGGTAGAAGGCAACTTTTATATTCTTTCCTTGACCTTATCACAATACTAAAAAAAAAAATTCAAATTCTTGTAGGCTATAAGAGATAATAGCTTTTAGGTAAAACAATATTTGAGTGAGCTATGTTTATCAACAGTAGAGGAACATGCAGAAATAATTGCTCTTAGATAAAGAAAATTGTATGATTACAATACTGAAATATAGCTTCCCCCCTAGTTTTATTGCAAAAAAAATCTTAACACATGTTAAGTGAAAATATATTGCTTGTGAAGCATTATGGCAATAACAATGCCAACAGATAATAACAATAATAATCCAGAAAATAGTGGAGGGGAGTGTTCATATAGACATTTTTTAAAATCTAGAAAGGGAAAAAAAGAA
The DNA here is from genome assembly GCA_028646575.1 of Pseudocheirus occidentalis. Classification (NCBI taxonomy): domain Eukaryota; kingdom Metazoa; phylum Chordata; class Mammalia; order Diprotodontia; family Pseudocheiridae; genus Pseudocheirus; species Pseudocheirus occidentalis. Next base: position 130,318,767 of record CM053600.1, on the reverse strand, counting down.
ATAGGAAAAAAAAGACATTAACAAAGTCATCCCTAAAGGGAACGTTAATTAGAAAAGGAGGCAAAAGAATGTAGTTGTTTATTTTGTATGCTATTAGTGAAAGAGGATTAATACAAAAAAAAATCTAGAGGTGATTCAAAACCAATCATTTAGCTAAACTAATTCACCTTCATTCTGAAATTCCCAATGTATTGACTCCTAAATCCTCCCCCCCTTTTATACCTGTGTTTAGATTTTACTTTTACTTAGATGTTGATGCTATCAGTGGTTCCAGAGCACACATGTAACTAATTAAGCAAAAGCTGGACATGAGAGTTGGCTTCCATTGGCTGGACATAAATATAGAAACACACAAGCAAAGGAATTGGCATGAATTCTATCAGACTAAACTCTTTAATTTGTCATCAGACCATGTTTTTACTCACAACTCACATTTTGACTGATATTGCCACAGACAGGTGAGAAAGTCAGTTGGATCTTTGCTTAGACTTTCTATTGTATAGTTAGATATCAGTATCTCTTCCCATTAGCAAAGCAGCAGAAAAGTCTGTCCTTATCCCTATACTTTTTGTGGTGAAGCCAGAATGATCAGAAGAAATTAACAGCCTACATTGCTACTCAACTATAGAAAGTAATTCAACCATCTTCAACCTCTCTTTGTCAGTTCAGGAATTAGGGGCTGAAGCCTTCTTGTCAGCTGCAAATTTCTTCACCAGATTCAAAGGAGATGGCTTTTTAATCTTACTCTATTTTTTTTTCTTTCTGTCCGTTATCATTTGCACAGGAATTCATACTTAACTCAACTCTTCACTACTTTCTTTCCATAACTAGAATAAAAGCCTCTGAATATCACCTTTATGATGTAAGAGCTCATAGAATCTCCCTTATAAAATCAATGTGCTTAATCATTTTATAGTCATTTTTTTTAATTTTATGTCACTATCTTGTGAATTTTAACCTCCCAAACCTTAAGAATAGTTACATGCCTCATAACCAGAAATTCAGAGCTGGTCCAATGTTAAGATAACTATCAGCATAATTGACAACATCAATAACAAAACTGACAGCAATAATATAATTATCTCAATAATTGCAGAAAAAAGTTTTTGACAAAACCCAACACTCGCTACCTTTAAAAAAATCACTAGAGAGCATAGGAATAAATGGAGTTTTTTTTTAAATAATAAGCAGCACCTATCTAAAACCGCAGCAATCACTATGTATAATGGACAAAAGGAAGAAGCGTTGCAAGTAATATCAAGGGTGAAACAAGGATGCCCATTATCATGACTATTATTCAGTACTGTCATAGATATGCTAACTTTACCAATAAGAGGGAAAAAAAAGAAATTAAGGCATTTTGAATACACAGTGAGGAAACAAAACTATCACTCTTTCCAGATGATATCATGGTGTACTTAGAGAATCTTAGAGAATCAATGAAAAAGCTACTAAAAATGAACACTTTTAGCAATGTTGCACAATATAAAATAAATCCACATACATGAAAAGCATGTCTATATATTATGAACACTATCCAGCAGCAAAAGATATAAAGATAACTTTCATGTAAAATAATTGTAAACAATATAAAAAATTTGGAATGACAATGCTGGGAGCTATATGAACACAATTACAAAGCACTTTTCACAGAAATAAAGTCAGATCTAAGCACCTGTAAAAATATCAATTGATTATGGGTAGGCTGACAATTCTACCTCAACTAATTTACTTATTCAGTGCCATGCCAATCAAACTATTAAAAACTTATTTTATAGAGCCAGAAAAAAAACAACAAATATTCATCCAGAGGAACAAAAGCTACAGAATATCAAAGGACTTCATGAAAAGAAATGTAATGGAAGGTGACCTAGCTGTAGCAAATCTAAAACTATATGATAAACTGGCAGTCATCAAAATTATTTGGTACTGTTTAAGCAATAGAGTGGTGAATCAGTGGAATAGGTACACAAGATACAGTAGTAAATGGCTATAGCAATCTACAGTTTGTTAAACCTAAAGACCCTAGCTTCTAGGATAATAATTCACTATTTGAAAAAAAAATCCACTATTTGACAAAAACTTCTGGGAAAACTGGAAAATAGTGTGGCAGAAACTAGGCATAGAACATCTCACACTATATACTGAGATAAGATAAAAATGGGTACATGACTTAGATATAAAGGGTGATACTATAACCAAATTAGGAGAGCAAGGAAAAGATTACATGTCAGAGCTATGGAAAAGGGAAGAATTTATGACCAAACAGGCAATGGAGAACATTATGAAATGCAAAATGGACATTTTTGATTTCATTAGATTAAAAAGAATTATGAATAAATAAATTAAATATAATGTAAATTAAATTTACACAAACAAAACCAATACAACAAAGCAGAAAGCTGAGAAACAATTTTTACAGCCAGTGTCTCTGATATCGTAGCTTTTTTGTAGTGGTAATGAATTGGGAGTTGAAGAGATGCCTGTCAATTAGGGATTGCTTGCTGTCTTTAGGCAGGGGGTGAAGTGAAGGAGAGAAAAAAATTTAGAATTCAAAATCTTACAAAAATGAATGTTGAAAACTATCTTTACACGTAATTGGAAAAAAATAATATACTATTAAGTACAACAAAAAGAATAGATGAAAATGAGTATAGGGGCCATAGCTCCCAGTCTTCTAAATAGTCTTCTTTCTAGTATGCATCTCTGAATTCTATAATTAGTACGTTATTGCATAATTAGTAAATAAAATGTCCTTTTCTGTCCTTTTTCAATTATCAAAATATTTTCATATAAAAATGACAGTACCTAGTATTCTTATCTAGGAACAAATGAAGGAAACAATAATTTACTAAGAGACTACTCTGTGTCAGGATTATTACATAATATTACAAATATTATCCTATTTAAACTCACAACAATACTGAGATTTAAGCGTCATTAATATTTCCACATGAGCAATGAGGAACCTGAAGTATGCTGAGGTTAAATGACCGTACAGGCACCCACATCTAGTAAGTGCCTGAGACTAGATTCAAATTAAGGCCTTACTATTTCCAGGCCCAATGTTTTATATACATCATCTGTTTATCTCTTAAACTTTGTTATTTATGTTACAATTCATTTTCTTCCCCTTTTGTCAGTGAAACTGCTCACTGCTTATCTAAAACCTGTTTCTTTATGTTCAGAATTTATTAGCTTTTATTCAACCAAAATTATTTTCCTGCATTTTCAATCATCAAACAATTCATGTATAAAACATACTACTTTGCATTCCTCATCAGTTATTTTAGCTTTTTTTTTCATTGTGGAACAAAAAGAATGCCTTTCTTTCCCCTTTCAACAAACTACTCATCAGTAACTTAAAAATGTCACTTGCTCTTAATTTCTAAAATTTCCTGATCAGTTATTGGCATTTAATTGAATAGGTTCATTAACTGTGTAAATGAACCTTAGATTAGCTAGCTGTCTTTTTGTCTATCTTGTTTGTTCTCATAAACACCTATGTGAAAGCATACAAATCATGGATATGATTATTCTAAGGATATAAAATCTAATGATAATGCTATTATGACTATTAAGAATAATATGTCCATGACTCTTTGGTCACAAACATTCATATTTTGTTAGTAAAATAATACCTTTAAAATAATATAAGGAGCATCAAGCTTATTAGCATAAAGGAAATAAGTTACTTTCTGATGATTGTCTCAGTCATTGTTCAGAGACCAATAATATTGCATCACAAGACAACGAATTATGATTTTAATTAAAAATGCTAATTATAATGCAATACTACAATAAAGAATATAATAATCTATCTAAAATCAGTCTATTTATACGTGCTGTTTATTTCATCTGATTATAAATTATTTAAAAAATGAAGTTGAGCCATATTTGTTTACAAATATATGAAGTTAAAAGAAGATTGTCTTCATTGAGTTCATCACATTTGAATTGACTTATGGTAAAAAAAAAAAAAGAAAGAAAATTATTTTTCTTTTGGAACAACCGAAATTTTTATTTTGCAGGCAATTGGGGTTAAATGACATGTCCAATATGACACAGCTAGCAATTTTCTGAGACTGACTCTGAACTCAGGTCATCCTGACTCCAGTGTCACTGTTCTATCCACTGTGCCACCTAATTACCCCATCAAAATTATTTTCTACAGTTATTCATTATACTAACTATTAATAACTAATATTTTCTCATCAAATAATTAAACTTAACAGATGGGGTTCTTGAAAATTCTTCACAAGTAGTTAACTACATTTTCCTGCACTTAAGTGTTATTAATATTTATTCAAAGAATTTCAGAGTGGGAAAACAGAATATATCTTAAATAACCTCTAAGTCAGAATTGCCTCTAAAAGAAAAACTGTAAGTTCAGATATTAACATAGTTCCTATTACATTAAAAAGAGCTTAATAAATGATTGTTGATTTTCTCTGAGTGGGTAGTTATTCAGCTTTTGATAGAAAACTTCTAATAAGGAGTAACTAAATCCTTAGATGCTTTAGGAAAGTTCTAATATTTAAGAATATTTTTCCTTTTGATATCAAACTTAAATTAACTTATTTCTAGTATCCAGCTATTGCTCCCAGTTATGCCATTTAAGGCCCACTGTAACAAATCCAGTTTATCTTTCTTGTTCCTCATATCACAGAGAAACTAATATAGTGAGGAAAGAGGCAGCCTCAAAGTCAGAATGGCTTGGGTTCAAGTCTGACCTCCAACAAACCTAGTATGTATGTGAAACAGGATAAATCCTAAAATTTCTTCATGCCAAGTCCAGCACTGTTTTTGATATGCACCACTCAATCTAAAGACAGAAAAATAAAATTAATAAACTTAAAGACCATAAAATGTTAAAAAAAAAAAGATAAAGGAAATAGTTCTTAAAAGGAGAACCTCAATAATCTGGATCATTATTCTAAATAATTAATAAGATAAAAGTAAATCAAAATAACTTTAAAATTTGACTATCTTTTACTCAGCAAATTAGCAAATGTGAAAAACTAATGGAAATGTTGAAGTTGGGATGGTGATAGACAGCCATATTGATACACACTTGGTGGAAGAGTCATTGATCCAGCCATTATGGAAATCAATTTGAAGTTATGTTAGCAAAATGGCTAAAATGCCCATATCCTTTGAACCAGATATCTGACTATTAGCCCTATGCAACAAGGAATTTAAAGATAGAAAGATCCCATAAACATAAAAAATTCGTAGCAACATTACTTGTATGGCAGAAAATTGGTAAAGAAATGAGTTATCATTTGTGTAATGGCTAAACAAACATGCATCAGTAATGTAAAACAATATAACTGTTCCATGAGAAAGTAAAGAATTCAGAGAAGAGGGGCAGCTAGGTGCTGTAGTGAATAAGAGCACTGGCTCTGGAGTCAGGAAGACCTGCATTCAAATCTGGCCGCATACATTTAACACTTACTAGCAGTCTGACCTTGGGCAAGTCACTTAAACCCAATTGCCCCACCTTCCCCCCTCCAAAAACAAAACAAAACAAAAAAATGTTTTAATATTTTAATAAAATAATTCAGAGAATTGGAAAAAATATTAACTAACGCAGATTGAAGCAATTAAATTAGAAACAAGAGAACAATGTATACAATGACTATAACCATAAATAATAGACAATGTATCCCAATTACATATTTAATATGTTTTTTTTTACTTCTTTATTATCATTTTTACATAGGGTAGCTCCCTGGGTAGAGGATGAGTGTTTTGTAAAAACACTCATCAGTTAACAGTGAGATAGTATTTTAAAAATCATACCAATTTATTTTTAATAACATACATAATAAGTTTTATGAAACATGCAATAGAATAAGTTTACTTTGACCACCCCTACATACACCCAGACATCATTGCCACATCCCCTATTCTCTTCATTCCCCAACTCCATTTTAAAGAAATGCTTTTTTAATAATGACTTTATTCTCATAATTTTGACTTGCTAGTTTATTAGTTACTAATTTTAATTTAATAATCTCCACCAACATTTATTTATGATGCTTAATTCTAATACTGAAGTGATTCAGGGCTCTCTAAATTGACACAAAAGGATATGGGGGTGAGGGGAGGAATTGGAATGAGCATAATAGATCTTGAGGTCAATGCCATGATAAATCTTGAAAAGTATGATGAACATTCTTAAATGTCTTGAATTCCTGGTTAAGTGGTTTGAATGTAAAACTATAAGGAATATGGCACCATTGAGGATTTCTAAGTAAACAAGTGATACCGTGATCAGTGGATAAGAAAAATTAATCTGGCAGCCATCTGAAGGACAGATCTGTAGAGAGACAGATTAAGGATGGGAAGATGTGATAGAAAGATATAGCCTCCTATTCTAGGCTGTTAACGTAGGCCTAGAATTAATACCTACTCTAGACTATCAGTACTAGGTCTAGAATTAAGGGACTGGGTATAAGAAATATTATGTACATTTTATTCATTAATGGAAGTATGCAATTGCAAAATATAAATAAGAAAGTGTAACTTAGGGAAGAAATATGAAAAGTGCCTTTTATACAATCCATTTCATATTTATGAAGAAAGTATTGAGCGACTGGACCTGAAATTTTACATTCATTCAGTGACTCCCCTTTGTAGAAATTCATGTATGAGAATTAAACACTTTACCTTTTCAATTAAGGAAGGATTTCAGAGGGAGTACCAGGAATTTACCTAGTATATAAGAAAAATATATTTGATAGTTGAATGGCATATTGTTCATCTTCCAAAGACTGAGAACCCAGAGACTTTCATGGAAAGCAAAGCACAAGCAGTGAAGGAAGATTGGGAAAGGGTGATTAGTGAAGCAATTAAGAGAAATTTACAAAATATCTGTCTACTCTTTTTAAAGTATGCAATGAAGTTATATCCAATGGATCCAATCTCAGTTTGGAAAGTATGCTAAAATGCCAATTTTCCTCAAAAACCCCTATAAAAAAGGGGGGGGGGGAAGGACCATTATGCTCATTTCAAAATCAGTACAAGGAAGAAGACAAATTATTTAGTTATATAAGAAGTATTCAAATGCTGATAAGTAAGAGAGGAGGAGAGAATGGACATAAACTTTTTATATTAAGGTTAAATAAATTTGTTCTTGCAAAGGGTACCAAGCAGTATAGGTAAAGAGAGAGTACATTACACGTAAGTGGGGGCATCCTAGACAAAGGTCTGGAGTTAGGAGATAAACTATTGATTGCAGAAAACATTAAAAAAATCCTCTTTGTTTTTTTTAATTTTTTACATACCTTAAATTTCACAAATTTACAAAAACACTGAATTTCAAAATGCTTTTGTGAGGAGAAGAAAAAAAAACATACTAGGACATAGGTTCCCTGGTAGCATAGTGGAAAGAGCTATGTATACAAAATGGGCCATTCTGATGTTGGTTGGTTGGTCGTTGTCCTTTGTACTCAAAGAAGATCAAGGTGACATCATGATGTTTGAGTCAAGGTACAGTGTGTCTGAATATGACATATCAGACCAATATGAGCTCATAAGGCTCTATTACAGTTTAGACACACTAATCCATATGAACATTGAGAATGAAGTTGTTTCTATATTTGCACAGCTCATGTTTCCTTTGAGCTACTTCAATTCTGCTTTGCTCATAAAGCGCAGTGCCTTTTTTGATGTGGGAATGCCATGTTTGTTGGTCCTTTGCCAGGCTCTCATATGTACCCCAATCTATTCCTAAGTTTTTCAGAAAGATATTAAGAGTTTCCTTGTATCACTTTTCCTTTCTTTCATGTGAGCACTTGTCTTGTGTGAGGTTTCCAGAACATAGTTTTTAAGGCAAACATACTTTTGGCATGACAACAACATGGGCACACTATTGAGGTTGTACGTTCTGGAGTAGAATTTGAATGCTTGGTAGCTCAGCTCAAGTGTCTAGTAATTCACCTTGCCAGGTAATCTTCAGAGTCTTCCTAAGAAAATCCAAATAGTGGCAATTCAGTTTCCTGGCATGGCACTGGCACACTGTTCAGATTTCACAGGCATACAACAATGAAATCAGCAAAATGGCCCAGTAGAACTTCAGTTTCATAGGCAATGTAATACCATTTCTCTCCCACACTTTCCTTAGTAGTTTTCCAAATGCAAAACTTGTTCTAGCAATGTTTATGTCAACCTCATCATCTATGTGGACATGCCTGGAAAGTATACTGGCAAGGAAAATAAACTTATCCACAGTACTCAAAATTTCTTCATTTACTGTAACCAGTGACTTCCCATATAGGTAGCATGGTGTTGGGTGGTAGAGAACCTGTGCTTTCTCAGTGTTCAATGTCAAACCAAAATTAGCACAAGTGACAGAGAATCAATCCATAACTTGTTGTATCAATTGCAAAAGTTGTATTGAGTGCACAATCATCTGCAAAAAAAAAAAAACATTCACCAATTCTCCCTTGACTCTAGTCTTCACTTATAGGCTTTTTGAAGTAAATAATTCACCCTTGATGTGGTAGGTAACCTAAATATTGTTTTTGACCTCATTGGTGGTATCTGAACACATTGGTGAAAACATCATGCTAAAAAGCATGGAAGTACTCTTGAGGGCAATGAGATGGAACAGTGGATAGAGCAATATATTTAGAGTCAGGAAGATTTGAGTGCATGTATTGCCTCAGACACTTATCAGCTGGTGACCCTAGGCAAGTCACTTGACCCCTATTTGCCTCAGTTTCTCATTTGTTTCAAGTGACACAATAGAGAAAGAAATGGCAAACTTCTCCAATATTCTCATCTTGACACTGTGAATTACCACTTTACTGACCATCTGTGAGCCTGCTGCTTAACATTTCATAGCTTCTGTTAACTCATACATAAAACTGAGATGTTCAATACTTGAAATAGGGACCATATATGGAGTGTGATAAAAGTGCTTTGTGACCCTTGAAGTATTATATAAGCAAGAGTCATTAGTAATAGCATTGAATAAATTGAAAAAAGTACTTGAATTTCACCAAGTACAAATTTGCAATTTATTTTTCACATGTTGAAAAGGAAATAAAACTAGATGGTATTTTAGATACCATCATTTCCAACTTTAAGTGATTCTATGATAAGCAAGTAGTTGTTTTTTTTTCACAAATCATTTTCCTTTTGATCAATTTCTATACTACTCACTTCTAAGAACCATTATTCTATGAAGTAGAAGAGTAAGGAAACTCTATTTTAATTAATGGATAAAAGATATTTTACTATCATAATATTCCAGGTTGTTGAAGAAACTTATCTTGTATAATATCAAGTTAACTGGGATTCAATATGATTACATTAAGAGATTGGTTATGTAATTTTCCCAGAACATATGTTTGTTTCCTCACTATTGAATCTTGCCAGATTTTTCAAATTCAAAGACAGTTATATGCCTAGAGATTATAGTGTCCTTTCACTTTCTGAAGTGTGCCAAAAACTTTATTCTTCATAACTTTAGTGCATATTGCTATAATATCCTGGAAATGAATTCATAAGCCAACTTTTTTAGGGGAAAAAGCCCAGTGATTTTCACATTATCTGTTTTTAAAATGATATATAACAGGCTCATTTTAAAATTTTATTCCAATGGATTAGAAAATATGATGCGTATGACAGTATTACTGGACTAGTAGATTGTGCAAATATTCAATGATTTATTTGGATGAAGTTTTTTGTGATCATGGCCAAGACAGAGTGTTGTAGTTATTTGGAGTAAAGTTACATGGGTTGAGGAATGGGTGAAAGACACACTTTAAATAGGATTGATTCATGAATCCATACCAGATTGAAGGAAGTATTTGCTGGTCCAACACAGGACTCTGCCTGGCTAAATTTTATTCAATATGTTTATGTCTGACTCATATAGAGAGATGACAGGTTTATTAATCATCTGAGTTATATAATTTAATACAAATTTGTGGGTATCATCCATAGACATGCCATTGTCATCAATGATGTTAACACCTCTCTGACCATTTCTATCTCCCTTCAAATCACTGTCATCAGTTTGGTAACTTCTTGAATTTTCTAATACTCCACGCTTTCAGTTCTCTACCTCATCCATACATCATATTGTACGTTTTTCAATTCCTCAAGATGATCTAGTCATTCACTCGCTCATTCATTCAACAAATGCCTGTCAACAATTTACAATGGACTGATCGTTGTGCTAGCTGTTAGAGAAAGTGGTATGATAAAATGATTCCTGATGAAGTTTATGGAGTAGTAGGAAAGTTCATCACATTCACTAATAATTATGATAAATATGTAAAAAAGTTATAAATTTTTTCAGGCTCTAGAGTAAAGATCACTGACTATTGGAAAGATAAAGAAACACTTCATTGAAGATTTTTGTGTTTCTAGATGACATTACAGTGACTTCACTATGCTTGGATCACTCTGAGGAAGGTCTTTGCAGTAAAAGTAATAAGGAAAGTGCTATATGTTCAAGGAACAATGAGTCATCCAATTTACCTATAGCATAGAATCAGATATTTTTCATCAGAAGTACGAGATGAGGCTAAAAAAATTTGATGGTTCCAAATTGGGGAGGACCTTGAATGGCAGACTAGGAAATACCACCTATTCAGTAAATATATTAGATGATATTTACATAGTAAATTAATGCTTGTGAAATGCCTTATCTATCTTGTTTCATATAATTGTTGGAAGTTACAGATGAGGAAACTTAAGTTCCGTGAAAATGACTTTCACTGGGTATAAAGACAGGAAGTTCCAGAGGAAGGACTCAAGCCCTTTCAAGAACTTGAATTTAGTCAACTAAAATATTCTAGAAGTGATTAAAGTCATGTCTGTCCTTACTCTCTTATTGTTCTCCTCTACTAAGCCAGGGTTGGAAATGCCATTGGCAGATCTTGAAAAGAAGAGCAAAATTATTCAGTCCATAAATAAGAATGATTTCTATATTGGGGCAAGGGTATACCAGTGAACTAGTTAAAAAGATAGCTAAGAATTAAGGAGTGAATATTCACTGGGCCAAATGAGGCAGTCAGTTGACAGGATATCAGAAGCCCAGGATAGAGATCCATAAATAGGAGTAACATCTCCAGATATAGATTGGAGAAAAATGTATAACTTAGAAGAAAAACTGACATCCAAAATGTACAAGAAATTGCTATCAATTTGTAAGAAACAGTCATTTTCCAAGTAACACAGCAAACAGACATAGATTTCAAAAGCAGAAATTCATATTTTCATATTGACCCCTCCAAAACATGTCCAAAATACCTAATAATAAGAGCAATGCAAATTAAAATAACTATAATGTACTACATGACTACAGTTTGACAAGAAAACATTTAAAAACATGGAAAAATTAAGGATTTAAGAAATTGCAAGAAGGCTGAGCTGCTGGTAGATGGGTGAATTAATTCATTTGCTCTGGAAAAGAATTTGACATTATGTTGAATTGCTACTAAATAGTACATACACCTTAACCCAGAAATCCTATGATTGACATCATACAGCAATGTTATTGATAGTAAAAAATTTCCATATGTACAAAACTATCTATAGCAGTAATATTTGTGATAATGAAAAAACTAATAATTTTTATGAAAATAAAACTAATAATAATGAACAATTATGAGTAAAAATTTAGGGAATAGTTGGACAAACTATTGATCATAAATGTAGTAGAACAGTATTATAAGCAATGATTCTTTATGCAAACTCAAACTTTAAAAAAGCATTACAAGAAATAACAAAGAATGAAGAAAATGGAGTCAAATGAACAATAAACAGAATGGTTATGGTGCAAATACAATTAATTTAGAGAGCAGTAACTGGTTACAAACAATGGTCACTATTGGCAACATGTGATCAATTATACAATTAGTCCTGCTTTTCTTTTAGTAATCATTTTTTTTGTTTATACTTTGTAGTGAGATTAGGCCTTATAAGGAGTATATTTTGTATATTTACACATAAATGCCCATTTTTAAACAACACACAGTTTTTAACAGTCTGGAGGTTTTAGTGGAATATAAGCAACGAGACTATAGCAGAAACTTATAATCTACAAAAAGCTAATATGATCTGAGACTAAATTAGTAGCAAGATTTTATCTGAAATGAGAAAAGTTATGGTTCCATTATAACATAATCTGGTAAGCCTGGACCTGGAGTTCTATGTTCAGTATATTGATTAACTAAAATTTAGCTAGATATTATTATCTCAACAAGAAATATAGTTTACTATTGAGTACATACCTGAAAACTTTCTGGTTGCTAGTAATTTCCAGAGCTTGTATTCAGTAATCATAAGCTTGGTGAACACAGCGTTACCATCATAAAACTCTGAAGGATTGGAATAATAATGTTATCAAGGACTAATCTACCTAAGAATGGTAGGCTTACCAATCATCAGCAAAGTAAGATTGTTGTCAGCAGCACAATGATAAAAGCTAAATAACAGCTAGCAGAGGAGTAAATGGAATGGCTACAAGACTTATTAAATGGATAAAAATGAAAAAAATATTCCTTAAATTTATTAAACTTTCAGTTATCATAGTGATGAAACTAAGTAGAAGGAAAAGGAAATATAGAATGATAAGAATCACAATTTTCACATTCTCATTACTAATGAAATTAAAACAAAATAATAATGTTATAGTTAATTGGAAAGAAGTAGCAGGTTTATCTCAAATGAATAAATAAAGATGTTGGTAGAATTTTTCATCTAATGCACAAAGAAAAGAAACCTTTCACGGAAAACTGAACATCTTACATTCTGGTGATCAAAATGACCATTAAATAGCATATTCCTGGGGGTGGAGCCAAGATGGCAGCATAGAAGCAGCAGCATCCCACAGCTCCAACAGCCTCCCTAAACACCCATAAAAATATAATGCTGGACAAATTCTAGGACTCTCAAACTCAAAAAATACAGAAAACACATCTCTCGCGGAAGGCAGCTTGGCAGCAGGGGTTCATCATGGCAGGACAGGTGCTAGGCCAGCCCAGCTTGAAACTGAAACCACGGACAGGCCCCAGTGTGGTAGGAAGGAGCCAAGCCAAGCTCAGGCCAGTCTACAAGAGAGAAGAGCTACAGCCTCCAGCACATGCACATCTAACAAGGTGTGAAAAATAGAGATTAAATAAAGGTGTAAAAGAATAGGGATTAGAGAAAGGCAGCTGCCTGGAGGGGCTCATCCAAGGCTGGGAGCTGAGATCAGCCCAGCCTGAAACCACCATGTGGCCAGTCTCCAGGGCGGCGTGGAGGAGCTGAGCTTCCCAATCCACAGCATGAGTCTACTTCAGAGGAGATCTAAAACACCTGGAGCAAAATGTATAAGCCAGGATTAAAAGTTAGTGAAAGTGAATGAAGCTCTAAAGCTAAATTTGGAGGAGAAAAAGCAGTTCGGCCAAAGGGGGGGGGGGGGAAGGGCAGAAACTGCTATAACTGTCTGATGCCCCAACTGGGCTGCTTCAGAGCCCCTGGACTGCTGACTCCGCATGGAGGCTAAGTTGATTGATCAGGGCAAAGTGTTCTTGTGTTGAGCAGCCCGGATATGGATCGTGGTCTTACGTGGTGGGCCTGGGGTGTGCTTTCAGCAAGCCAAAGCTAGGGGAACTTACAACACCTCCTAACAGCTCTGGCAGCTGGGAAAACACCAGCGATTTGAAACAGAGCTTTCCCCCTTGGAAGCAGAGTTTCACAGAGCTAAAGAAAAACCAACCAATTAATTGACTGGCCAACATGAGGAAAAGGAAGAAAAATAAGAACAGCAATAAAACTCTAGAATCCTTTTTTGTGGACAAAAAGGATCAAAGGAATGAGAGGAAGACAACCCAGTCCAAACTCCCACACCAAATAGTTCCAAGACACTTAAAGGATGCCTAGAAGCTATACATCAACTGAAAAAGGACTTTGAAAACCAAATAAGAGAAGTGGAGGAAAAATTGGGAAGATAAATTAGAATGATGCAAGAAAACCATGAAAAGAGAGTCAACAACCTGAGTGAAGAAAACAACACTTTAAAGAACAGATTAACTCAAATGGCAAGAGGCCCAGAAAGCCAATGAGGAGAAGAATCCCTTAAAAAGTCAAATTTCCCAGATGGAAAATGAATCTCAAAAGCATTGTGAAGAGAATAAATCCTTCAGAATTAGAGTGGAGCAAGTAGAAGCTAATGACTTTATGAGAAACCAAGATACTGTTAAACAGTGACA
>CM053600.1:130283324-130304048 GCA_028646575.1 Pseudocheirus occidentalis | reverse complement strand
GTGGAGGGGAGGGCAGGGTCTGGGGGAGGGATGCTGGAAGCACACACTTCAGTAAAGGGACAGGGACAGAGTGGAGAACAGAGCAAAGGGGGGGGGGGAAGGGATAGGAAGGAGAGACAGATGATCACTGTCACAATATGTCCACTATGAAGAAGCCCTATATAATCACACATCCACAGCTTGTATTGAATTGATTGTCCTTCCAGTGGGGATGGGTGACAAGGGAGGAAGAGAAAGCATCTAGAGTTTGAAGTTCTGCAATTCCTGCAACTAGGAATTAAGATATACAGGGGCTGGGATAGGGAGACCCTCCATTCCCTACCAGAAAGTAAGAGAGCAGAGCAGGGGAGGTGCTTTACAGTGGGATTGTTGTTTTGGGGTTGGGGCAGGGGCAAGATGGGGAGAAAATTTGTAATTAAAAAATGTAATGAAAATGAATGATGTAAACAAGAAAACATATTTTAAAATATTTTTAAAGAAAGAAAACCAAATAAGAGAAGTGGAGGAAAAATTGTAAAGAGAAATGAGAATGATGCAAGAAAGAGTAAACAGCCTGATTAAAGAGGATAACACCTTAAAAAACACCTTAACTCAAATGGAAAAAGAGGCCCAGAAAGCCAAAGAGGAGGAGAATGCCTTAAAAAGTCAAATATGCCAGATGGAAAAATAATCCCAAAAGCATTCTGAAGAGAATAATTCCTTCAGAATTAGAGTGGAGCAAATGGAAACAAATGAATTTATGAGAAATCAAGGTACTATTAAAGAGTTACAAAGAAATGAAAAAATAGAAAGCAATGTGAAATATCTCCTTGAAAAAAGCACTGACCTAGAAAATAGATCCAGGAGAGACAATTTGAAAATTATTGGTTTACCTGAAAACCATGACCAAAAAAAGAACTTGGAAAGCATCAAGAAATCCTCAAAGAAAATTGCCCTGATGTTTTAGAATCAGAGGGCAAAATAGAACTTGAAAGAATTCACCAATCACCTCTTCTAAAAGATCCCCAAAAGAGAACTCCAAGAAATGTTATTGCCAGGTTCCAGAATACCCACTTAAAGGAGAAAATATTACAAACTGCCAAGAGAAAACCATATGAATACTGTGGAAGCACTATTAGGATAACCCAGGATCTGGCAGCTTCTACACTGAGGGATCTAAGGGCCTAAAATATGATATTTTGAAGATTAAGGGAGCTGGGATTAAAACCAAGAATCAACTACCCAGCAAAATTGAGCATATTATTGCAGGGCAAATTATGGTCATTCAATGAGGTGGAGGAGTTTTGAGCATTCTTTCTGAAAAAAGCAGAACTGAACAGAAAATTTGACAATCAAATACAAGAAGCATGAGAAAGTAAACATGGGAAAGAAATCATAAGGAACTTATCAAATTTGAATTGTTTAAATGCCAATATGGAAAAATGATAATATTAACCTATGAAACTTTTCTTAGTATGAGGATAGGTGAAGGGAATACAAATGAATATATATGTATACTTATACATATGTCTCTATAGGAGGCTATATATGCATATGAATACATATCTGAGTATGTGTGTATATGGGTGTATAGAGGGCATAGGATCAATTGAATACAAAGGGATGATACTTTAAGAGGCAAATTCTGAGATGGGAGAGGACTAGAATGAGAGGAGACAGGGAGAGACAAAATGGGGTTAATCACTGCATATAGAAGAGGCAAGGAATAACTGTTACAATTTTAGTTTCATTTACTCTCATTGAATCTGGCTCAGGGAAGAAATGGCATAAACTCTAAAC
Source organism: Pseudocheirus occidentalis (assembly GCA_028646575.1). Classification (NCBI taxonomy): domain Eukaryota; kingdom Metazoa; phylum Chordata; class Mammalia; order Diprotodontia; family Pseudocheiridae; genus Pseudocheirus; species Pseudocheirus occidentalis. The sequence continues at coordinate 130,302,269 of CM053600.1, read as the reverse complement.
TGGGCATCATGCCATGCAAGAGAGTAGGGGGTGTGGGGATGAAAGGGGGAATGACAGAGGGGAGGGCAGGGTCTGGGGTAGAGATGCTGGATGTTCACACTTCAATCAAGGGACAGGGTAGAGAACAGAACAAGGAGGGTAGGGATAGGAAGGAGGGACGTTTTATCACTGTCACAATATGTCCACTGTGAAGATGTCCTGTATAATCACACTTACACAGCCTGTATTGAATTGGTTATCCTTCCAGTGGGGGCTGGGTGACAAGGAAGGAACCGAAAGAATCTAGAATTTAAAGCTCTGCAATACCTGCAACTAGGAATTAAGATATATTGGGGATGGGGTAGGGAGACCTTCCCTACCCTACCAGAAAGTTAGAGAGCAGACCAGGGTAGGGGCTCTACAGTGGGATTGCTGTTTTGGGGTTGGGGTAGGGGAAAGACGGGGAGAAAATTTGTAATTCAAAAATCTCATGAAAATGAATGATGTAAACAAGAATACAAAATTTATTACAACTGAAAAAAAAAGAAATTGATTAAGATCAATACCAAATTGCCTCAGTAAACATATAAAAATCATACTGCATATGATCCCAACAGTTTCAACCTAGCTTTCTTTAAAATACTGTTGATTCTTAAAAATGTGAAATAGACAAAACTCTTTACGTTGTATCTCACATTATTTCTTAGTGAAGTTTGAATCATACATGTAAATGAAGTATATCATAAAATATAAGAAAGGGGCTGCAGTATCTAGCAACTGCCTTTGCCAAAAAACATATGGACTTTTTTGTCAACTAGAATGACACAGAAATCTAAAGGAAAATTTTTATTATGTTTGTTTTTTTTATACCAAATAATAGTATTCCATTCCACCCATTTCCCACTACTCACTGCAGTCCCTTTGAGAAAGTTTTTAAAAAAAGGCAAAATCTTGGCTATAAATATGAATAGTCAAACAAAATAAAATTTCCCATTGGCCATGTAAAAAGATATTGTAGATAGATAGGAAAATAGGTAGGTAGGTAGGTAGGTAGATGATAGAAAGATAGACAGACAGACAGACACATAGATAGATAGATAGATAGATAGATAGATAGATAGATAGATAGATAGATAGATAGATAGATAGATGCATAGATAGATAGATAGATAGATAGATAGATAGATAGATAGATAGATAGATAGATAGATAGATAGATAGATAGATTCTATTAGCCCATATACTTTGTCTTGGGAAATTTCATATTTCAAGTTATTTGTTATTTTAATGACTGCTAAATTTTGTGATCTTGTGTTTCCTTAGTACTTAATTTTTTTCTTAATTTTTTTCCAGAATTTTTCAACCTGGAAAAATATGGATTTTGGTTATGAAATTTATAGAAGTTTTAGTTCTGGGAATTTTTTCATCAGATGACAGGTAAATTTTTTTTTCTTTTTCTACTTTATTATCTGATTGTAAGAGATCTAGACAGTTTTCTTTTAAGATTTCTTGAAATAAGATGTCCACTTTCTCTTTGTTTAAAACTATGTAATTTAGTTAGTCTGATGATTTTTCAGGTTTTTTCTGATCAATCTATTTTCCATGTCAGTGATTTTTGCTATGAGATTTCTTACAATTCTATTTTTTAGCTTTTTGGCTTTGTCTTTTTTGTTGTTGTTGTTTCCTTGTGAAATCATTAGCTTATATTTTGCCCATTCTGATTTTTAGAAAGTTTGCTACTAGGCAAAGTTTTTCACTTTTGTGTCAAACCATTAACTTATTTTCTAAATCTTCATTCCATCACTCTTGTGAGTTTTCCATTTTCTTTTTTTCCTCAAGCACTCTCACTCCATTAACAATGATGATGATGATGATGATAAAAATTTTATACTTAAAAATTCTTTTTTTGCTAATTTGTCCCAGGAGTTCTATTTCAGTTTTCCCAACTTGCGTTTTTCTCTATGGAATGGCTTATAAATGTTTTGCAGTCATTCTCTTCTACTAAGATATATTATTTTAAGCATCCCTGCTATCATAATAGCTCATTCTGGTAGGGATCTTTTGTTTTATTTTCTCACTCTTTCAGCCTGCTTTCCTACTGCACGCTTGAAGGTAGGGGTGGGCTCTGCAGCATTTTTGGAGAAGTCTGTGCTGAATATGTTGATGCTTTCTTTTTTTAACCAATAAAATAATTTTAATTAAATAAACATTTTTAAACTTCCACATTAAGCATATTATTAAAAATAGAAAAAAAGAACTTTTCAGACAAGTTTTTGTAGATCTAATTTAGACAACAGCCTTGTTTAAAATGAAAAGGCTGTACTTAGACCTCACTTTAAAACTGAGATTTTGAAGTTGAGCAAATGAACAAGATCAAAGAACCAGAAGAAACCTTATAATTCACCTACTTAATTTGATATCCTAGAAAACAAGTGTCTTTCTAAATGATTTGTAAGTAATTTACCCCAAGTCCCACGTGGGACATTTTCTCTTTAAAAAAATATGTTTATTTTTAGTTTACAACATTAATTTCCACAAGATTTTGAGCTACAAATTTTCTCCCCGTCTCTCCCCTATTATACTGAGAAAAGTTTCATAAGTTACAATTATCATTTTTCCATGTTGGCATATAGTTTTCCATGTTGGCAAAGTAGTTCAACTTTGATAAGTTCCTTATTATTTCTTTTCTCTGTTTACCTTCTCTTGCTTCTTTTATTTGAATGTCAAATTTTCTGTTCAACTCTGTTTTTTTTCATCAAGAATGTTTGAAAGTCCTCTATTCATTGAATAATGATATGTTAGCCTGAAACATTATATTCAGTTTTCCTGGGTTAGTGATTCTTGGTTTTAACCCTAGTGCCTTTGGCCTCTGGAATATCATATTCCAAGCCCTTCGATCCCTTAATACAGAAGCTGCTAGATTTTGTGTTATCCTGATCATGTTTCCACAATACTCAAGTTATTTCTTCTTGGCTGCTTGTAATATTTTCTTCTTGATATGAGAACTCCATAACCAGGCCATAATATTCTTAGGAGTTTTCTTTTGGGGATCTTTTTTCAAGAAGTGTTTGGTGAATTCTTTCAATTTCTATTTTGCCCCCTAGTTCTAAAATATCAGGGATATTTTTTAAGGATGATTTCTAGGTTGTTTTTATGATTATGGCTTTCAGGTAGACCAATAATTTTTAAATTATCTCTCCTGGATCTATTTTCCAGGTCAGTGGTTTTTACAATGAGATATTTCACATTGCCTTCTATTTTTTCATTTCTTTAGATCTGTTCAATAGTATCTTGATTTGTCATCAAGTTATTAGCTTCCATTTGCTCCAATCTAATTCTGAAAGAATTATTCTATTCAGTGAGCTTTTGAAATTCTTTTTCCATCTGACAAATTTGGCTTTTTAAGGCATTCTTCTCATTGGCTTTTTGGATCTCCTTTCCTGTTTGTTAGTCTATTTTTGTTTGTATTTAGATTTTGGTTTTGCAGGGGTGAAGACAGGGCAATTGGAGTTAAGTGACTTGACCAAGGTCACATAGCTAGTAAGTATTAACTTTTGGAGGCCAAATTTGAAGTCAGGTCCTCCTGACTCTAGGTCCAGCACTCTATTCATCACAACACCTAGCCACTCCAAGTTAGTCTATTTTTAAGATCTTATTTTCTTTAGTAAAGTTGTTGGCTCTGTTTTCATGATTTTCTTACATCATTCTCATTTCTCTTCATATTTCCTCCACTTCTCTTACTTGATTTTCAAAATCCTTCTTGAGCTCCTCCATGGACTGTAACCAGTTCATTCTTTTCTTGGAAGATTTTGGTGCAGGAGTTCTGACTTTGTTGTCTTCCTCCCATTGCATGCTTCAATCTTTTTGTCCACAAAAAATGAATCTAAGGTTTGATTGTTTTGCTGGCTTTGCTTCCTTTGCTTGCTAATGTTGCCACTCAGTTCCTTGACTTTTGAACTTTTTGCCACAGTAGAACTCTGTTTCCAGAGATGAAAGCTTTGTCTCACATCTCTAGGGTTTTCACAGCTTCTGGAGCTATTAGTTGGGTGCCTTCTCTGCAGCTCCCACAAGCTCTGGCCCACTGACCACACACCCCAAGACATCCACCTTGGATCCAGATCCAACCAGGTTAAAGCAAGATCTATTACCCTCTGAATGGTCACTTCTTCCTCCTACAATCTGTAGGACAGGAGCTCTCAAGCAGTCACATGGTGGCTCCAAGGTTGCTGTGCCCCCACCACTTCTTGCCCTGGGGGCAGGAGCTGGACCATGCTCCATCACCACCCAGTTTCAACAGAATTCCACACTGATATTATAATTTGTCTTCAGCATTTATGGGATGATAATTCTAAAAACCGCCACTGTTGCTGCTTATCCACTCTCCTGAAGTCCACTCCACCTGCTGCTGGTTGGGGCCACCCTGGGGCTAAAACCTCAGGTTCATGGAGGGGGTGGAGTGTGAAACAGCTGTGCTCTGCTCCCAGCCCACTGTGATGGACCCTTCCTGTAGGCCTTCCAGGCTGCCTTCAGCAGGAGATTTGTTTCTCTCTGTCACTTTGTGGGTTCTATAGCTCTGATATTTGTTTAGAGTCATATTTTATAGGTATTTGAGATGGTTATGGGAGGAGCTCATGAAATTTTCCTGCTTCTACACTGCCATCTTGGCTCCACGCCTGATGCTTTCTTTCAACACTGTGTTGTGGTTTTCTAAGATATTAAGGAGGAAAATTAATGCCCTCTACCCCCACCATGGTTTGTTATAAGGCAAATCTGATTGCTACAATCCTGGTCTGAAGTCTTCAAGTTACTGAAGTAGGTGTGGATTTGAGCAAAAGGAATTGCTGCTAGATTCTTCCCCTATCAGTAAGCTAGAAGTATCTCAGCTCAGAGAATAATTAGAGACTCTCTTTTCATTTGAGAATCCTCCCATGGTTGACCCTATGCAAACTTTGCTAGACTCTGAAAGTGTGACTTTGTTTCTCATGAGTTAGGAGCCATATTGTTGCTACTGCTGGCTTCCTTTACCAGTACATCTCTCCCCCATTCCCAGAACTTCTTGCATGAGAACTGGGTCTCCACTCATGATAGCAGATCCCCTTCTCATCCAGCCCTTGTTTTGTGACTTGCAACTGAGTAGTGAGTAACAAAGCTACCAACTGGCATCTCTCCCTCTCACAGCACCTTGTGAGGTCTGGGACTACCTCTTGCTCTTGTGTGCAGTTCATCCCTATCTGCTTAAACGTTCTGAAGTCTAATCCTGGGCCTTCCATATTCCCAAGTGTCCAAACAACTCCCTATCTGTCAACCTATGTTATTCTAGGCCAGAAAAAGGACTCAATGTGTTTTTTCTAGATGTCCCCATCAGGATTCCATCTGCAGTATTTTCTTCCTGTTTGGGAATTTGTGGATAGAAACTCACAACTTTGCTTCTTATCACTCTACCAAATTGGTTAGTATAACCAGCTTGTAGAATTGATAGAATAATGACTACATTGTCCTTTTTCCCCCTATGGTGATCTATTTTCATTTACGATGATGAAACTAACATGTTTGACTTTTACTACTTGAGTACATAGTATTCCACGAGAGAAAGAAGAAAGTTCAGTTAACAAAAGTATCCAGATATTAATAAACTTTTTTAAATGTGATGAAGGGGATACAATTTGAAAGGCACAGAAGAAACCATTTTAAGACATATCAGAGAGGAGAGTAGCATAAAAGAGTAAAAAAAGTCTTAGAACATATGGTGAAAAAATATAATAATTTCTAATCTTTATAAAACCTTTATCAAGACTTCTCAGTCATACATATATGACCAGTAAGATAGAGGACTATACAGTGCTCAAATTTTTATGACCTGTCTCATCTCTCCAGAATAAATATTTACAGGTTGAACAATTCTAGCTCTATCCATGGTCTGAGACACCAAAAATCTTGAAAAGCTAACAATCTGAAGATCTAACAGACAAAACTAAGCTCTATCATCTAATGTGTTCATCCAGCACCCCTTATGAAAGCAAACATCACACCATTATATATTTGAAAAAAGAACTCTATTCAAATTGCCCCCTCCCTCCAATTTTCTACCTCAGAAAGCAGAAGCTTGCTCTAGCTGTGTGAGCATACTCTGATGCAAAGGATATGGCAAGTTCTGTAGAAGAGAGGCAAATAGAGTTGGACATAACTGTATAACTCTGTTGAAATATACTAAGCCTTAAATAAAGGATCCACCAGACAGCTAGGGCCAGTTTTATCCCCTTTCACCCACCCACAAGTCAGGAGGCAGACTACCCAGTTTGGGAGATATTCGTGATGGCTTTGAGGTCCAACCCATAAAGAAAGCAAAATTAAGGAGGAAGGAATGTAAAAATAAGTAATAGGGAAATTTTTTTATAAAGATTGAAATACTAAAACTCTCAGGAGGAAGAAAAAAAATTAAAGACCTTGAGCATAAACAGATAAAACAACTGGGAAAATGTTAATAAGAAAAGGGAATTTTTGCCTCCAGATCAGTTAAATGAGTCCAAGTGTTTATGAATGAGCAATACAGGAGGTAAAAAAAATGAATCAACACTTGATCAGACAATGGGTATACCTGATTCCCAAGAAAGCATGAAACCAAAGCATGATGTTCCTGAATGTTTTAAAAGATTAACTAATATTGAAAGTAGACTTTATAGGCTATGTGGCAAAAATAATTGCCAGAATAGAAAAAAAATGTGCATATCAAGTGGAAATTCTAACCAAAGAGTGGGAAAAGAAAAAGAATAACCATTTGGGAATGCCAATACACAGAAGCAAAGCACAATCTGAAAGAAGATAAGCAAAAATAAACCATGTTAAAATAACACTGTCCAGATAAAAGCAAAATATATTTATCTTGAAGCCAAGATGTGAAGATAAAACTTAATGCTTATAGGTCTTCTAGAACTGTAGGATTTATGGGACAACTCAGAAAATCTGATTACCATAACACACAAAATGAAACAAGAAAACTATTCAGAACTTCTCAACATAGAAAACACAGAAAATTGCCAAGTGAAAGAATCCACAGATCACCTGCAGAAAAAAATTCCCAAAAAATCTGTGCTAAAACTACAAGATACAGAGTCATTAAATATAACAATTACAATGGTAAAAATAAAGTCTTATAGTAACTATGAGAAAGATTTTTAAATATGAAAGAAAGGTAATCTGAGAAACATATGACTTCTGCACTCTCCTAAAATGGCACGAGTAAAGATAATGTATTCCAAAGAGTTAAACAATTCAAGAAACAAAGCAAGGAGGGGTAGCTGGATTGTGTAGTGAGTAGAGCAATGGCCCTGGAGTCAGGAAGTCCTGAGTTCAAATCCTATCTCAGACACTTAACACTTACTAGCCATGTGAGCTTCGGCAAGTCACTTAACCCCAATTACTGTGGCTGCCTCTTCCAAAAAGCCAAAAAAAAAAAAAGGAAGCAATCAAAGTACACATATCCATTAAAATGGAATCTAATCATTAATGGAAAAAAATCGACATTCTATTTTTAAAACAGTTGTTTGAAGCATTTGATACTTCAGAAAACAGAAATGAAAGAGAAGAAAACAAATTCAACAACTATCAACAATAAAGAAAAACTTAGTTTTTTTCTCTAAAAATACACACAGTCATAAAGGTGGAAGCAGAAATTAAAAATAAGTGATGGTGGAGGAACCAACTTGAATCATCATGGACTAAACCTCAAAACATGCTGCTTATATGTGAATCAATGTTTTAACAAAACTAAACTATAGAATGGGAAGATGCATAAAATGGGAGAAGGAAGCAAAAAATCATAGGAGATCTGTGAGATTCTCTAATCAAATCAAATTTTAACACTGAAGGAAAAACAATTTCTATAGCCCCACAGAAAAAATAAAGTAATCCTATGAAAGAAGGGTTGAGGAAGTGAAATGAAGGACTGAAACAGGGAAAGAAAGGAGGAAATCCAAATTTATGCGTGGAAGTATGTAGCACTTATTAATATTACCCTCAGGGAAGAAAAATATTTTGAAAGGGCAATGGGGACTTTAAAATGGACATAATCTGGGGATTTGATGGGTCATATGATCACATATCCTTCTCCAAAGGAAAGGGAATCAGAATTCCTGGGGAGCTCTGAGGGAACAGATTTGTCAAATGAGGAAAGATGAATATAGGGAGGACAAAAGTTAATTATAAACTGCACAGAGACATAAGAAAATTCATTTAATGGAGCAATATTCTATCACCTTTATAAATGGCTATTTCTAAGTGTAAGGAATGAGAGAAAAAGCAAGCTGTTGGGGGATATTTAAAATGTAATAACATAGAAAATGTTTAGAAGAGGGAACGTAAAATAGCTACCTTTAATTTCATAAGAAATATGTAGAGTAAAGAAGGGATAAATAAGTATAAGCATCATGAACGAAAGATACATAGACCAAAAAGTAAGACAAATAGTGAATATAATGAAGGAACTTTTTTTTCATTAAAAACAACAGAAACTGGAATTTTAAAATGTAAATACAAAATAATTTAAAGGGGGGGAAGGATAAGAAATCATCTTTGACAATTTAACTAAGCATGAGAAAGGATGGAAATATTTAAATAAATTGATAAAAAGGGAAAAAAAAGAAAATGGAGCTAATGGGCAAAACTCCCAAATTAAGGAAAGTGGTAATATATGAAAGTGAGTGGAGTTTAAGGATGAGGGGAAGAGAGCTGGTGGGAATGGGGTCTCTAAGTAGGAGGATTAATGGAGCACTGGGCCCAGAGTCAGGAAGACCTGAGTTTAAATCTGGGCTCAGTAAGTTAGTAGTGTTGTTTCCCTGGACAAGTTCCTTAGCCCTGTTGGCCTCAGTTCTCTCATCTGTAAAAATGAGCTGGAGAAGGAAATGGCAAAGCACCCTAGTATCCTTGTTGAGAAAACCCCAAATGGGGTCAGGCATGACTGAAATTATGGAACAGCAACAAGAAGAGTAACTAGATGTATTCTGTTTGGAAATTTGGGTAACATTTTTAGTTAACTGAAACTTGTTATTTTTTTAAAGAGTCCATATTTGAATTCTACTAACAACATGATTAATACTTATACTTTATGTTTTCTAGTAAGAGAACAAATAGGTGGAGCCACAATGGCAGCGTAGAAGTAGCAAAGTTTCACAGCTCCCACACCGCCACCTTAAATATCCATAAAATACAACTCTAAAAAAATTTTAGGTCTCCAAAACCCACAAAAATACAGAAAACTCATCTCTGGCTGAAGGCAGTTCAGCAGGAGGGGCTCATGGTGAAAGGCTGGTAGCCGAGGCCAGCCCAGCCTGAAACTGTAGCCTGGCCCCAGAGTGGTCAGGAAAAGCAACAGCTGGAGTCTACAGGAGAGTGGATCAGAAGCACCTGGGGCAATCTCCACATTTATCAAGCCACGAAAAATAAGGCTAAGAAAGGGTCAGAAGAATTCAAGCTAAATTTGGGAGGTAAAAAAAGCAGTCCAGCCAAACTGCCCTCAGGGCAAGGAAGCAGCCCAATCCAGCTGCCTCAGAGCTCCTGGCCTGCAGATAGCAGGCAGGCAAAAGGGACTGATCAAAGGCCAAGGGCTCTTGCATTGAGTGGCTTGATCCGGAACATGGACTTGGGTGGTAGTGGAACGCGCTTTCAGCAAGCCAAAGCTGGTGGGGGCTACAGCACACACCTAATAGCTCTGGCAGCTGTGAAAACCCCAGTGATTTGGGACAGAGCTTACCCCATTGGAAGCAGAGTTCCACAGAGTTAAAAACTCAAGCAATTAATTGACTGGCCAATATGAGGAAAAGGAAGCAAAGTAAAAACAGTAATCAAATTCTGGAATCCTTTTTTGGGGACAAAAAGGTTTGAGGTATGGAGCAGGAGGAAGACAACACAGTCAGAACTCCCACAACAAATGCTTCCAAGATACATGAAGATTGCCTACAAGCCATAGACTGACTTAACAAGGACTTTGAAAACCAAATAAGAGAAGTGGAGGAAAAATTGAGAACAAATAGAAATTTGGCTTTAGATTTAGATAGAAAACCTGAGGTAAAATCCTACTTCAGATGCATAGTTCCTGTATTTATGGATGTGTGGCAAATCTCCTCATCACAATTTGTATTATATGAAGATTCTGTCTTTGATGATCTACATCTCTAAAAGGGAATTATTTTTTTCTATGCCTTTAATTCTATGGGAATTATAGACCCGGATGAAAAGACAACCAATCAACCAACCAACAAACCAACAAAAAACAAATAACAGAAACTGAGAAATTTCATGTATCAAGAATACCTTATACTTCCTAATTACTGTTTTCCAGACTAAGTTGCAGTTTTTCAGGGAAAAGCTTGAAACTTGGAAAAGAAATTCTTTTGATTAGAAAGGAATAAAACCTAATCCAGTATGGAGGCAATTTAAACTTCCTTGATCCTTCCTTAGTCAAACTAGGATTGATGTGGAAGTGGATAGAAATTTTTCATTTATTTTATTTTATTTTATTTGTTTATTTATTTACTTATTCACTTATTTATTTTTTCATTTATTTATTTATCAGCCCTTTTCAGTTATATGGTACCACATTTGGAATTCTCAGGGATCAACCATTTCTAGATATCATTGTTCTTTTCCCTGTTTTTATGAATTGACTCCTTTTTTTTCTCTCATTTTTCTGAATTTAGAAATGATAGGTTCCTTATCAATTAAACCTATTAGAAAAAAATATTGTTTAACAACTTTAGAGTTTGATATATACCTTCTATTGTTCTGGATGCTTAAGATCAACTGAAACATTAAATAATGTGTTTCTTCCTTTTTTGTCTTAAAAAAAATCTGGGTATCAGAAATCCAGAGGAGGAGGCAAAAATCATTATATAAGTTGAAACTCATTACAATGAACTCAAAGAGACAATACAAAAATATTATTATATGAAATGTCTGCCATAAGCAAGGATTTAAAATTGTTATAATGTATAATGTTTGAATATTACTTATTTTACCATAAAGATATTTGACCTCAAATATGTAGCCATCAAAACCACAGATATCAGTTAGGTGGCATAATGGACAAAGTCATAAACTTGTGATCAGAAAGACATGACAATAGTTTCTACTTCAGACACTAAGTATGGCTCCAAGCAAGTCACTTAAACTCTCCAAACCTTAGTTTCTTTATCTCTAAAACAGGCATTATACTAAAAGCTACCTCAGGAGTGTATGAGGCTCAGATAAGATGATAAATGTTTTGCGAACCTAAATTAATCAATACTTGAAATGTAAGTGGAGGCAAAAATAATAGATGTTGGAATGGAAAGATTTCATGGGCAATAATAATAATAATCTCACTGAGAATAACAGAAGTTAGTGGAAATCTTGAAGGAGAACTTTCTAATAGGGAACTGCATTCTATAGCAGCAGGGCATGTTTGGCTCATATCCTCAAAAGAGTGAAGCAGAAGGAGAATGTGGCAAGCATCCTTGAATGAAATTTGTCAGAAATCCTGATTACCAATCCATCAAGTCCTTGGGAAAATATGCTAGGCAAATTAATGTCCCAATTCAACTCAGGCTTTATGATGATTTCTTTATAGAGTATTACAATTAGTACATGCTATATAATTAATTTTCCACAGGCTGTACACTAGCCGTCTGCAATTTTATTTCTGTGGATAAAAACTTATCCTAAGCAGATAGTCCTATCAGTATAGAATAGAAGATGAATATTTACCAATATATTTACATTTATGCTGATAATGCCAAATCTAAAATTTCCATTTAAGTGGGGAAAAGCTGTTGTAAAACCTAAGTATGAAGACGTAATTTATCTTTCTACAATTAAACAAGACACTTTCTGGTACCCTTCTCATCATCTTTTTTCATTGCATCCAGTTGCAAAATTTCTTTTTCCTTTGACCAGTGAGAAATCACAATGTAGGGGGAAAATGTCCCTTTTTTCTACCCTAAGGTGTCACCATTAAAAAAAAAATCACAGTCTCCAATCCACTCCATGGAAAGTAATGGCATTAGATCACTATCACAGTTCTTTTCACTGGGTTAAATGAGCTGAGTCTTTCTGAAAAGCACCATGTGCTTTAATATCTCAAAGGAGGAAAGCTCCAGCTATCTCTTGTTGCTTCTGTAGTCAGATGTCCTTATTGTATTTCATATGTCATTATCGGAACCTTTGCTTTACCCACTCTTAAGAATCCCAGTATTAGCAGCAGGTGAAAGTTATATAAAAAGCTGCCAGTAAGAACTAATTTGCCATTTAGGTTTTACAGAGTTGGCTGCCTTATTAAATATAATGTAACCAACCGGAAGTCCCTCATTTTCATTTGTTCTTTCCATCCAAATTTTCACAACACTTGACTTACACACTTTTTAGCCTATTTAAAGACATTGTAATGGGAATATTTGAAAGTTTGACATAAGCAGCTGGTCTGGGATTTTGGTAACTTGGTTGTTGAAGAACAAGCCTCTTCTTCTATGAATAGTCACATTCCACCTCCATTTACATAGTAACAGAGGACCAATTAGTCTAAGAAATTGCCTGATAGGTGAATTTCAAGGAATAACAAAACAAAACAAAAACAAACACAAACACAAATATTTGTTTGATTGAACTGACCAAAAGATCACAGACATCCAGCGAGGGTAAATTTTAAGGACATATATCTTACCTTTCATCTGTCCCATAGATGAAGAAACAGAGGACCAGAAAAGATAAAGTGAGTTGTCCAAAGTCATAGAGCTAACAAGAGAAATGACTAGAATTTGAACTCAGGGTTAATAATTTCAAATTCAGTATTATTTCCATTATAATATGCTACCAGTTTCTTGACTTGTTAAAATAGTGGATCCAATGACTCCATTTAGGTATGATCTGATCAAAATACCAAAAATTCCTTGAGCTTTAACCAAAATAAATAGCAAATGAGTATATATTCTGAGAATAAATCTCTGTAACTTCAAGGATCTTATGAGTTCATTATAAAACATTAGGACACTTTACTTTATGGTTGCTACCTGCAGAATAGGGGTGAATCTAATGTAGAGTTTGTATTGTGATGATGAAGAAAATGGGAATGAATGATGATGGAAGGTAGCTATCATGCATCTAGGACTTCAGGCTTGTAAAGTCTCATTCTAGCTTCACAACTATCCTGTGAGGTATTTGCTATTACTATTCCCACCCCCTTTTTTTGGAGGGGGAAGGTAGGGCAATTGGAGTTAAGTGACTTGTCCAAGGTCACGTAGCTAGTTTTGTATTAAGTGTCTGAGGCCGGATTTGAACTCAGGTCCTCCTGACTGCAGGGCTGTTGCTGTATTCACTATGCCACCTAATCACCCCCATACTATCCCCTTTCTAAAGATGGGAAAATTGAGTCTTAGAAAGATCACATGAATTACCCTTGATCACACACTCAATAATTGCCATAGGAGAAATTCAAAGGCAGTTATTTCTTGATCTTTAGTTGAACTCTCTTTTTGAACTTTATACAAATAGATGGGTTTTTCAATTAAGGAGATAACTTGGACCATATGTAGACCATTACCAAATCAAAGAAAGAGATGTTGTAGCCAGAGGGAAGTTTAACAATGGAATCCAGGAGGAAGCATTGGGGTAAACAAAGGTGAGGGTGTTCTGAAAAGAAGTGCTAGGAGATCAAATGAATTACGCAGAAGACTCATGATCATCTAGTTGCGGATCAACATGCTACAAGACAATGATAGTATGAAGACCTACATAAAGGTGTCCAGACATGAAGACATGGCATAAGACAAGGTACAAGTGGCAGCAAGTCAGCATCAGAGGTTGCACTGGAAAAAATGGAAAGATTTGAAACCTCTTTCACAGTTTTAGCAATAGGAAATTTTGCTATTTGTCTCTAATGGTTGTATAAATATTCATTTTAAATGCAATTCAATTAAACAAATATGGTTTAAGTTCCCACTGTATGCAGAGTATAATTCTACAGGAAATCCCAGAAGAAGTAAAATGGCCATTAAGACCATGGTTCTTGGCTTTATCAGGTTTTCAAAGTAACAGATCAGCACATAAACATGACACAGAAATAAAACATAATAGGAAGATTTTTTAAGAGAGAAAAAGAGAGAGAGAGAGAGAGAGAGAGAGAATGTGAGATATTAAGAAAAAATGTCAGCATACACCATCATCTACCGCCATACACCAAAATCAAGTCTAAATGGGCACTTGATCTAGGCATAAAGGCCAATACTGTACGTAATCTGGGGAAGCAAGGATTAGTTTACCTATCATATTTATGGAGTAGGGAAGATTTTATGACCAAAGAAGAGTTAGAGAGCACTATAAAATGCAAAATGAATACTCTTGATTACATTAAATTGAAGTTTCTGTACAAAGACAATGTAACCAAGATTAAGAGGGAAGTGGGAAACTAGGAAAGAATTTTTACAACCAGTGTCTCTGATAAAGGCCTCATTTCTAAAATATACAGGGAACTGAGTCAAATCTATAAGAATACATGTCATTCCCCAACTGATAAATGGTCACAGGATATGAACAGGCAATTTTCAGAGACAGAAATTAAAGATATATATATATAAGCATATGAAAAAAATGCTCTAAATCACTATTGATTCAAGAAATGCACACCAAAACAACTTTGAGGTACCACATCTCCCCACCACTAAGACGACAGAGCAGGAAAATGACAAATTCTGGATACGATCAGGAAAAATTGGAACACTAATTCTTTGTTTGTGGAGTTGTGAACTGATTCAACCATTCTGGAGAGCAATATGGAACTATGCCCAAAGGGCTATAAATAATTGCATACCCTTTGACCCAGTAATACCACTTCTGGGGTTGTATCCCAAAGAGATCACAGAAGTGGGAGGAAGATCCATATGTACAAAAATATTTATTGCAGCTCACTTTGTAGTGGCAAAAAACTGGAAATTAAGGGGGATGCCCATTAATTGGGGAATGGCTAAACAAGTTGTGGTATATGAATGTAATGGAATACTATTGTGCTATAAGAAACGGGAAGGAGATGGACTTCGTACTTACCTGGAGAGGCTTATACTAATTGATGCTAAGTGAGAAGAGCAGAACCAGGAGAAATTTGTACACAATCACAGACACATTGTATGTGTGACAACCAACTTTGATAAACTGGACTGTTCTCAGCAATGCACAATTATAAGGCATCTCTAAAAGTCTTTAGGATAGAAGGGGATGTCTACACTCAGAGAAAGATTTAGAAAGAACAGTTTAAATGGAGACTGAAGCAAACTACATGCTCTCACTCTTTTCCATATTTGGTTTTGTTTCTTCTTTCCCATTGTTGACACCATTGGTTACAACCCTTCTTTACAACCAGACTAATGTCCAGTGTGAAAGTATTTGCAGATCCTACACTTTACTGCAAGCCACCTGGGGGTGGAGGGGGAAGGGAGAGAGGAGAGAAAATTTGAAACTCAAGGAATTGTGGAACTGAATCTTGTGAACTAAAAGTAAATACACAAATCAATTTAAATTAAAAAAAAGAAAAATGATTACAAACTGGGTAGATGTCGGAAGATTTCATAAGAGTCAGGGTGCTTGAGGAGAAACTTGTGGAATGAGTACAATTTTAATTTATAGAGATGAGAAATGAAAGGATGTTGTGTAGAGAATAAGATCTAGCTGAGACCTGGGTTCAAGGTAAATTTAGGTGTGGATTTATTGATCAAGCACGTGACTACCTGGAGTATAAACTCAAATCAGGCAGTCCTTAATGGATCTCACAGACTTGATTATATAGGCCAAAAACAGAAACTATAACCAGGGAGGGGGCTAGCCAAAGCTATGACATACAGAAGCAAAGAAAGCATGTAATTGTCTGGCTACATAGTTCAAGGCTAATTTTGGAATATGGAGCAAGGGTCCAAGGGTGCAACCCCCGATGACATAAGGGTCCCTCCCAGAACAGGGTTGGATGCAGGGTCATGGGGAGGGGACTGGAAAGTCCCAGGGTCATGTTCCGGGTAGAAGATGTGGGGTCCAGGTGCAGGGTCAAGTGGAAAGGGGAACTGGAAAATCCCAGAATAGACCAGGTTCATGTTCTGGGCAAAGGGTGTGGGAACCCTGCTTGGTCAAAGGAACAGGATGGGGTGTTCTCTAATCTTGCACACCAGGCTAATCCTTAGAAAAATACAGAATGCAAATTTGAGGACGTAGTGGATAGGGGACTTATGCCTTGGGTGACTTGCCCAGACTTGTCTTAAGCAGTTACAGGCTATGACAGGGTAAAAATAAAATGGGGCTTAATGGTGGGCCACACTCAGGTGGTGGGCAGGTGACCCAGGACTTGAATTAGGGCATAACAAGGAGACAGTCTAAGTAAAGAAAAATTACCTAAACAAAGATATCATAGTGGAAAACTGGGTGGGAAAAGTGGTACATGCTTGATGAATAATTAGTCATTCAATTTGACTAGGAAATTGAAAATGTCAATAGAATATATGAAGAGAAGTGGAAAATATGGATTTAAAAATATATATATCAGGATTTCAGCTTCTGGAATCCAATATGGCAGAGTAAGCAGTAAGTAGATCTTTTCCTCCCTTGTTGACCTTGAATAATCCAGAAAAATATTACCCAAAAAAAATCCTGGAACAGTGGAACAAGCAGACTGATGTGATGAAGCAGTCTTTTAGCTCAGGGTGGTTAAAGGGAAAAGTGCTTCTTGCTATGGTCAAATGGGATCAGGACAGGACAGGAGGTATCCCAGAGAGCCAGCATAAAGCTCTACCTCAGCAAACTAGTAGGAGATGCTGAACCCCAGGGTAGCAGAGCAGGCAAGTGCCAACAACCAGGATCCCTGTATGCTGTGGCACAGTGAGGGGAACTGGTGGACACCAGTGCAGAGAACCACCACATACACTGGAGGACAAGCATCCATAGCAGCTGAACTTATCCATGCTCTAGAGTAGCCCCCTGGTGAGGAGGCAGCCTCTAGTGGCCAGACTACCCCCAGCCTCATCCCCACCCCATGAGCTTCAGTGAAGTCTAGGCAAAACACAAAAAAAAACCCACCTCAGCACATACCAGCCTAGACCACTCAAATCCAGTTCAGCACCAGGAAAGCTACCAGACCTCTATATCCTCCAGATGCTAGCACCTGAGGATAGTATATAGGCAAGAAGTATGTGACAGTGCCCTCTATGCCCCAGAAGAAGAGATCAATTTAAAAGCTAGGAAAGAGGCAAAGAACATGAGTAAAAAGCAACAAGGAAATTTAAACACAAAAAACAAGAGAGGAGAAGATTGTCAATATACCCAAATCTGAAACCTCAATGGAGAATATAAACTGGTCTTAAGCCCAAAAAAACCCTTCTCAGAAGAGCTCAAGAAACATTTTAAAAGTCAAATAAGAGAGGTAGAAGATAAAGTAAACAATGCCTTTAAAAATACAATTAACAAAATGAAAAAAATACATTGAAGAACACAACTCCTAAAAATTAGAATTGACCAAATGGAAAGGCAAAGGCCTTTAGAAGTTGAAGAAAACAATTTTTTTAAATTAGAGTGGCACAAGTGAAAGCTAATGATTTTATGAGACATCAAGAATCAATCAAACAATATCACAAAGAATGGAAAATAGAAAACACAAAATATTTCATTGGAAAAACAACTGACCTGGAAAATAGATCCAGGAGAGATCATTTAAAAATTATTGATCTTCCTTAAAGCCATAGTCATAAAAAGAGTCTGGACAGCATCTTTCAAGAAATCATCAAGGAAAATTGTGTTGAGGTCCTAGAAACAGAGGGTAAAATAGTCATTGAAAGAATTCACCAAGGTTCAGATTCTTAAAATTGGTTCCTGCTTGTTATAAGCATCACAAATGTTTTGGTTCTTAAAAGTCCCAACCACTTCTATTGGTGAAACAATAAGGTTTTAGTCAAATTCTTTTAAGGAAGGAACCACATCCTTTGCACTTGAATTTTGGGGTTCCCAGGATTCCTAGTCTGCAACAATGCTGCTACTGCTACTACTACTAGTGCTACTACTAATGCTGCTGTTGCTTTTACTTCTACTACTACTAGTGCTACTACTGCTCCTACTGTTGCTGCTGCTACTACTGTTACTGCTGCTGCTACTAGTGCTATCACTCTTGCTGCTGCTGCTGCTGTTGTTACTACTACTACTACTACTACTACTACTACTACTACTACTGCTACTGCTACTACTGCTACTACTACCACTAGTGCTGCTGCTTTGCTACTACTGTTGCTGCTCCTGCTATCATTATATGGACAAAGAATGGATGTTTCTGAAACTTTCTCTGGATATAGGTATCTGCAAATGATGTTGCTCTGTTAGCCTCAAGATAATAAAGGGCATTTTGAGCACAAATTCCTTTATCTGCTAGTAAAGGTGTCCATCCTGTGGAGGACAATTGAGAGGCCAACTGATCCAAACTCTACAAGTGAAATATGGGAAATCTGAGTCCTAGATACACCAAAGAACATGCCCCAAATCATAGAATAGCAAAGAACAGAGCTGGGAATTCCATTCCCACAATATGAAGTGGGTAGTGAGATTGTAATGGTAATTAATTTATATTTGAAGACCCCTTTTTGTTATGTCAAGTAAGCAGGCACTTAGCCCTTAGTAACTAATCAAACCTTTGTGGCTAGGAGGCAGAGGGTGTGAACTCTGTCTTCTGTTGCTGATATAAGAGGAAGGGTTTGGCTGAAACAGAAAGCCAATAGTTTGTGTATATATAAGAGCCCCAGAGTGAGACAATTGGAATGAGAATTTTTCTCCTTGTGGGCTCCTAGTGGAGAAAGAATCATGGAGACTGAAACCAGCTGAGACAGAGACAGAGACAGAGAGAGAGAGAGAGAGAGAGAGAGAGAGAGAGAGAGAGAGAGAGAGAGAGAGAGAGAGAGAGAGAGAGAGAGAGAGAGAGAGAGAGAGAGA
>CM053600.1:130264945-130282824 GCA_028646575.1 Pseudocheirus occidentalis | reverse complement strand
TCCCTCTTAGGGAAACTAGGTCATTCCTTTTGTTAATTGATTGATTGAATCTTTAAATGTGAAGCTGATTTCTCCCTTAGGGAAACCAGGTGATTCTTCTCTTGTTCCTTGTTCCTTTCTGTAATAAGTTATAATATGGAGACTTTCTTTGTTCTAAATATTGTATATAATATTGTGAATTGTTGATACTGTGAATATTGTACTGAATCTTGATTTTGTAATAGAATAAACAGAGTGTTCACTAATACTGTGTAATCTGAATCTTAAAAGCTGTTCACAGTAGCATTCTCTCAGGAATCTACTGTTGATTGGCTTTACACATATGAAAGTCAATAGAAGGGAATATTTCAAGGAGATGGTATGTAGTAAGCAAATGCTACAAGTAAAAAGGGTTTGGACATACTCAGACCACATAAACTGGAGACTTCAATGTGGGAGATTCTAGAGATCTGCATCTGGAACAAGACATTCTAATTCAACCTACAATGTGGTAGAAAACAGCATCTTTTCATTTTTTGTAGTTGGAACTGGATGAATCGTTAAATCTACCTGGCTCAGGTACAGTTACTCTTTTTCCAGAGGTGACTTTAAAGAGTGAAACATATGAATGCAGACCCTCACAGTACTGGTGTGAATACAATACACTTAGAGGAAGGTCTGGAGCAATCTTTTCCTTCTCTCAGACCAGAAAACCCAGAAATAGACACGGGGTTTTGATCTAGTTTGTTTTTCATTGCTCTTTCTCAATTCTAGATATAAGGAGTGTTGTCCCTGACCCTGAGCAGGAAATATGGGAACATCAGACTTTAGAATTTGAGGCTGGAAGTTGAAACCAGTCTAGCACAGACACCTTGATAACCAGGATCTTGGGTCCAAACTTGGGTTTGGGGAAGGAAATAGAACCCCAAGGAATGAATATTATATAAGAACTATATTAAGTGTTATACTTAAGATTGTAGGGAGGTGGGCTAGGGGGATTACGCCCCTTACATATTAAGGTGAATGTTTATATGTCTATTCGTGTTCTCCTTATGAAATAAATATTCCATTGTAAATGTATTAATTTAATGTATGTAGTTAAACAGAATTGAGTAGCTCAGATTCCCTAGAAATCTGGGGTAATACAATCAGTAAACACTTTAATATATGGCAATAAGAAATAAGAGACCTTCTAATACACATAGGGAGCCATGGAACCAAGTGGGGACATCTCAAATGTTATATGTCTAGTCTTTAGCAGAATGGCCAGAGAATTGAGGAGAATGAGATAATTAGATTTCGTCAAGGCAGAACTCTAGAAGACCCCCCGCCCCTCAATAGAGTGCTTGGGGGCAGAGGGTAGGAAGTGAGGTCAGACCAAAAGAAGCAAAGCAATCCTAGTGAGGAAAAGGGGAAAGAAGAGACAGCATTGAAGTTAAGGGAGAAAAACAAATAAGTGAAACTAGAACATGCTTATAGGCAAGGGAAAAGAGCTAAATGACAAGGACCAACTAAAGATTCAAAGGAGGGAGGAAAACTGATGAAGGAAATACTTAAGGAAGTAAAATAGCTGAGATTTATCCCACAGAGGCTTAGAGAACACCTCTTCTTCAATAAAATGAATATAAGCATTGATCTAAGTCCCCAGGGCATAAAAGAAAATAGAACAGAACAAAGGAGAATCAGCTAGTAGGTCTAAAAATGAACTCAATGTATCACATAAGTCTATTATATTACTTTTGTTTGGTTTTCGTTGAATCCCCATTTTGTGGAGAAACTTTAAAAGTATTTGCTGTGAAAAGTTTTTTTTTTCTCTTAGCCTCTTGACATAGTGAGCAAAAGAATAGGATATACTATCTAGGAAAATATGAGAATATACTAAATATAGGAGTAGCCAATAAAATGCAAATTTGATAGCTACAGAGACCCTTTGTCTGCATCAGAATTGACTGTATTTGCAAACTGTTATACAAAGCTAGCTTTTATAGCTTTAAATTCTCCCTTCAGCTCACTACTGCTCTACAAATGATAACATAAAGATAGAAAAGAGAGGAGACACCTTCATTAGTGGAACAAAACATTAGGATTGAGGTCTTGAGAGAAGAGGCTTTCTCTCTGATGTATAGAGCATGATCTTTGTAGTATATTAGAGATCTGTATTCTGTAGCAAGGAGGAAGTTCATGTCATTGATTCTTCAATGGAAGAAGTAATGAAAGGTATATCTTTTCTGGGTCTGATTCCAGAAGAAGAGCAACTATTTCCTGAAATAGAAATGATGGACTTCTTGGTAACAACAACAACAACAAAACCATTTTATCTTAAAATTTATGATAGAAAGGGAAAGAAAACCAGGCATATTTTGAAACACACCTCAAATTAAAGGTGTACACATAGAAAGGAAAAGTAGGATTCTATGGCCCAAAAATTCTTCTGAGAAGGATAATTCAATAAAAACAAGATTAAAAAAAAGAAATGTGTTTAAATAAGGAGTGTTAAATATGTTTTTTTTCTTTGTTTTGTTTTGGCATGGACACCTAGGAAGTTTGATGAAGCCCATGGACATTTTCTCAGAATAATATCTTTAAATGCATACATTATGATACAGAGGGTTATAACATAAAATAATTATATTGAAATGAACATGAATTTTTTTTCCCATCCATGCCCATAGACTCCTTGAAATCTATCAGTAGATCTCTTGAATCTCCCTGGATTGCATACTGAGAATATCTACGCAAAAAGAATGCTGTTGCATGTAGAGGGAACATTATAGTCTACTTAGATTTACAGAAAGTAATGATCAGAAGATGAAATAAGGGGGCTGGAGTGGTAATGGAGCTTTCAGTTCAAATGAGAAAAATTTGTTAAGGGTTTATTATATGCAATAGGAAAAAAAAACCTATACCAGGCACTTGGGACCCAAAACCAAAACTGAAATAACATTTGCTCTCTCTCTACTTTCTCTCTACTATGGTAGATTCGAGTGGTAGAATACATAGGAACATAAGTAAATTCAAGATACATAGAATATTTATGTATGCCCAGTACTTAACACAGTGCCTTGAGTAGGTGCTTAATAAGTATTGAATGATTACGTGCTCAAAAATAACAAGACTTTAGGACTGTTTCATCTGTTTTACTCGATTCCATATGAAAATTCCAAAAGTTTCAGTTGAACAAGATGGCATATTTCTTTTGCTGCTTGAATCCCAGATGCTCCTTGGATTCTGATTAGAGCAGCCTGTTCTACACCTTAGTATATCTGACCAGGCCTGTTGAAAGCAGTACATTTGCTATGGTATTTTTCAGACAGTTTTGATTAGCATATTGGATTTTGCTAACGAAGGGATGCCTGCAGAGGAGTGAAGGTCAGGGTGAGGTGCATCCATTTTCTTTTCCTGAAATGTCCAAAGTCATTTTAATCATGCCAGCTGCCTTGCCTTCATCAAAGTCCCTTGTCTTTCAGGACACCAGAGAGTCAAGCTGCGGATGTTTATAATTATAGTGTAAAACCATCAGCATCTTTGTTCATCAAAGTAGATTAAAGTAATTTATGCGATGGGCAGGGATACTAGCAATGCAGACAAAAAATGAAGGCATGCAACTTCTGAAACATTTTTGAGCATAGCCCCCTGTTTATATTTGCTAACATTTACCTAGCTCCTACTATGTGCTGGGTCTCGTTCTAAGTGATTTAAAAAAAATATCTCATTTGATCACCATAACAACTTACTTATTATTATTAGCCCCATTTTACAGCTGAGAAAACTGAGGCATAAAGAAGTGAAGTTACTTGTTGAAGGTCACATAGCTACTAAGTATCTGAGTTAGGATTCAGACTCAGGTCTTCCTGTCTCCAGGCCTAATACACTATCTACCAGGACTGTTTTTCAAGTCTCAAGTTTTCTTTGATAATGCCCATCTCCTTCCTGTGAAATCAAACCAGAATTACTTTTTTAAATCAGTCCTATATTTTGGTCATTCAACCCAAAGTTGGTCATTAAGATCATAGATTTCTAGACAGCAGTGAAAGCAAGTCAAAAATCTTATTTTGCAGAAGAAGGTACCTTTGGAGATAAATTTTTTTCAAATTTATACAAGTGATGAGAATTTGAAACGAGATTTGAACTCATGTAGTCTTAATCCCAAATTGGTGCTCTTGCTACTCTATCACACTTCCCTTCAACAGATATGAAAGGATGAAAGGTATAGTCTAATGGTTAGGACCCTGGACTAAGAATCAGGAAGACCTTGGCTCAAATTCTGCTTCAGACACTGACTATGTAATGCTTAATATGTCAATTATTTTTTGGGCCTTATTTTTCTGATTTATAAAATGAAAGGAAAAGACTTGATGACATTTAAGATCCCTAGCACCTCTAAATCTGCTATTCTATTATCTTATTTGCAAGATATTAAAGGGGAGAGGAAGGAAAAATAAGTAGTAACTTCTGTAATCAAAGAACTTACAACCTTGCTAGGGAGAAAAAAGCATAGACCCATCTAACTAGGTGCCATGGTGGGGACATTTGAATAGGAATCATGAGTTGATTTTTTAGCCTTGGTTTTTTTTCTTAATTCACTAAGAACCTTGGGTAGTCATGTTTGCCCAGCAAGACTCCTGTCTTTTCATCTGGAATAAAATATTATTTTTTTCTCCTGACATCCCATAGTACTATAACATTTTTAAAGTCCCTTCAAATCTCAGCTCAACTATCACCTCTTTAAATTAATCCTCTCTTGATCCCTCCAGTTGATAGTATAATCCCTCTCCCCTGAAACTAGTTTTTATTTATGTTTTTACTTACTCATATGTGGAGATTCCTCCTGCCTCCTGGCCCATTTCCCTTCTCATTTCTTTGAGATGGAGTGCTCTTTCAATTTTCTTCATAGTAACATCTGTATCTAGAATAGTACTTCTTATATAATAATTAATTCCCTGAATATATTTCTGGTTCTCAGCTTCATTAACCCTGCTGCTAACTCTCCAAGACCCTCTTCTTTGTGTTCTTAGAATTTGATTTGCTTTCTACCTTGCTCCACCCTCATGTTCCACCAAATTTGATACATACACATAACTGAATACTGGAAAGGTAGGGTAAAATTAATTAATTAATTTATTCATTCATTAATTTATTGGCTTTTATCTATTTACTTTTAAATTAAAATTTTAAAAATGGCACTTCAAATATATACCTACATACATATATATACACGCTTACATGTTTTATTATATGCTATATGTATGCATGCATGCATGTATGTATATACATTTATACAGTTGCAGATCCTTTAACTTTTCTTTGATGTTTTGGGATGCAGACCTAGTAGTGCTGTTTCTAGATCAAAGGATAGGCAGAGTTTTATGTCTCTTTGGGAATGGTTCCAAATTACTCTCCAGAATGGGGACTAATTCAAAACTCCAACAGTGTGTTAGAGTCCCACTTTTTTCATATCCCCTCCAACATTTGTCATTTTCCTCTTATGTTGTATTAAACAATCTGGTAGCTGTGAGGTGATACCTCAGATTTGTTTTAATTTGTACTTCTCTAATCAATACTGCTTAAGAGCATTTTTATGTGACTATAGATAAGTTTTTTTCTTCAAAGAATGTTCATATCCTTTGACCATTTGTCAACTAAGGAATGTCACATATTTAAAAAAAATTTGATTCAGTTCTCTATATTTGAGAAGTGAGGCTTTCATCAGATAAAATTGCTATATTTTACCTCACTTTTCTGCTTTTCTTCTAATCTTGGTTGAATTGATTTTTATACAAAATCTTTTAATTCATTGCAATCAAAAGCATCCAATTTCTTTTCTATGATTTTTTATAATCCTTGTTTGGTCATCTATTCTTCCTGTATCCATAGATCTGATAAATAAAATTTTCTGTGCTCATCTGTTTTGCTTATGATATCACCCTTTATGTCTAAGTCATATACTATTGTGATCTCATATTGGTATAAAGTATGAGATGTTGGTCTACTCTATACTTATTTTTTTTAACATTTTTCTCATGTAGGAATATAAACCATTTAACCTGATTGAATCCTGTGTGATTTCTCATTCTGTTTAGATTTTTATGCTCCTCTTGAGTCTTATATTTAAAATTCAATTTTTTTTCTAATTAGCTCTTTTTAAAAAAAATCAGGAATACTTCAAATCCTCTATTTCAATAAGTATCTATTTCCCCCTTGAAAGATTATACTCAGTTTTCCTAGGTAGGTGAATCTTGGCTATATTCCTAATTCCTTTGCCCATCAGAGTATCATATTTCAAAGTCTCTGAATCTTCAGCAAAGAAGCTGCTGAACTTTTGTTATCTTAACTATATCTTCCCTATATTTTTTAAATTTATTTTTTATTTGTTTTCTTGTTTACATTATTAATTTTCATTACATTTTTGAATTACAAATTTTCTCCCCGTCTTGCCCCTGCCCCAACCCTAAAGCAGCAATCCCACTGTAAAGCCCCTCCCCTGCTCTGCTCTCTTACTTTCTGGTAGGGATCTTCCCTATATTTTAATTGTTCCTTTCTGATTGTTTGCAGTTTTCTCCTTGACCTGGTAGCTCTAGAATTTGGCTATAATATTTCTGGGAGGTTTCATTTTGGTATCTCTTTCAGTAGGTGGTCAGTGGATTCATTTGATTTCTATTTTAACCTCTAGGTTCTAGGCTATTGGAACTGATTTTCTTGATAATTTCTTGAAATATGATATCCAGGCAATTTTTTAAATCATGGATTTCAAGTAACCCCAAAATTTATGAATTATCTCTTCTTTATCTATTTCTAGGCCAGTTCTTTTTCCAATGAGCTATACTCCACTTTCTTTTTTTCCCATTCCTTTGATGCTGTTTTGTTGTTTCTTGATTTCTAATGGAGTCATTAACTTCTACTTGCAGTTTTAGATTTTAAGGAATTATTTTCCTCAGTTAACTTTGTACCCCCTCTTCCCCCAATTTGGGAAATTCTATTTTGAAGGAATTCTTTAGTGAGTTTTTCTACATTTTTTTATTGTAAAGAGTTCTTTTAAAGTTATTCTGTCAGTAGATTTCTGTACTTATTTGAGCATTTGGCCTGTTCTGTTTCCTAACATTTTATTTTCTTCAATATTTGTATGTGTGTCTTCTTTACTAAGCTGTTGACTTTTTTTCATATTTTTCTTTCATCACTTTGATTTCTTTTCCCAATTTTTCTCTACCTGTCTTATGGAATTTTAAAACTTTTTTGATCTCTTCCAAAACCTGAAACCAATTTCTTTCTTTCTTTGAGACTTTTCATAAAGATGTTTGAATTTTGTTTTCTTCTTCTGAGTTTGTGTTTTAATCTTCCTGGTCACCACAATAACTTTCTATGTTCAGGTTAATGTTGTTGTTGTTGTTTGCTCATTTTTTTCAGTGCATTTTTTGACTTTTAATTCTATGATGAAGTTTGACTTTATTCCTGGGCTAGAGAAGACACTGTCCTAAGACATTTTTTGGGGGGGGCAATTGTTTTCAGAGTTAATTCTGGGAGTCTGTAAGTTTTCATTTTTTCAGAGTTGGTATGATCTAAGGAGATGTGTGGTCACTCTTCTTTGAGCCTGTGCATTTTTCCCCTGGGACTGTCACCCAGGGTCTCTGTTCCTGATATTGCTCCTCATAGATCCACCCTTATAAATCCTTCCTATAGCTCTATTTCTTAGTGCCAGATTGTTTTATTATTATCATTGATTTTTAATACAGTTTGCAGTCTTCTACTTCTAGACCACATTCCTTTTTTTTTATTGATTCACTTGATATTCTTGACCTTTTTTTCTTCAGGTTAAATTTTGTTATTATATTTATGGTTAATATAAAATATTTTGTTGGTTTAACTGAGATGACACTGAATAAATAAATTAGTTTAGTTAGAATGATCATTTTTATTACATTTGCTTATCATATCCATGACCAAAAATTTTTATTAATTTTTTTTTACATTTGTCTTTATGTAAAAATTGTTTTGTTTTGTGTTTATAATTGTGTTCATATAGATCCTGGATTTGTACTGGCAGGTTGATTCTCAAGTATTTTATATTTTCTGCAATT
Source organism: Pseudocheirus occidentalis (assembly GCA_028646575.1). Lineage (NCBI taxonomy): Eukaryota > Metazoa > Chordata > Mammalia > Diprotodontia > Pseudocheiridae > Pseudocheirus > Pseudocheirus occidentalis. The sequence goes on along the minus strand of CM053600.1, from coordinate 130,274,773 downwards.
ATTTTAAATGAAATTTCTCTCTTTATCTCTTCCTGTTATACTTTGTTAGTAATATAAAGAAAGGTTGATGATTTGTGTGGGTTTATTTTGGATCTTGCAACTTTACTAAAGTTGTTTGTTGTTTCAACTGTTTTTTAGTTCATTAGAATTCTCTTAGTATATCATCAACAAAAAACGATCATTTTGTCTCTCAGTACCTATTCTAATAACTTCAATTTCTTTTTTTTTCTTTTCTTCTTGCCCTAGCCAGCATTTATAGTACAGCTTTTAATAAGAATAGTGATAATGAACATCCTTGTTTCATGGGGCAAGATTTAAATGCTTGAGCAGGAACATAGCTGATTCCTTCCTAAGCCAAAAAATAAAATGGTCATATATATTCAGTCTTCCTAAGTTGTTGACCGTGCAGCATGGTAATTTGATCATATTATTGTCTTGTAATCAAGAAGAATCATCAGTCCTTTCTGTAAACAATGTAGTTGAAATGCCAGTAGCAGATTATGGTTTTTCAGAGTCCTTTTCATTTGAAGAGCTCAAAATAATTCTCAAATTTTAGCCCATTAATTCATAGTGATGATGATTATTCCTTTTTTTTAACTGCAAGTGGGCTGTCACTCATTTTCTTAAAAAAATGCAGCAAAATCATGGCTTGAAGTAAAGTAACTCTGGATCCTGTTGGAACAATGACAACAGTTCCCCCGAGCTTATTCTCTTATCATTTAAGAATGTCAACTTGGAGTTTTCAGAGAAAATCACAGCCGTGGTGACTAATAGATACATACAAAATAAACAAATAAATAAAGCTTCATAGAGCATAACAGTGTAATGCAGTAAGAGCAAACATATTTCATTTCAAATTTACTTCTAGAAAGCTACTGATTTCTGTAGAAGGCAAATGATACATGCATCCATGATAGATTTTTAAATTGATATGACTGATATTTAACTTCAAATATGTAAAATTCCATGGCATATAGACATTAGTATTATTACCATCAGAATCATATGAAAATGTAATTGAGAGATTGAAAATGGAAAGACAGAGAGAGAAATGAACACAGGACAATGTATCTTAGTGATGATCTCAATAGGAAATAAAACTTTTTTATGCAACAGAATTATATATTTGTTCTGGAATAAAGTTTCACACAATCATATACAGAGAGCACTACAAGAAACTTAGAACATTAATCATTATCACTATTTTCCTTCTATTGTCTAGTTCTACAAAGTCATTAAAAATCAGTAGGGATGTTAATTAGTGAAGATTGTTTGCTATGCCCAATAGCAACAAAAAAGTATCTAACCTATAATGTTACTTTTGGAGACTGAGTACTAAAACATATTTTACAAATAGGAGAACTGATGTTGTAATTATTTCTTTTAATAAGTGCAGCTGGGGCAGGTAACTAAGTGTCCTTCCTACCAAACAGAGGTCTTCACCATAACATTCCTAAGTCAGAAATACTTTGATGGAATTTGGAATCATTGGGAAGCCAGCAGTGAATAAACATATTCAAGATGGCTAGATTAATTAATCAATCTGTCCAGTGCCAATTATAGGTTAAGGAAAAAGCCAAGCAGGCTTTCAAAGCATGTGTACGTGGTGATTCTAGATTTCTAATTGAAAACTATAAGGAAGTATAAAATTGAATATTGAAATAAGAAAAGGTAGGTTGGGCTTTTAAGAAATGAAGTTACATCATTTAGCTGAGAACATAGTAACTTACAAATCAAAATTCCTTAATGGAGATGGTGCCAATAACATAGGATGAACTTAGCATGAGCCAAGATAGTTCAATATCACCAGAAAGAAGAGATAGTGATATGTTAATGTCCTTAGTTTTCTTAAGAAGACCAGAGAAGAGAAACTGAAATCAGAGGGTGAGCTGTGGCAACCAGACAAATACTATCATTTCATCAGTCTAGTCACCCATAGGCTGACCAGACTTATCCTTTAGAGAGAGATCTGAAACACTTACAGAACTGCTATCCTTCATTTAGCACACAGCACTTAACGAGAGTTGGCGCATCATACTTGACATTTGAGCAAATGTGCTTTGCTGTTAAGCATTCCAATACATCTGCTGTGCCTGTAATATTTCATTTTACTCGATCCCATGGTGAGAGACTGTTGCCCCAGACAAACAAAATTTTTTATAGGATTCTTTTAGGCAGAATCTAAACTCAGAAGCAATTTCATAGACTCATTCATTTGGTTTGAGTATTTACTGTCTATCCTACACCTGAGTATGAGTTAAAGGCTCCAAATCCCCCAAATCATATTAAAATTGCATTATAGAAGAAGAAAAACTCTTTATGTCAGAATAATTCTATGGCAGCACAATATGGTTTTAGCAGGGTTTGTTATTTTTGTTTCAGTTTGCAGCTTGCGTTTAGTTTATTTTCAGGGTAATCTGACACTGTTCTTTAATAGAACTATATTGTGGATGCAATCCTTACAGGAAACTGCTAATAGGTTGTTCCCATGACCCAAAAATGTTCATGAACTATGAAGACACTACTTGAATCTCTCAGGGAAGATGCCTGCACTGATACACTTTGTCTTGTCTTTTCTTTTCTGTCCTCTATATTTTTTTCCTTCTTTTCTTTTCTTAGAGATCAAGAATCATTATAAATGCAAAAAGAGGCTTAATGTGAATTAAAGAGTAGAAGAGGTAGGAGAGATTTGAAAGATGGAATTTAAAAATTCTGCATCATTGAGATGCTATATTTATGAGGAGATTATGAGCTCCAAAATGTGGTCACATCAGAACTTTGAATTTATGAAGAGAATTATAATTTTGGAGTTGGGCATGGTCAGAAAATAAGATGTCATATTGATAGAAGAGACACCAATATTTGGAATCTTTAAAGATAATTGCAAAGGGATGGAATGGCAAGAAAATAAGGTATACACTAACCATTTAATCAACATCTACATCACGGCATTAAAACAATATTTTCTCTGTGAAGAGGATGCCACTAACCTATCACCAATAGGACAGTAGATGTTATGACCAGGTATTTCAGCGAAACGTAATGGAAAATATCCAGTGGATATGGGGAGAATTCACACATACATAGTGAACTTAGAAAACAAGAGCATACCAGAACTGAAAATTTCAAGTTGCATGGTAAGTGTTCAGAATCAAATGGTAAGAAAGTACTAGATTTCAAGAAAGGCAGGGTATATCAGAGGCAGATATAGTAGATTGGCAGCAAGATTTATTATCATGATTAGAATTAAATAGTCTAAGTAGGTGTCTATCATTTCTTAAATGTGCATATTTTCCTTTTTAAAAATTTACTATTTTATTTTTCCCTAGTGCCATGTAAAAACAATCTTTACCACTCATTTTTAAAACTTTAAGCTCCAAAGTTTCTCACTTCTTCCCTCCACACCCCCTCTCACTGAGAAGACAAGTAATTCAATCTAGGTTATTCATATGTAGTTATGCAAATCATTTCCATAGTAGTCATGTAGTAAAAGAAAAACAGACCAAAAAACAAAATCTTCAAGAAAAATGAAAGTAACAAGAATTGCATTTTTAATCATGTCGTTTAGATTTGTACTTGATCATTTTATCACACACATTCACACATGATCATCACACCATATTGTTGATACTTTGTACACAATACATTTCACTTTGCCTCAGCTTATGTAAGTCTTCCCAGGTATCTCTGAAAGCATCCTGCTGACCACAATATTTCATCACAATAACATACAAGAATTTGTTCAACCATTAAACAATTTATAGGCATCCACCAAATTTCTAATTCTTTTATACATAAAAGGTTTGCTATAAATATTTTTGTATGCTTAGGTTTTTTTTCACTTTTATTAATAATCTCTTTTGGAACAGACCTAGTAGTAGCATTGTTAAGTCATGATTTTGTTGCCCTTTGCACATAGTTCCAAATTGTTCCACAGAATGGTTGAATCAGTTCATAACTCCACCAATAGTGAATTAATGCTCTATTTTTTTCCACATCCCCTTCACCATTTGTCATTTTCCTTTTCTGTCCTATTAGCCAATCTAATAAGTATAAGGTAGTACAGAATTGTTTTAATTCACATTTCTCCAATCTTTATCTGAAAACTGTTCACGTATTTTATTTATTTATTAGTTGGGGAATGATTCTTACTTTTATAAATTTGATTCAATTCTTTTTATTTTTGAGAAATGAGGCCTTTATTGGAGAAACTTGCTTCAATTTTTTTTCACTTACTATTGCTGGCTGTCTTCCTTCCTTCCTACTTCCCCCTTGTTTATTCTATTTTCTTTCTCCTTTTACCATGTCCCTCCTCAAAGCATTTTGTTTCTGGCTACTCCCTCCCCAAATCTGTGCTCCCTCCTGTTTCCACACCCTTCTCTTATCCTCTTTCCTTCATACTTTCCTATAGGGAAAGATAGATTTCTATAACCCATTGAGTGTGTATGTTATTCCCTCTCTCAGACAACTCTGATAAGAGTAAGGTTAACTCACTTCCCCCCACCTCTACCTTCTTCTCTTTTATTGAAAAAGTTTTTCTTTGACTCTTTCATGTGAAACAATTTACCACATTGTTCTTCTCTTTTTATCTCAGTATATTACTATCTCACCCCTTAATTTTCACTTTTTTGAGTATCTTTTCATGATCAACTTACACCTGTGACATCTGTTGATGCCTTAACGAGAAAGTTCTTATGAATTATAATTATAATTATAATTATCATCCTCCCATTTGGGAATTTAAACAGTTTAACCTTATCAAGTCCCTTATTTTCCATTCCTCTTTATATTTTTATGCTTTTCTTGCTTCTTGTATTTGGAAATCAAATTTTCTATTCAGTTCTGGTCTTTTCATCAAGAATGCTTGAAAGTCTTCCATCTCATTGAATATCAATTTTTCTCCCTGAAGGATTATACTCAGTTTTGCTGGGTAGGTGATTATTGGTTGTAATCCTACCTCCTTTTCCCTCTGGAATATAGTATTCCAAGTCCTGTGAATTTTAATAAAGAAGGTGCTAGATTTTGTGTTATCCTTAGTGTGGCTTCACAATGCTTTCATTGTTTCTTTCTACCTGCTTGCAGTATTTTCTCCTTAGCCTGTGAACTCTGGAATTTGGCTGTAATATTCCCGACGTTTTCATTTTGGGATCTCTTTCAGGAGATGATTGGAGGATTCATTCATTTCTATTTTCCCTATAGTTCTAGAATATCAGGGCAGTTTTCCTTGATATTTTCTTGAAAGTTGATGTCTAGGCTTTTGTTTTTCATCATGGCTTTCAGGTAGTCCCATAATACTTACATGATCTCTCTTGGATTTTTTTTCCAGCTCAGTTGTTTTTCAAATGAAATATTTTATATTGTTTTCTATTTTGTTTCATTATTTTGTTTTGTTTTTCTTGATTTCTACTTATGTCATTAGCTTCCATTTGCTTTATTCTAATCTTAATGAGTTATTTTCTTCAGTTAACTTTTGAACCTTCTTTTCCATTTTTCCAATTCCACTTTTTAAGGAATTTTTTCTTCACTGAATTTTTGAACCTCTTTTTCCATTTGGCTAATTGTACTTTTTAAACCATTTTTCTCCTCATTATCTTTTTGTAACTGTTCTAAAACTTGTCCTAGTTTCTTTTTTAAGGCATTATTTTCTTCAGTATGTTTTTGTTCCTTTTACCAAGTTGCTGACTCATTTTTCATGATTTTCTTGCATCACTATCATTTCTCTTCCCAATTTTTCCTTTACCTCTCTTATTTGGCATTTAAAATCCTTTTAAAGCTCTTCCATGATCTTAGATTAATTCATACTTTTCTTGTAGGCTTTGGATGTAAGATCTTTGAGTTTATTATCTTCTACTGAGTGTGTATTTTGGTCTTCCTTGTCATTATAGTAACTTTCTATCTTCAATTTTTTTTCTGTTTCTTGTACATATTCCCAGCCTATTACTTGACTTTTGACTCTGTGTTAAGGTAGGGCTTTGCTTCCAGGGTGGAAGATGCACTGTCACAAGTTTCTGGGGTTTTGTGTGACTTTTCAGAGATATATCTAAGGGATCTGTAAGTTTTTAGTTCTTCCAAAGTGATATGATCTAAGAAGTGTTTACTATACTCCCAGCCTGTGCTTTGGTCTTTGAGCAACCACCAGCACTCTTTTCTACCCTGGAATTATAACAAGGGTCCCTGCTCCACTTTGGTAACAAGTTCTGGTTTGCTCATGCTCTTTCTCACGTTGGTACCTCCCTCCCCCCAGAACTGTGACATGAATCTAAGTAAGGACAAAGAAAAGGGGTCCTGCCTCAGTGCTAGCAAAGATATCCCTGTAATTTCCTTCTTACCAGTTTTTTGTGACCCTTACCATTTGTGGACTGAGAGCTCTAGATGCAGTTGCAGACAGTGCTCCCAATGCCTGCTCTTGGTTTACTGGCACCAGACTTCAGCAGGTGCAACCCGTGGTTGGCTAAGTTTCACTCTCATACAGGTACAACAGACCTTTACTGCCAATTTTCTAAGTTGTCTGGCATCTGTTGGCTGAGAGGTCTGGAAACTATAACTGGTGTCACTGACTCAGTTGCTCTGAGGCCAGTTCTGGATTTCTGAGTTCTTTTCTGTGCTGGAGTAGCTTCCACTGGACTGTGCTTCTCTCTCACCCTATCACAACAAACCTTTCTTTCTGACCTTATAAGGTGTCCTGTACTGGAAAATTGTTTCACTCAACCTTTTTGTGGGTTCTGACTCTCCAGGATGTGTTTGGAGTGATTATTTAAAGGGATTTTGAGGCATATGAGGGAGAGCTCAGGTGTGTCCATGCCTTTACTCTGGCAATCTTTGATCTACCTCCATATTTCTTCCTTCTAAGGACTTCAAAAAGGGAGAAACAATGAATAAAAAAGTTAACTGATTGGTACGTTACTGCTTGAAATTCATGTAATTACTCATTTTGTATTTGAATATTTCTATCTGTTGATTTATATATTTTCAAAGGTATCCAAACACATTTTTCTGAAAAAGGTATTTGTGTAAATGTATGTAATGGTTTTTAATAGTCAAATACAGTGAGCAGAAAACTTTAATAAATATAATTGCTTCTATCTCCTAGTGTAGCTTATGTATTCATGTTTCAATTCTTTCATACAAGTTTCTGCCAGTGCCAGTTTCAGAAATAATGAAAAAAAATGTGTTGACTGAAAGAGTTTTGGGCAAGTCATGAACTACTTAAAGTATTTTGATTAAGGTTATGATATAATTTTTAAGTATTTCTAAGTTTACATATGTAAGAAAATTCATGGAAAGACCATAACAAAATGGTACAGACAAAAATCTTTAAATATTGCAACTTAAACAATGATAATGGAAATGCATGTGTTTCAGAAGAATAGGTTTAGAGGAGAGATAAAAGGAAGGGAAACTGACCATTTTTGATTTTTTTTAAGTATGAGAAAGTTTTTATTTCTTCTACCATAATAGAACTGCTTAAAACACTGAAGACTCATAAGGGCACATTAACAAATAATTAAAAAAACATAAACCACTGTCTCATCACCATCATTAAAATTTCCCATATGTAAAAGTAATTTGAGGTACCATTAAGTAGATATTTTTCTTTTATCTTCATTGTCCAAACAACTCACAAGGTCCTACTGGCTCACTAAACATGCCTCTCTTGGGTGTCCTAACTCTTCTGTTAGTAGAAGCAGTTTCCCCTACCACCAATAGAATGTAAGTTCCTTGAGGGCAGGAACTATCTCATTTTGGTCTTTGGGTCCCCTGTACCTTACACAATCCATAAAGGTGCTACTTCTGTATTTTTAGGGTTTAATGGATGATCCTACCAGTCATCTTGTCCAAGAAGTAAGGTAATTGTAGGGAGTATCTCCCGTACGGCAGCCAGCATTGCCTGGAACTGGGAGCTCTTGACCTCACATGGTAGAAACATCAATTTCTCAGGATCATGGGGTGCTTGTCACAGAATGGTGTTCAGGGAAGGTACAGAAAGGTAGAAAGCTGCCAGGGATTTAGGCTCACCTTCTCATGCTTCTTGTGTTTGAATGTCAAATTTTCTGTTCAGTTCTGGTTTTTTCAGCAAGAATGCTTGAAAGTCCTCCACCTCACTGAATGATCATATTTTCCCCCTGGAACATTATGCTCAATTAAGCAGGGTAGGTGATTCTTGGTTTTAATCCCAGCTCCCTTGATCTCCAGAATATCATATTCCAGGCCCTTTGATCCCTCAATGTAGAAGCTGCCAGATCCTGGGTTATCTTAATTGTGTTTCCACAGTATTCAATTTGTTCCCTCCTGGCAGCCTGTAATATTTTTTCCTTGATGAGGGGTTATGGAACCTGGCTATGACATTTTTAAGAGTTTTCTTTTGGGGATCTTTTTCAAGAGGTGAATGATGAATTCTTTCCATTTCTATTTTGCCCTCTGACTCTAAAACATCGGGGCAATTTTCTTTGAGGATTTCTTGAAGGATGCCTTTAGTCAGAGATGTTTTCTGTATTTTTGAGTTTTGGAGACGTAAATTTTGTTTAGTCATATTTTCTGTGTATTTAAGGTGGCCGTGTGGGAGCTGCAAAACTTTGCTGCTTCTATGCCTCCATCTTGGCTCTGACCCCCCACTTTTGATGTTTTAAAATATTTTTTGAAATACAGCAAATCAAAATACCTTCAGTTCGACAACCATAAATAAGGTGACTACAACTCATAATAGTTATTTTACTCAGATTGAAATAAGTAATAAGAAAATGTTTTATAAATTTTATAGGACTATGGAATTAATTTGATTCAATAACTATTTATTGTCTATTATATTCAAAACACTGTACAAAATGTCATAAATAATATAAAGATAGATAAGCTATGATCCTTATCTTTCAGGAGTCTAAATTCCAGAAAAGGCATAAGAACACCCCACATAGCTATAATATAAAATTCCATGTAAAAGTGTAATAATAAAGACCCAAGCAAGGCACTGAAGCAGTTCAGAATGTAGAGTTCATGTCACAAAAAAGAATGGACCAAGAAGGCCACATAGGGAAGATGGAATTTGAGCTAGGACTGAGAAGACTTCTCTAAATAAATGACAGTTCTAATGAAATGGCATTTTTAACCAAGCATTTAATTGCCTAATAGATGCTAGGCAATATTATGAACTCTAGGGATAGAAAAATTCCCTATGCACAAAATAAAGCATATCATTAATAGGATTATAAAGGAAACCAATCATATTGAAATAAACTTATCAAAATATTTTTTAAAAGTTAAGAATCCCTTATCTAGGCTGATCATCAGTGCATACATAACTTAATTTGTTTCTTATAGTTTTCTTCATGACCCCACCTTTATGATATTTAACACTAAAGATTTTTGCTGTTTTGTAATAATGACTCTATCTTACATAATGCACTTTTCTTTTTTTAACATTCTTTCTTTATTCTTTATTTTTATTTTTTTATGTAATACATTTTATTGGTTTCTTGTTTACATCATTCATTTTCATGAGATTTTTGAATTACAAATTTTCTCCCCATCTTTCCCCTACCCCAACCCCAAAACAGCAATCCCACTGTAGAGCCCCTCCCCTAGTCTGCTCTCTAACTTTCTGGTAGGGCAGGGAGGGTCTCCCTACCCCATCCCCTGTATATCTTAATTCCTAGTTGCAGGTATTGCAGAGCTTTAAATTTTAGATTCTTTTGATCCCTCCCTTGTCAACCACCCCTGCTGGAAGGACAACCAATTCAATACAGGCTGGGTAGGTGTGATTGTACAGGACATCTTCATAGTGGACATATTGTGACAGTGATCATATGTCCCTCCTTGCAATCCCTCCCCCCC
>CM053600.1:130244230-130264445 GCA_028646575.1 Pseudocheirus occidentalis | reverse complement strand
AATTCTCCTGCTTATAAGCACTGGCCTTCTCCCAAGTCAACAGGGGAGTTCACACCTTCTCACCAATGGACAAAGTTCTATACTTAGCTCTAAGTATCTGATCTACTTAGCCCTAAATATCTTATCTACTTAGCCCTAAGTATCCAATCTACTCAGCCCCAAATATCCTATCCACTTAGCCCTAAATATCAAACAAATTGATTACCATTACAATATCACTGAAATATTCTGATATGCTTCCTACTTCTAACCACTTTATTTCTTCTGCCGAATCCTTTTTTTCTTCCCATTTCTATAATGTTCGATGAGCCTTCATGTTCAGTCTTTCATCTGATTCTATTATTATTGTCTATATATACATACATGCTATCCTTCAATGACTATGACTATGTCTGTGGCTTGTTTTTTTTAATCAACATCTCCAATCATGACTTCTCTAGTAACTTTTAATATTATATTCCAGCTCTCTGCCTAGATTTTTATTTCTCTTGGATTGGTCATTTTACCTTAAAATTAAATTGTCTATTTCTGTTACTGAATTTTGGTGAGAGAAACCATAAATCATCAGATGCTAAAGAAATGTGTTGTGATTATTTTCTTTAAAGGAAAACATTATAACACTTTGTATGTGCAAGGTACTTAATGATGTTTGTGGAATGGAACTGAATTCTCTTCCAAGCACATTCTTCCCATTGAATTGTGCTTATATCCTCCAACTCATGTTTGTTTCCACCCTTCTCCTGAATCCAGTCAGTAACCAAATTCTGGGGATTACTCCTATGTAATACTACTTGCTTCTCTCACTTCCTTTCAATTCTTACTGCCTCTCTAGATTGAGCCAGTATTACTTCATATCTGAATCACTAATAGAACTATAATAGTTTGTTGCAGTATCTTCTCATTTTCATCTTTCCCAAATATGAGATTATTCCTGTTTAAAAACCACAAAACTCCAAAACTCCATTAAAGTCTTCTCTTTCTCTCTCTCTCTCTCTCTCTCTCTCTCTCTCTGTGTGTGTGTGTGTGTGTGTGTGTGTGTCTGTGTGTGTGTGTGCGTTTGCTTTTTGGAAGGGGGAAAGTAGGGCAACTGGGGTTAATTTACTTGTCCAAGGTCACATGGCTAGTCTTTACATTAAGTGCCTGAGGTCAGATTTGAACTCAAGTTCTTCTGACTCCAGAGCCAGTGCTCTATTCACTGTACCACCTAGCCACCCCATTAAAGTCTTCTTAAAATAAATACTACACTTCCCTGGAATTCCAGGTCTTACACAACATACCCTCAATATTTCCTTTTGTTTTATTTATCACTGCCTTGTCATTTGTACCCCATGGCTAACTGGTATTCATGACATAGGCTTTCTTTGTTCCTTTGTTCATTTCATTCCATTTACTTACATAGCAATGTGAATTCCTGTATCTCTTTCAAGGTATGGTTTTTGTACCACCATCTCCATGAGGCTTCCCTTCTCTGGCTTCCTTCACTGTTAAGTATTTCTCCTTTGTACAATTATTGCCCCTGTGTGAGGATAAGCTTTTCACTTAATCTCATCACCATTTTCCTGACTAAAATATCAGCTTCCTTTGTGCTTGAATAGGAGTCATAGAGGGTGGAATATGAAACTCTTCCTAACTTCTTCCTTTATAAAGGGCAGAGATTGGACTTTCAGCTCACTCCACTTATCTGAACTCTTCTTGATTGCAAATGTCCCCTTCACACTTTTTACCTCCAGGTTTTCCAGCCTTCTTTTGTATGTTGTCTCCTTGAGGGCAGGGACTACCTTTATTCTTATTTGTACCCCCAGTGCTTAGCACCTTGTCTGGAACATAGTAGGAGTTTAATAAACATTTATTTAGTTAAAGTGAATCAAAATAATCTTATGGCACTCTTCATGTACTTCCTTATATTGCTGTGCCTTTATTTTAATTCAACAAAAAACAATTAAGCTCCTACTAAGCATTCTCCTAAGTCACTAATGCTGCAAAGCCAAAAATGAAATATTTCTTGCACTTGAACTTTCACTGTCCTAGTGGTTAGATCATGTTTTGAAATGATTAAGTATGTGGTAATCAGAAGAGTGGATTTGACTCAGAAATGGGAATCGCATTCAAATTTTTATGTATTGTTCTATGAATAAAAGGAAAAATAAATTGATAGGGCTATTTTATGTGTATACATGGGTCATTTGATATCTAAAAGAATAAATGGCTCTTTGAGCCTTTATATTAACACTTTCAGTTCAGGGAGAAAGTAAATAGAAAAAGTAAAATAATAAATTTCAACTAGGAAGAAACTTTATGTGTAAGAAATAATGCTTTGCAATTAATGCTTAAATTAACTAAAACCCTAACAGATTAAGTATTACATTTGTAGCCACATAAATACAAAAGTAACATGATTAACCTTATTAGAGTTAATTAAAAGAAGGAAATAATAGTGATTTTAAGTAACTCTACAGTTTTGCCATAAAATATACTAAAATGCATTAAAAGTGTCTGTTCTTTAAAGAAGTAAGGGAACATTAAAATAATACCATAACAATTATTAATTCCTTTGCTAGTTAATGTAATAACATGAATTATGGTGAGTTCACTCATATTAATACTACTTTCACAATACATTCTACAAGACTGCCATTGTAATTTAACATTAATTAATTGAATTATTACTTTCAATAATTAATAAGATTATAGAATTTTACCCAATGTCATATAGGAAATATATACATACATATGTATGCATGTGTGTATATAATTTGTATTGTTTGCTTTTATTTTAGCAAAGGGTTTTAAGGAGCATTGGAGTTTCATATCTCTGAATATAGGAATAAAAAGTAAAGAGAATATAGGGAATAATTGTTTTTAAGAAGAATAGCCAGAAGAACTATGAGGAATGAGCATGAAGTATTTAAGCAATATGCATTGAAATTAAATATTAAGAAGAAAATAAATCTTTGTGGGGTAATTCAATAAAATAATTAGATTTGGAATGAAAATATATTGTCATGTTCTCTAAATAGTAGACAATTTCTATGAAATATCCTTGACATATTTTATTTCCAACTAAAGTTGGTTGCCTCCAAGGCAAATCTGATACCCACCTAACTTTTCAGTCTTCTTTTACTATAACCATACCACATACTCTGTGATCCAGTGACTCTGGTCTCCTTGCTATTCCTCATATAAGACACTCCATTTCCTAACCTGAAGAATTTTCATTGAGATTTCCATGTGCCAGGAGGGTACAGAAAGTTTTTGCCATTCTTTATATCCCTCAAAATTAGCAGAGTATCTGAATCACAGTAGTAGCTTAATAAATATTTATTCATTGAATGACTGAATATACGCTGGCAAATATAACCAAGAATAATCTAAAAGTTTACAAGGAGCAAAGAAGTAATAAATATTCTAAAATAAAACCTAATATTGAATAAATGAAATGTTGACATGATTGTTTTCTATTGAAATAATCATGGGGGAAATCTATATAATTAGTCATTTAAAAGAAAAGAGGAGTGAAGGGAAGATTCATTTAATGCTCTTACAAATGATAAAACTAAGAAGAATGGGTAAAAATTACATGGAGGCACTTTTTGACTCAATTTAAGTCCAGATTTTCAAATAATCAAAGTAATTCAAAAATTGAAAATTGTACTTGGGCAAATAGAATCATAGATAATCTTTATGAGAGACTAGACAACCACCTATCAAAAATACAGTAGAAATAAGTGCTTCTTTTTTGGGGGAAGTCAGAGGAAGTAACCTTTAAGATCCTTTCTAATAATATGACTATTATTTTATTACCAATTAATTAGTGAGACTTTGTAATATAGAATGTGAGTCATCATGCCATTAGAGAGCATGATTTTAGACAAATTATACAGAAGAGATGAAATGTTATTTAAAACATTTCCTAAACTTATATCTATCTATATACATCTATATATCCATATCTATCTATCTATCTATCCATCTATCTCTATATAGATATCTATCTCTCTCTATATATGTATATACATATATACATGTATATGCATATATGTAATTTTGGATCCTTGGGAGAAAACATAACATTAATATCATCTTTGTGAAATAATGCTTCAAATAGATTGCTGCATAATATACTTTTAGATTTTGAAGTGATCACAGCAGTCATCTAAGGCCATTCTTTTTTTCCTATAGTCTCAAATTTTTTCTTAATAAAAAGACAGGGGGTTAGAGGGCATATCAGATTATGGGGTCCCTAAGATTCTTCCTATGTATAAAGCCTATAATCTTTTGAATATACCCAAGGAAGTGGGGGAAAAAGGCAGAAGAGGAAATAAGCAGATCATAAGCATTCATCAGTAGGTTCCTAGAGTCACTCAGAAAGTGTCAGATAAGATCTGAACCCAGGTCAACCTGATTCCACATCCTGCTGTATATTCATTTTATATAGAAATAAGGGAATAGTAAAATATTTGGAGATCATTAGACATCTCTTCTGTACATATCTTCTCTCCAAATATGTTTCCTTTTATTGCAGAAAAATGATTTAGTTGCTGTTTTACATCAAAGAGAATGAGTAAAGGTATCCTAGAACATAAATTTGTGTGTGTTCATATGTAAGCATATGTGTGTATGTATTTATACAGGTTATATATATATATATATATATATATATATATATATATGTGTGTGTGTGTGTGTGTGTGGACATATATTTATATGTGTGTATATATGTATGTGTGTGTAGAGATATAGGTATATTTTTGTATTGGATGTTCTTGATGAGTTGTATCACAAGGTATGATCTGATTTGAAGAGAGGAATTAAAATGAATGACATATAAAGACAACAGGGATCAATAAAACACACACACACACACTCACACACACACAAACATATTAGAAGTACATTTACCCAGTATGCATTCACTTTGATCTGGTATATTCTCCATTATCTTGACTGTGAATAGAGAGACAGAAAGAGAACGTGGACCTTTGGTATATCCCTAGAGATGAATTCAGAGCAGCCCCACTTCTAAAGGTGATTTCAAAGAGAAGTGTTTAGTGTTTAACTGTGCTGACAGCTTAGGTGAGAGTCACAATCTCTTCAATAGAAGTCATCAGGAATCTGTGGAAAGTAGAAATTACACAAAAATGTGGTGGACTTCCCCAGATCCATTATCTCATTAGTTTATGAGAAAAGAATAGTTATTATCTGATTGATCCCTTAGTTCAAATAATCTTGCTACTTTATCTATAAAGCTAAGTAAATATCAATTGTAGGAAATATTAAAGTTGTTACCTTTAGTGTCATTATTTTGGTGTCAATTCAAAAATTCATTGTATGGA
Organism: Pseudocheirus occidentalis; assembly: GCA_028646575.1. Lineage (NCBI taxonomy): Eukaryota > Metazoa > Chordata > Mammalia > Diprotodontia > Pseudocheiridae > Pseudocheirus > Pseudocheirus occidentalis. The sequence continues at coordinate 130,259,112 of CM053600.1, read as the reverse complement.
GTATCAAGTCGTAATTGAGACTTATTAAATTCCTTCATTATGAGAACAACTGCTAGTGTGTTTGTTCTGGGTGGGGGGGTAGATGAGGGAAGGGTACAGGATGACCATAAATCTCCCATTTCTATTCAGTACAAGTTCCTGTTAAAAATAAACAAAAAATTTACTATATCTCTGTTCATTTTTATAACTTCGAAGTTTTAGATTTTAGAACTATCACAGTGATTTTGTAAATTACACACTTTGAATTTTTTGTAAATTGTAAATCTCTTCTGAGGAAAACTTGAAGTCCAATATGATGCTTTTCATTTGCAGAGTTCCTTTCTTTCATTTAGGCATTTTTCTATAAAAATTGTGATCTTGACTAATAGGTTGAATCAATATACTTATGTTAGTGCTACTTTGGAGGTATAATCAGCCAAACAGTTAGGGCTACATTGCCTTGCCTATATCTTTCACTATGTGCTGTTTGTTGCTCTGCTGTGCATTGATTTCCTGCTCTAATGCCTCATAGCCATGAGCCTGTGACTTTGAGTTTTTTAATGGCTACATTAGTAGCCATGAAAGATTTGAATACAGATCTAGGGAAGGAATAATTAACAAATAGTATACATTTTTTTAAGTTTCTGGGGACTCACCACAAAAAAAAAACTGGTTATCAAATGATTGGGTTTTTTTCTCCTTTCTGGCCATTTAAAGGATACTTATTAAGGTATTTCTGAGGAATATGGGCAGAGAAAGTATGGTCATTAAGGAAATCCAAAGATCATTGATGTACTAACATAATTACTTTTTAACATTTTAACATTAGCATTTGATTCAATTTTTAAAAGACACTATTATTAATTAGGTGCCTATTATATTCTACACATAATTTTAGATATTGGCAAAAACAAAAAAAATGACAATCCATTCCCCCAAGAAGCTGATTATCTAAAAATAACAATATATTAGTTGATGATGATGTAATAGGTCATATTCCTCAATTGGTCTAGATATTTAGGTGGGAATATGTGTTGTTTCAATCCACATTGTACCTCAGGAGGATATTTATGAGGATTATAGTGGCTTCACTGCATCAAATATTAGTTTATATGTGGGGGAATACTTGTTAATTTATTATTTTCCAGAAATATTTTTAAACTTCCAATTTTGCTCCTTTGCCCATAGTCCACATTTATATGAAGATGCAAATACTTAGTCTTCATAATTGAATTGTGTGCATATACATACACACATAAATATACATATATGTACATACATATGTGTATATATCTATACACACATACTTAAATCTGTCTCTATCTATCTATCTATCTATATTCCTTATTTGAGACTGCAGTTTACTTTCTTAATTTACTTACTTAATTTCCCAGAATTTTTTCACATACCACGTCCTAGAGTGTTTTTGTTTGTTTGTTTGATTATCCTCATAAAGTTACACGTACGAATTGGCTGTGTGTAAAAATTTAAAACCTTTTGAATGGGTTAATGAATTGTTTTAACTCAAAGAATGTGGACCACAGCAGAGCCCAAGAGAGATCCTGACAGCCAGTAACAAATGGCAAGAACAACAAAAATCTTTTGAGTTGCATGATTTTCTAGGCCTCTAAAACCAACTTATTATTGGTAAAAAGAATAGGTAGTAATAGAACTTAATCCAAGATGATGAGAGAAACATATGGAAGATGAGATACATAAATTTCTCTTCCAATCCAAATTTTGCCCCTTTGTGGTAACTTTGAGAAGTAGACATTGAAAAGTGCCTTGGCTGTTAGCAGGGCAATCTGTTGTTCTTAATTTTGTTATTATAATCCTTGGGAGTAGCATCACTGCTATATTATCAACATAAGACTATTCTAAATTCAGAATTCTAGATTTTGTAGTGGAAGGAACCTCAAAGGGAGATGAGCAATTATTGCCCATTCTGGCTTTCATTCCCTCAACTCTGTTGAAACACATTTTTCAGAGACCAGTAATGACTACCTTATTGTGAAATAAAAATGCCTGTTTCCTTCTTATTATTTTCCTTGACCTATAGTAATAGATATTGTGCAACATTTCATTCTTCTTGATTTCCATAATGGTTCTATATCTCTGATCATTCTTTGTCTTATTTTTAACTCCTCATTCTTTGCTTTTCCTTTAAAAATGGATATCCCCCAATGATCTGCCTGTCTGTATGTCTCTGGCTCTCCTCTTCCCCCATGTCCCATCTCTCACTTTCTTCCAATTTCTGATCTCTCTCAATCTCACTCTATAATTCCATCCCTCATTTTTTCCTTCTCATTCATTTTCATGTAGTCAACCATCACCTCAACAGAGGTGACTCATAAATCTATATCACTATTATGCTGTGATTTGCTAAGTTTCAGTAAAACATCTTTTCTTGTGTAGAGGTTAGTGTTTTTATTTCACTTAATTTAAAAGTCCAGTGAAAAAGTATCCTGTCTGCAAGATTGAATTTTAGGTCTAATTTTTATAGTCTCTATGATGGGTCATTCTTTATTTCTCAATCTTTCAACTTACCACTGTATATGTCAATGGTTTCAGGCTGCTATGATGTTCTGAGATACACTTTAAAAAGCAGGATGATTCATTTATACAAAAGTATAAAAAAGGCATCAAGATGTTTCATTCATTCTATGAGCATTTCCTTGTACAAAACTTCTAAAGGCATTATAATTATCGCACACTTATCAAGTACTTGCTATGTGCCAGGTACTGGGAATAACAAATATAAAAGTGAAACAGTTTCTTCCCTCAAAAAGCTTACTAACATGCTAATAATTTAGAGCCAAATAAGTTTCTAAAGTTAATGTTTCTTAAATTATTTAGAAGAATGTCTTCCACACTAGCTAAGCCAGCTCATTTTTTTTAGGCAAATGCCAACAAGGGACTCAGTGGCAATAAAAGTGTATTTAATCTTCATTAGAGGGACTGTATTATTTTCATCTTTTTCTTCATTGATCTTTGACACAGTGTCTAGAACATGACAGGCATTCAAGTAATTGTCAGACTACATAAAGAGAGATGAAAACCATATGTCCAGGCAGACCAGAGAATATAATTGATAGTAAATTTGGGGGCAATGAGATTTCACAGTCAGGGTGTAAATTTAGGAAAGGTAAAGAAGAAGACTGATGAGTTCAAATGATCAGCAAAAGTGGGAATGGAGACACAGTATACTATTTTGTTGAGAACCAGAAAACATAAAAATACAAGAGAGCAGCAAAAGCAGAAAGGAGTAGTAATAACAGAGGTCCAAACAATGATTGTAAGTATGAACCAGAGGAAGATGTCCAAAACTAGATCTATATCCCAAATGAGATAAAAACAAAAAACAAAAAGGAAAAAGAGGTATATGTACAAAAATATTTCTAGAAGCTCTTTTCTGGGGTCAAAGAATTAGAAATTGAGGGGATGCCCATCTGAACAAGTTAAACAAGGTTGAATAAGTTGTGGTATGTGATTATGATGGAATATTATTCTACTATAAGAAATGATGAGCAGGATGCTGTCAGAAAAACCTGGAAAGACTTGCATGAACTGATGCGAAGTAAAGTGCACTGTCTACAAAGTAACAGAAATATTGCAAGATGATTAGTTGTGAATGACTTGACTATTCTCAGTAGTAAAAATCCAAGACAACTCCAGAGTGCTTAAGATGAAAAATGCTGTTGCCATAGAAAGTTTTAACTGAGGGTGTCAAAATATACTTTAAAGCATATTTTTTTAAACTTTACTTTTCTTGAGTTTTTTTCATCTGTTTTTTCTTTCACATGTCTGTTATGGACATCTTTCGCATGACTTTACATGTATAACCTATATTGAATTGCTTACCTTCTCAGTGGAGAAGGGGAGAAGGAGAAAGTAAGAGAATTTGGAAATCAACATTTTTTTAAATGAATGTTTGAAATTGTTCTTGCTTGTAATTGGGGGAAAATAAAATGTTAAATTAAATTAAACTAGGACAAAAAGACATGAGAAAAAGAGCCAAGAACAGAGACACTGAGATGTTGTTTAGTGTAGTTGCTGCTCTGTGCAGCAAAAATAGAGGTACAGGATGGCAGGAAGCTTACCAAGCCTGGGCCAACAGTTTGGATAGGGGGTGTGCTGCAGTGGTGCTCACTCAGCCAAAGAAATAAGCAAGAAAGTGAATGGGATCCTGGAACCAAGATGTGTGGAAGGCTTCACCAAGGCTAAAGGAAAAAAGACTGGCAGAAGACTAAAATCTGTTCTGTCCTTCTACCTACCTACCCCGAAGTCACTTGTGGAAGAAGCTAAGGTTAATAAATGTGGGAGGAGGCTGCAATCAAATACTTCTAAATACAGTCCTTCGGGGAATCCAGCATCAAAGACAATGGAGTCAGAAAGTGCTGTGGAAAAGATTCAAATTGTCAAAAAAAATCTCAGAAGTTAACTGAGTTAAAAAACCTTGAGCACCAGCAAGGGAACTAATAGAGAAATTAATGACAGAAGGAATATTTTCTTTAGATTATCAAAATGGCCCTAAATATTTCCAAATAAACATTGCAAGACAAAGGAAAATGATAACCTTGTTGAGACAGGGATTTGTGGATTCCCCCAAAAAAGAATGGGATCAGAGTAGGATGTTCTGTGTATAAGAGAAATAAGACTCAGGAGAGAAAAATGGAAGGCATGATCTCATTCAAGAAACAAGAGAGAATAGCTGATTTGGGAATGCAAAAATGCAGAAATGGAGGACAATCAGGAAGAATGAAAGCAAAAAGCAGTAATATTATATAATAGCTATGCTATATATCTGTACAATATATATCTATACTATAGATATGATATTTATGCAAATAAAGCATGATTTCAAAGAAAATACACATTGATTCAATTAAAATACTTAAGGAGTGAAAAAAGATTTTTTAAAAACTTATCAAAATGTCTGGCAATAAAATAAATGGCAATTTAAAGAAGATAGATTACTTCTAGATGATCCCTGTACAGGTCGACAACTATTGTAAGTAGGATTAAGCACATACATAGAAACAAGTAGGACTGCATAACTGGACAGAACAGTGGAGACACAGGTAGATTCAGAAATAGAACATTGAACAAAAAGGTAAACAATCTGGTCCTATTTCCTCTGAACACAAAGGTTTCTTTTGATATTTGGCTGGTGAAATATGCCATCATTACTAGTGCTGATTGCTACAAATAAGGTCATTTTTTAGAAATAGTTTGGTCTTCTCAGAAAAGATGTATTCCCTAAGATTACATTCAACAGTTTTAAAAATAAATATACAGCACCTGTTTCAGAAATGACAATGTCTCCCCAGCCTGTCCCTTCATGGTATCAAAATTCCTTGCCCACTTCCTCAAAAAATTTTAAACTTTTCATTTCACTTTTACATACACTCATTCATTTGGTAATATAGGTAAACTTATTCATTAGATTGTTAACTCCTTGAGGGTAAAGACTAACATGCTTTTTTTTTTGTATGCCTGGTTCTTAGTACAGGGCCTGGTATATACTGGTAGGTGTTTAATAAATGCTTACTGACTGAAGAATTAATAAAATCAACATAATTTGCATCTAAAAAAAGGAAACTGAATTGCTATAAGTCTCAAAAGCAAACTTTTTTTTTAATAACTTGAAAGCTTTCTGGAAATGTGAATCTTTTGTACTGTTACACTTCAGTTCTTAAGCTCTAATAGAATGACACTCAAGTTATTATCAAGCATTTATATATTGGCCACTGAATCATTTGGCTATTGGATTGAATATTTTAAATATCATCTGTGCACCAAAAGGGAAAATAGAGAGCAGAAGAATATAGATTAAGTAAGCATGTAATAAGATAATGTTTTCAATTCAAATATTGTAGAAGCTCATTCTGATGCATGATGTTTTGTATTATGGAAAGTGCTGTAGCTTTAAAATCATTTACTTTTTAGATGAAGTTGCTCTTAAGAAGTTCTCCAAAACCGAATTAGTGTCATTTTGCCATATCAATATTACCTCTGATGACATTAACTGACCTCCACTTTAAGATCAGAACTCTGCCTAACCTTTCAGCTGTGGTTTGGAGCATTAGACTGATAGTCTGAATAACTTCAATTTGTCTTTGAACACAACCTTTGTAGAATGAACACAAAAATGCTCCCAGGCTTCCTTTCTATCCCTTTATCACGGATGAATGACTTAAAGATCACATCATCATAAGCCTCAGAAACAGCCTTTAACTGAGTGGTAGATAAAGCCTGCTTAATTATCCAGCTCAGTTTATATATGAAGTATGCATAAGTGCCATTGATTTCAGGCTTTTTTAATTATTTAAAAATTAATTTAACCAAGCAGCTGAGTGGTAGTCAGGACAGATTCAAGTAGACTACCCAGCATACCTCTCTTTGTGTTAACATAGTTTACATATTTTTCTTTGATCTACCTATTTTAGCCAGTTTTTAATGCAAATTTTGTTCAATAGAAGAAATTGTTATTGAAAAGTAGTCAAGGATAAATGAAACTAACTTGAAATAAGTAACATCTTCGATTTTATTTCTCTCAAAAAATCTGTGTAAATGATCATCATTTCATGTGCAAAGGGCCAGAAATAATTTGATGTTAGCCTTCCTACTCTGAGTCTTGGATATTTCTTCTCCCTTGCAAATTGGGATAATTTGCTCATTCAAAAATAGATACTCACATTTGAGGTAGAGGAGCAAGAAGATTGTTAAAATCACTAATTCTAAGCTCTTGCAGTAAAAGGCTTCTATACTACACTTTCTTAAGATTTGTCTATGCAATGTTGTTTTTTTCTTTATATGGAATTGGTCAGGTTTTTAAAACTTATTTTTAAATAAATTAGGTAGGAAGCAGATTGTTTTGTAGGACCTAAAAGAGAACAAATCATCAACAAACAGCCCAAAAAAAGCACAAAAACACATGATACAAAAATATAAATATAATTACAGCAGCCATGAACTTCCCTACTGAAACCTAGTTCTGCACAAAAAAAGTTGCCAGAATCCTGTAGAAATGTTGAATTTAAATAAGGCAGGGTCATGAAAGATGACCTACAAAGCAACAGAAGAAAAGCTCTGAGCAGAGCCCAGCAAGAGGTCATCCTAGAACCCCAGAGCAGGAGAAGAAAATGACCTCAGCAGGAGAGCAACCAGAGTAATGGGCAGAAAGTCAGAGCCCAGTAGGGAGGATGGGGAGAAGGAATTTGTGGAAGATACAGAAGGATATGAATGACATTTATCAAAGGAAAATATCTAAGCTACCAACAACCATAAGAAAGAAAAGAAATGCTCAAATCAATAATAATTACAAAAATACAAATTAAAATAATTTTCATGATGTATGCAACAGATCGGCAAAGATGACAAAGGAGGAAAGGGGCAAATGATGGAAAAGAAAAACTCTATTTTTTTTATAGAAACAGGATTCTCAAAACCTCTATTCATTAATTTAAAACAAAGGTTAAAGTAGGTAGCTAGAAACTGAAGGTCCAGAAACTCCCTTCTCAGGTCACCTGAACAAGCATGGATGTTTAGGCAAATGTTTTTCCTGCCAGTCACAAATTTTCTGCTCAAGATAGAGGAGGTATGGTAAAGAAATAACTTGTAACCTTGCTTCACTCTGGTCTGGACATTCAAGTGAGAGAAAGCAAAGGAATGGAAAAGGACTAAGAAACATCACATCTCATTTTCATAGTCTACAGAAGAGAAAAGAGCAAACAGCAAAATCTATCACTTCTATCCCATCAATTGACAGTTATGGAGGCAGTTTCACTACTGGGGAACTAATCAAATTAATCCTGTCTGACTTATAAGCACAGGGCTATCATTTCTCTTTCCCCTCTTAAATAAATATAATTATATATGTGTGTGTATATGCATATATTTTTACATGTCATATATTTGTGTATGCATTAATCATGGAAATTATATATGCATAACTAGAAAATATATTTGTATCTATGTGTTTTCTACAAATACTCATATGCATGTATGAATGCATACATGTCATTTTCACCATGGGAACTGCCTTCAGAAAAAATCCATAATCTGTCATTTTGTCAAGTTGAGAATGAATGATTGATCACTTTCCCTGATCATCATCTTTAAATTAAAATGAATAACTTTATCATAAATCTAGGGTCTGATTTTGTTTTTACTTTTTCTTTACATAGACACAAGTGTGTATACACGTGTGTGCACATGTTATACATACACACTACATATACATGCATGCATGTGTGTATGCATGTCTGTGTGTCCCTGTGAATACTTTCCACATTTTCTGCTTCTATTGGGTTCATGATCCAGTGGTAATGACTAGACCCTGTACTACTGCAGACCATACACCAGATGTTTGCTTTTATTAGATGAAGGGATTTTCTATGTCTTTCTATAAATCATTCATATAGGAGACCCAATATAACAAAACTACCCTTTTCTCAACTATTCACAGAACATTTATTATGCTCTTTCTGTGTGCCAAACACTAAGGCATATTAACACAAAATTAAGACAATCATGAGACATAAACAAAACAAATATGGATTGGCTTCTCTGGACAGGTAATGGTAAAAAACTGGAAGAATCTCAAAAAGGAGACCAAAACAAGGTTGCACTTGAACTGAATCCTTAAGACTGGGAAGGACCCAGGGATGTCAGGGCATTCCTGCCATAGGAAAGGCACAGAGTGGGGAGATAAAGTACAATATAAGGGAAACAGCATGGCTTGAACACAGAATACATAATGGAAGCTAATATGTAATCAACTTAGAAAGATTTTAAGATTTAAGTTACAAGATTTTATAAGTTTAAGATGTAAATATAAGATTTTAATTGCCAACCAGGTAAATTTTATGTGTTATGTATAACAATAAAACATTTTATCCTCTCTGATAGAACACTGGTCCCGGAATCCTTTGGAATTAGGGAGATTTGATTTCAAATCTGTACTTAGACACCTATGAGATGTGTTGAGATGTGTGACCTTGGACAAGTCACTTAACTTCTATCTTCCTCACTTTCATTAATCATAAAATGACAATTATAATAGTACCTGCTTGCCACGGTTGTTGTGGGGATCAAATGAGAAAATGTTTGTTAACAGGTTAGCATACTGCATAGCTCATAGTAGTTAATTAATATATTTCCTTCCTTCCTTCCTGTACTTTTTCCTTCCTTCATTCTTCCCTCCCTCACTCCCTCTGTCCCTTCCTTCTTTCTTTTATTCCTCCCTCTTTCCCTCCCTCCCTCCCTTCCTTCTTTCCTTCCTTCTTCAGTACCACTAAATAATTGGGTACCTCATCTTTTGGTTATTTGTCAGTGGTAAAGAACCTATAAGGCTTAAGTAAGTTTAATAGTTCTTTATACTATTATTCAAATGCATTTTAGACACTTCTGCTGTTCTTCATAATTTAAAAAAACATCAGTTTTTAATAGAAAAAAACTGCCTCTAGCAATATAAGAAACTACTGCATTCCAAATCAGATAACCTTACCTGATATTGTTTGCTCTTTGTTATGGTTTGATAACCTCATGCAGACATGCACAGTTAATAAAACAATACTGATGTAACTGGCTCAATACATGGTATCAGTATTCAGAAATCCATTTGCTGATTCAAACTAGCCAAATCTCTGTAATCAAATTCAGAAATCCATTTAAACACAATCAGGATCATTAGGACTATTACCTATGACTTTAACTTCAGTTAAGCAAGAACAGTTTCTTGTTCAACTAGAAATGATCTAGCTTGCCTTCCTCTGTCCTACAAAAATCAAGGAGTATTTTTTTCTGAGTCACACAATGTTTTTCTCATGATTTCACTGTTAATATTTATTCTAGTCACCACAAATCATAGTTAACTTGACATTTGCATTGATAACACTCCTTTCTCAACATGTGTGGACACTTACCTTGGTTTTACATGCATGGCCACCCAGGTTTTTGGGTTTGGACAGAATCAAGCTGGGTGATAGATAGATAGATAGAGAGAGAGAGAGAGAGAGAGAGAGAGAGAGAGAGAGAGAGATTTCTATATGTATGTACATAATCATATAATCTTTTTATCACTAGCTAGACTAAGAAAACTAACACAATGGTAATACACCATTATAAAATTATTTAGTGCTATAATAAAAATAACCAAATTTACTCTCAATTGTATTTTGCTAATCATATGTACTATGCACAATTATTATCCATGAACAAGAAAACAATTTGCATTTCTAAAATTTTTAAACTTTAAAAACACACTATGTTGATGATTCTCATATCTTTTTATACAGTTCTAACAGCTTTCTTTTCTTTCAGTTTTGTATCCCTAACTATCTTTCCAACATTTGGCATTCCATAGCCTATACATATCTTAAAATCATCATGGCCAAAACTAAACTCAATTTGTTTTTCCCCAAACCTTTCACTCTTCTGAACTTCCCTATAATTTTCACATCTATCTCCCCAATCCCCCAGAATAGCAACCTGACATCTTTGACTCCTCATTCTCTCTCACTCACCACACCATACACTATCCCTTGAGAAGTTTAGTTTATTCTACTCTTATAATCTTTCTCATATGTGTCCCTTTCTTTCATCTGACACAGCTATTATGTTGTCCAGGATTTCATCAGGTATGATAGCCTTCTCTTTGGTCTCCTTACTTTGTGTTCCCCTTTACAATTCACAGGCATAATGACCTTCAGAAGACAAAATTCTCACCACCATATTCAATAAACTCCAGTGACACCCTTCAAGATTAAATTTTTAAAATTTTACTTGGTATGCAAAGGCCCTCATAATCTGATCACTTTATGCCTTTCTAGTCATCTTATATATTTCTTCCTCTGTAGTATAGGGTGTTGTCAGGGAAAATTAGTATGTCTGGTGTGAAGGCTGCAGCCCTTTTCAGTACTGCTTTCCACGTTTGGTGTCCACCTGTTCCATTTAACTCTCACTGGTGGCTCCAAGAAGCTGTAGCATGTTTGGTGGCCACTCCACAGTAAACCATTTCAGCAGACATGCTAAACCAGGTTGAGGGTAACTGAGGGGTCTCAAATCCATTGGTGAGTTATGGGGTATCTATTCCAAGCATGTGAAGACTTCCCCTGGTAGAATGGGCAAATGAGAACAAATTGTTCCAATGACCATGAAGGCAGCTGAAGCAGGTGCTGTGGGGAGCTCTTGTAGCTTGGTTAGAAATTAAAGGCACCAAGGTCATCCACTATATATTAGCCATCACCAGTCCTCTTGATTCTGTCCTTTCACTATACTGTGATGACTCTGGAGGAAAGACTGAGGCCAATGACTCCATGCATCTCTGCCTCCCTTAAATACATTTTATGTGTGTATCAAAAGACATCACCTATATCATTTTGTCATTTTACCTATCTCAAAGTCCTGTGGTAACATGTAAGTGACAAAGCAGCAGGTGTGAATACACTGGGAGCTTTAGTCACAATCCTGCACACAGGCAGCCCAGACCATTGCGTTGTCTTCTCCCTGGATGTAGCAAAGGTATTCAGCAGCAACCTGGGTGTCTGAGCAACCTTTTAAGGATCATGCTCCTCAGATCCTGGATTGATGAAGGGACTAGAAAACATGCCCCCCAAATTGTCTGTTTAGGCAGTTTTCAGAGGAAGAAATTAAAGATATCTATACTCATAAGAAAAAATGCCCTAAATTATTATTGATTAGAGAAATGCAAATCAAAACAATTCTCAGGTACCACATCTCACCTGTCAGATTGGTTAACAGGACAAAACAGGAAAATTATTAATGATGGAAAGATGAGGGAAAATTAGAACACTAATAATTCATTGTTGGTGGAGTTGTGAAGTGATCTAACCATTCTGAAGAGCAATTTGGAAATATTCCCAAAAGGCTATAAAAATGTGCATGCCCTTTGACCCAGCAATACCACTTCTAGGGCTGTGTCCCAAAGAGATTATACAAATGAGAAAAGAACCCATATGTACAAAAATATTTATAGCACTTCTTTTTGTGATGGCAAAGAACTAGAAATCAAGGGGATTTCCATCAATTGGAGAATGACTAAACAAGTTGGGGTATATGAATGTAGTGGAAGAATATTGTTCTATAAGAAATGAGGAACAGACAGCCTTAAAAATAACCTGGAAAGACTTATATGAACTGATGCTGAGTGAAGGGAGCAGAACCAAGAGAACACTGAACATAAGTACAGATGTATCGAATCTATGATGATTAACTTTGATAGACTTGGCTCTTCAAAGCAATGCAAGGTTCTGAGACAACTCCAAAAGTCTCACAACATAAAAGGCTACCCACATTCAGAGAAAGAAATAGGGTATGAATGTTGTTGAAACAAACTACTTGATCTCTTTTGTTTTTGTTTTGTTTTTTCTTTCCTGTAGTTCCTTCTATTGGTTATAATACTTCTTTACAACTTTACTAATGTGAAAATGTGTTTAATGTGAAAGTATATGTAGAACCTATATTGGATTACATGCCATCTTGGAAGAGGAGGGAGAGGAGAGGGAAGGGAAGAAAATTTGAAACTCAAAAACTGGTGGAACTGAATGTTGTAAACTAAAAATAAATAAATGTAAAAAGAAAAAATTGTTTGGCCTCATTACCATTGCAGGTGGGAATCCCACCCTGTGGTTGAAACACACATACACACACACACACACACACACACACGTACAAAAACATCTATAAAGAAGATTCCACTCAGCATTGGCACATGGAATGTGTGCATAATTATAGACAATGCAAAATCCAGTATACCTGAAAGACAAATGACTTTTGTTGCGAGAGACCTAAACATCATATCCACACAGCAAACTTGAATGAAACAAGGCTGACTAAAGCAGGTCAAATTATTGAAATTGGAGTCAGATATACATTTTTCTGTAGTAGGATGCAGTGAACAGGAGCACCTTGAAGCTGGTTTTGCTATCAAATCTAATATAGTCAACACATTTGCATGCCTATCAAAAGAAAGGAACAACAGGCTCATGACAAAGTGATTGATACTTGTAGAAAAATGTCATGGTAACATCATCAATGTCTATGGTTCAACCGTGTCAAAGCCAATAAGGTCACAGGAAAAACTTTATGAAGACCCTTACCAACAACGTGCCAAAATTCTGGGTGACTTTAATACTACACTAACTTTAGACTACCAGATGTAGTCCTATGAGGAATGGAGTTGAAAACTACAACAGCAATGGCCACTTACTAAAGAAGAGTTGTGCATCTCATGGCCTTCTTATGATCAACACAGTCTTCTGTTTACCTAAACACAGTAAAGATTCCTGAATGCACCATTGAGGCAAACATTGACATTTCATATATTATGTGATTGTAAGAAGAGATAGATGGGAAGATGGCAGCATAGAAGCAGCAAGACTCCACAACTCCTACACAAATACCCTAAAAACCCATAAAATATGACCCCAGATAAAGTCTAGGACTCTCAGACTCACAAAAATACAGAAAACACATCTCTCGCTGAAGGCAGCTCAGCACCAGGGGCTCATCGCGGCACACCGGGAATGGAGGCTGGCCCAGCCTGAAGCTGAGACCATGGCCAGGCTCGGGGTGGTGGGAAGGAGCCAAGCTGAGCCAAGCCGAGCTGCACTGCAGCCAGGCTTGAGAAGAGAAGATCTACAGCCTCCAGCACCTCCACATCTGCCAAGGTGTGAGGAACGGGGACTGGAGAGGGGCATATCGGTGGGAGGGGCATGTCCAGCAGGCCTGCAGGCCCGGTGCAGAGACTGATCCAGCCCCAAACCACAGCCACAGTGGCCAGGAAGAGCCCAGCTTCCCAATCCACAGCTTCAGTCTACTTCAGGGAAGATCTACTTCACCTGAGGGAATCTTCACATCCCACAAACCAGGTGAAAGTGAAAGTGAAACTTTGAAACTTAATTTGGGGAAAGAAAAGCAGTTCAGCCAATCTGCCCCCCGGGCAAGGAAGGAGTGGGGGAAGGGAACTGCTGGACCCGAGGGTGGCCCCCACTGGGCTGCTTCAGAGCCCCTGGCCTGCAGACTCTGGAAGATGGCTTAATGGATTGATCAGGGCCAAGTGCTCTTGCATTGAGTGGCTTGGATCTGGATTGTGGTCTTGGGTGGTGGTCCTAGGGTGTGCTTTCAGCAAGTCAAAAATGGGGGGCGGGGCTGCAACACCCCCCTAATAGCTCCAGCAGCTGGGAAAACCCCAGCGTTTTGGAACAGAGCTTTCTCCCAGGGAAGCAGAGTTTCACAGAGCTAAAAAAAAAAACCAACCAATTAATTGACTGGCCAACATGAGGAAAAAGAAGCTAAATAAGAACACCAATAGAACTCTAGAATCCTTTTGGGGGGACAAAAAGGATAAAAGCATGGAACAGGAGGAAGACAACCCAGTCAGAAGTCCCACACCAAATGCTTCTAAGACACATGAAGAATGCCTAGAAGCTATACATCAACTGAAAAAGGACTTTGAAAACCAAATAAGAGAAGTGGAGGAAAAATTGGGAAGAGAAATGAGAACGATGCAAGAAAAGCATGAAAAGAGATTCAACAACCTGACTGAAGAAAACAATATGTTAAGAAATAGATTAACTCAAATGGCAAAAGAGGCCCAGAAAGCCAATGAGGGGAAGAATGCCTTAAAAATTCGAATTTGCCAGATGGAAAAAGAATCTCAAAAGCATTCTGAAGAGAATAATTCCTTCAGAATTAGAGTGGAGGAAGCAGAAGCTAATGACTTTATGAAAAACCAAGATACTATTAAACTATTACAAAGAAATGAAAAAATAGAAAGCAATGTGAAATATCTCCTTGAAAAAACCACTGACCTGGAAAATAGATCCAGGAGAGACAATTTGAAAATTATTGGTCTACCTGAAACCCATGATCAGAAA
>CM053600.1:130206898-130243730 GCA_028646575.1 Pseudocheirus occidentalis | reverse complement strand
TCAATTACTCTCATTGAATTTGGCTTAGGGAAAAAATGGCGTAAACACTAAACTGGGCATCATGCCACACAGGAGAGTAGGGGGCATGGGGATGAGAGGGGGGATGATGGAGGGGAGGGCAGGGTCTGGGGCAGGGATGCTAGAAGCACACACTTCAGTAAATGGACAGGGACAGGGTAGAGAACAGAACAAGGGGTGTGGGAGGGATAAGAAGGAGAGACAGACGATCACTGTCACAATATGTCCACTATGAAGATGCCCTGTATAATCACACATCCATAGCCTGTATTGAACTGAGTGTGCTTCCAGTAGGGGTGGGTGACGAGGGAGGAATTGAAAGAATCTAGAATTTAAAGTTCTGCAATACCTGCAACTAGGAATTAAGATATACAGGGGCTGGGATAGGGAGACCCTCCCTGCCCTACCAGAAAATAAGAGAGCAGAGCAGGGGAGGGGCTTTACAGTGGGATTGCTGTTTTAGGGTTGGGACAGGGGCAAGATGAGGAGAAAATGTGTAATTCCAAAATGTAATGAAAATGAATAATGTAAACAAGAACACAAAAAACTAAAGAAAAAAAGAAATAAAGAAAAAGTTAAATAGCTGTAAAAAAAAAAAAAAAGACATTTCATCTTATGGCTCCTTGAATTTTCACTAGCTTTTTCCTGTGCCTGGAATATTCTTCTTCATCTCCATCTTCTGTCTTTCCTGGCCTCCTCCAAGTTCTAGTCTAAATTTCACCTTCTATAAACAGGCTTTTCCCATCTCCCTTAATGCTAGCATCTTGTTTCTATTGATTATCTCCATTTATCATATACATAAATACATATGTATATACACGTACGTGTGTGTATACACATACACATACATATATCTTTGCACGCTGTCCCCATGATTAGACTATCAATTCCTTGAGAGCAAGGAACATATTTCCTCTCTTTCTTCATTTTCTTTTCTTTTTTCTTCCCTCCTTCCTTGCTTCCTTCCTTCTATTCTTCTTTCCTTCCTCCCTCCCTCCCCTCTCCCTCCCTCTCCCCCCCTCTCTTTCTTTCTTTGTTTCTCCAACACTTGGCACAGAACTTTGACTTATAGTAGGTGCTTAATGAATGCTTATGCTTATTGTTTGACTAAATGACATGGAACAGATTCACATCTGTTCACATAGTTTTAAGTATATCACTGTACTTTTCTGGGTTTCTGCTCATTCTAGGGCAGAAGTTTGCTAGGCAATGAACCCAACTCTAAATAATTCATGTAGTGAATAGATAAAAGGAACAGATAACTTAAATGTTCATCAAGCACTTTAGTTTTCAAGATGTTGTGTGTGTGTGAGAGAGAGAGAGAGAAAGAGAGAGAGAGAGAGAGAGAGAGAGAGAGAGAGAGAGAGAGAGAGAGAAAGAGAGAGAGAGAGAGAGGGAGAGAGAAAGAGAGAGGGAGGGCTAAAGCAATTTATTTTTTCAGTAAATAAAAATAATCATACAGCATCTTTACATTCATTGAGAATTCATTTTGTCTAATTTGTATCATGTTATCTCACAGGTTTCCGTTACGAATATGATATTATGAATTGAATTCACTTTTAAAGTGAAACTATTCAGTCACCTATTTAATTCCCTTTAGTTGCCATTCTTGTGAAGTCATCATTTGAAATTTTAAGTGCATTTTAGAAATTACCCATTTTATCTATTTTAGGTGAATATACCATAGATTAGGTCAACTAAATCACAAATAGTAATTAGGAAAAACAAAGTGTCACTGTGAAAATGATCCTAGAAGCATAATGGTAACTAAAAAATTTAGCTGTCGTATATATATATAAACATGTGTGTGTGTATGTGTGTATATATGTATACACATATATATACATATATACAGAGAGAGAGAGAAGAGAAGAAAATGCAAAATAGTTTTATTTGAAAAGAATATATATTTTAAATGTTTAGAGCTGAAAGTTAAAAGAATTATTCCTTTAGAGATTTATTTAGTATTGATAAAATTGAGTATATTACTAAATGGCTAAAATGATAATGACAAGAATCATTGGAGTTTTGTCATTATCTGATATGCTCGTCATCCTCACCCATTCCATTCATGTTGTTTTCATAATGGCAATTATTTAAGTTTAGTGGGGGTTTTTTTTAAGTTTTAAAAGATACCTTATAGAGTAACCCTACACCATTCTTTCTTATTTTTTTGAAAGAAGTTAAATTACTCCTTTTCCCAAACATACGATAGCTGATATTTTGGCGGGGGGTAACCTCCTGGAGTAGAGAGATTCAAAAGTTTTTGCCATGTATCATTGTTTTTGTCCCTTTTAAGTGAAAGCTTGCTGTGATCATTCACAGATGCAAGAATTGCATCCTTGAAAAACCAGGGAGTCAGAGGGAGTGGAAGATTAGCAATGGAAGCTGTGTGTCTGTTTCTCTCCAGTGTACATTGTCAAAACAAAGGTCTATTCAGCATACGCTTTGGTATCTGTTTATTACTATTTCATTTGAAGCTTCCTTTCATTTATCTAGTCCAGTTTCCTCTCTATCTTTATTCTATCACTTTTCTGTTAGCTTACCTACTGTGATTTCTAGTTCTTTCATTTTCAAAACTTTTTGACTTTCCCCTTACTTGCTATATTTTATTGTATTTGTATTCAACATGACTCCCCCAAGAGTCAATTTCTTGGGAAGACTAAACTTGTACCAGTATTCACTGAATCATATTCTAGAACTGAGGTGAGAAGGGTGACACTTCATTAACTGGCCACACTGAGTAATGCCTCTACTTAAGAATATCAGTTAAATAACTTGTAGAAATTTAGCACTCTATAACCTAATTTCCCACTTTTAAACACTTGAGATAAGTGTTTATATAATATTAGGTGTTAAGCATACTTCCTTTAAGGGAGATAGTGTGGAGTAACAGGAATGTCCCAACCTTGAAGTTGAAAGATATAGGTGAAGTCTCAGCCCTTTTATTCACTTGCTATGATGATTTGGATAATTAACTTTGATTAACCTTTTTTATCCTCAGTATATTCATTTTAAAAATTCAAATAATATTTCTTGGGGTATCTGACTCACAAATTTGTTGTAAGGGCCAAATATGTTAATATAAAGTCTTATAATTTAAAATGACATTGAGTTTATTGCTCCTAATCACTAAGAAAATAAATGGCAAAGCAAGATTTGGATCCATCTTCCCATATTATAACAAGTGTTAACTCTCAAGTAAGATATTGGTCTCTTCAGTAAGGTTGAGGTTCAACACTAATGATCTTTCTTTTAGTGAGTTGTTTTCTGAGTACCTCTGTAATAACAATTTTGCAGGAAATTGGTTTGAAGTACTTTTCAAAAAATACACCTGAGTTAGAATCCCTGCTTTAATATCTATCAGTTTTGTAACACTGGGTGAGTCACTTAAGGTCTTGGAGGATCAGCTTTCAAGTCTGACAAAAAATGGGGATTACTTTCAATACCTCTTGTCTGAAAAATAGATGTTACCTCCAATAATTACTTTAACAACACTGGGGGAAAGATCAAATTCAACAATTCTGTATCCAGCACTTTGCAAATTATATAAGAACTACATAATGGCTGTCATTAGTATTATCAATATTATTCTCTTAGTTTCTAGAGGCTGGATTGATAATTCCTTTTTATTGCAACTGAATGGATATAAATTAATGAAAAATGTTGTGAATGTTTGTTCTGAATCTGTGATTGTGATCCTGTCTCCATGTATCACAATTAATTTATTGGAAGGTGTGTATATAATTGAAATCTGCATCCAAACAAAAGACTTCCAGATTCATAGGAAAGCAGTACAGAGGTATTACATAATAGGGAAAAGTTTACTGTCTCAAATTAAAGTTTCAAAGCCTGTTCCTGATGTTTACTACCTATGCGATCTCAATCATATCCATTTGCTTCAGTTTTCTCTAGTGAGGCCTCTGTCCTTTCCAGCATTACTTGTATTTTACTATGGGGTAGTAAACAGAATTCTAAACTTGGAATGGAGGAAACCTGGATTCAACTTCCATATCTGACACAAGCCGCACACTCAGGGACATACCATTAAGCCTTCTTCTACCTCAGGGAACTCTTTTAAGACAAATTTACTAAGTTGTAACCAAGTTAAGATCTTCATTGTAGATGAAATTGACACACTAACAAATTTACTAGTCACAGGAAACAAATTACTAATCATATTCTATATATAGTAAAGCAGCACTTGAGTACAATATTCAGTTCATTCAAAGAGATTAATTTTGTACATTTTATGTAATCCAATATAATTTTATAAATAAATGAACATTATAATTTCATTTCTATGGTCTCTGGTAGTTAGTCTTTGAAGTTCAGTCATCCTTAGTCATGTCAGTTAAAAATAATGGTAACTTCATCTGACCTGATGACATTTTTTGTCTCAGTTGTACACTTGTCATAGCTTAATTTGCAACTTGTTTGTTGGTTTACATGTCTTTACTCTCCCTACTCTACTATAAAGTATTGTAGGGCAGGGGTCATGCCTTCTTTTTGTTTCCATTCTCTTTAGTTTCTAGAATGGTTACTTGTGTATAATAAGGGCTACAAAATGAATTACTAAATAAGTCAAATGGAGTTTGAGCTTTAATTTAAAAGGAATTATTTTATTTTAACTTTTGACAATGTCAAGTTTGCCATGTCAATGGAACTAGCCAGGCAATGAAATCTTGGATTCTTAAAAGCACTATCAGAATTATTATATATTTTGCAGCCAAAGATTGAAAAGCTCTATACAGACAGTTAAAAAAAGACCTGGAGCTGACCATGGTTCAAATTAAAGTTTCTTATTGCAAAATGCAGGCTTAAATTGAAGAAAGTAGGGGAAATCATGAGACAATATAGGTAAAAGTTAAATAATATCCCTTATAAATATGAAATGCAATTGATGAGTTAAGAGATTAGATCTGGTAGAGTGCCTGAAGAACTATGGACAGAGGTTTACAATATTGTATAGGAGATAGCAACCACAGCAACAAAATTCCAAAGAAAACAAAGAGCAAAAAAATAAAATGACTGTCTGATGAGGCTTTACAAATAGTTGAGAAAAAAAGGAAAGAAAAAGGAAAGAAGAAAGGGATAGACCCAATTGAATGGAAAATTTCAGAATAACAAGGAGAGATAAGAAAGTTTTCTTAAATGAACAATGCAAAGAAGTAGAAGAAAACAATAGAGTAAGAAAGATAAGATCTATTCACAAAAATTAGAGTTATCAAGAGAATATTTTATGTAAAAATGGGAATGATAAAAGACAAAAATGGCTTAATGAAAGTAAAAGGGATTAAGAAAAGTTGACAAGAAAATATTTAGAACTGTACCATAAATGTCTTAATATCAACAATAACTATGATGGCATGGTTATTGATATAGAGCATAGCTCCTGGAAAATGAAGTCAAGTGGATTCAAGGAAGTATTCTTAACAATAAGTTTAGTCGAGGTGATGGGATTCTAGCTGAGCTACATAAAAGTTAAAAGTCCTGCTGTTAAAAGTCCTAAAGGATGTTGTACTTAAAGTCACACACTCAACATGCCAGCAAATTTGGAAAACTCAACAGTGGCTACTGGATTTGAAAAAAAAAAAGTTTACATCCATATCATAAAAAAGGGCAAGGCCAAATAATGCTTAAATTGCTGAAAAAAATCATGCTTTTCTCACACACCAAGCAAGGTTATGCTTGATATTCTGCAAGCTAGGCTACAGCAGTTGAGACTTACAGAAGCACAAACTTATTTTTGAAGAGGTGAAGGAACTAAAGACCTAATTGCCCACAGTCACTGGATTAGGGAGAAAGAAAGGGAGTTCCAGGGGAAAAAAAAAATTCTACTTCAGCTTCATTGACTACACTAAAGCCTTTGACTGTATAGATTACAATAAAATGTGACAATTTCTCAAAGGCATAGGAGTACCAGTTCATCTCACATGTTTCCTGAGAAACCTGTCTTCAGGTCAAGAGGCAAAAGTCAGAACTCAATATAGAACAATTGATTAGTGTAAGACTGGGGAAGCAGTATGACTAGGCTGTGAACTGACACCTTATTTAACTTCCATGCACAGTATTTCTTACAAAATAACATAACTGAAAAATGAAAAGCCAGAATTAAAGTTTCTTGGAGAAATATCAATTTCAGATATTTAGATGATAGCACTCTGATGACAGATAGTAAAGAACAATTAAGAAGTGTCTTTATGAGAGTGAAAGAGGAAATTGTAAAAGTTGATTTGAAGCTTAAGATAAAAAAAAACTAAGATCATGACAACTGGTTCCATTATTTCCTGGCAAATAGAAAAAGAAAAAATAAATATAGTGTTAGATTTTATATTCTTAGTCTCAAAATCACTGCAGATGGTGAATGCAGCCATGAAATTAAAAGACACTAGGTCCTTGGAAGGAAAACAAGGGCAAATTTAGTTAGCATACTCAAAGGTAGAGACATCATCTTGCCAGCAATGATCTACATAGTCAAAGACATAATTCTTCCAGTAGTAATGTTTCCAGTAGTAAAGAGAGTTGCATTATAAGGAAAGCTTAATGCCACAGAATTGACTCTTTTGAATTTTAGTTCTGAAGAAGATCTTTGAATGTTCTTTGGACAGCAAGGAGATCAAATCAGTCAACACTTAAAGAAATGAATTCATATAATTCCTTGGAAGGATAAATACTGAAACTGAAGCTTAAATGTTTTCAACGCATTATGAGAAGTCAAGGACTCATTGGAAAAGACCCTGATAGTGGAAAATATCGAAGGAAAAAGAAAAAGGGCATGGCAGAGGATAAGACGGATAGATTGTGGCATAGAAATAATGAACTTGCATTTTGCCAGACTTTTAGAGATAGTGAAAGATAGAAGGCCCTTTAATGCCTGGAATCATGAAGAGTTGGACATGACTAAACAACAGCAACAATAGCATAACTCTCAGAGGCCAATACTGTGCTTTGTACATAGTAAATTCTGCATATTTGAATATAATTGTATTCAATTAAATATATCATTATGTTCAAAACCGTATGATGATTAATGATTTCCATTCTTTTTGGGAAGGGAAAGGACATTTTGAATTTAAAGAATATGTTTGTTTTAAAATCTACAAAATGGGTCTTGGATAATTTAATTCTTCAATACATTTGCTATGCTTTCTTTTTTATAGGCCACATTCCCACCCCACCCCCCAGGTTAATAATTTTTGGTGATTAAAAATCCTTACATCTCTTTTTGCATGGAAATAACAAAATATGCTGACAATAGCACCAAGTCTAGAATGAGGACCTGAGGTCAAATTCAACTTTAGTGTTAATATGACCTTAAAATATGACCTTAACTATGTTATGTAAATAAAAAATTGTGGGTATTTTTAGGGAAAAAAATAATTCAAAATAGAAGACTATGGGGTATAATAAGAACCGTGCTAGATCTGGAGAGGACCTAGATTTGATTTCTAGCTTTGCAGGTTACAACCTGTTATGACTTTAAAAATTCATTTAGCCTCTCTGTAACTCAGTTTCTCCATCAAATAATGAGATAATTGTCTAAGTTTGAAAGAATGAACTTCCAAAGCTCCTCCCTTTGCTAAATCTTTGATGCCACAATCCCACAAAAAAAAGAAACCAATACTAATGGGTTGAAGCAAAAGATATTAGGATAAAATAATTTTAAGTCATGAAGAAGGGGAATGAGAAAAAGAGTGATTTGCTTATGTTAGATAAAAACCCTGATACAAGTTTCTATTGTGTTTATTCATGTACAAAGTTTTCATCAGTCTTTACCTTATGAGAGCCTTTCTCCACAAAAAAATAAGTCTATATAGAATATTCTCTATCATACAACTTGATTGTAATTTTATTTATGCCAAGATTACTTTTTTTTTTTTGCTTTTTTTGGAAGGCAGTTGGGGTTAAGTGACTTGCCCAAGGTCACACGGCTAGTTTTTTGTGTTAAGTGTCTGAGGCCGGATTTGAACTCGGGTACTCCTGACTCCAGGGCCGGTGCTCTATTCACTGCGCCACCTAGCTGCCCCAAGATTACTTTTTTAAATATGCATATATTTCATAAAATATCATAGTTTATGGGAATGGCAGATTGAAATGCTACATTTGTATAACTAGTTAAGGTATTAAAACACACACAACACGCACACACACACACACATACACACAATGAACACTGGATGAATTCAGTTTGCATTCCTAACATGAAAGTAAACATACTGCCTCAAAATGTGAGAATTGTTTTCAGCAATGGTAATGTTTACCAATTAGGAATCCAACTGGGATTTCCTCACAATGTAATAATTTATTTATATTACTTAAATACTGTATCATGTGCCCACTTCTCCAATAACCAATGTTTGGAGAATTAGCTCATGCATAATCATGAAAATACTGCTACACCTATGAAAAATCTCACCATGATAGGAGGTGCTTTGAATCAGTCATCACAGAAACCGTGCTGTATCTACACAGAAAAGCCAGCATGGGATGTGAGTGATAACACAGTTTGACACCAAAGAATATAGTTTTACTTACAACACAGCTTCCAATATCACTCAAGTCAGTTTCTTCAGGTTCACAGAGGAAAGGGTATCTCAAAGAGATCCAGGTTTAACAAGCAAACTATCACTAATATCAGAGGAATTATCCAGGAACCTGGGGCAGCCCAAACTGAGTACTAGACATTTCCTGTTGTTGCAAAGGTAACAATTACCTTTGGATTACTGCTCACAAGATCCTTCTAGAGAAGAACACAGTTACTGTACTACCCACTTCCACCTTCTATGGAGTCTTACTATTTCATACTATACACCAGAGAATTAATCAATGTATTTGTCTCCTCCGAAACAGACTCAATTATCACAAAATTTTAAAGTTTGACATTCCTTTTCCAGTGGTGCTGTGTGGGCTACTGTAAAGTCACAAGTCAGCCAGATGAAATCAAGTTCAAGGTGCCAACAAGAAATAATATAATAATAAGAAAGGTGAGTTTTCATGTACCAATGTAGTTTCATACAGACCAGCACATCATGCTTTATGATTTCAATGACTTTTAAAGATCATCACTTTCTCATGGGGGTCACAGCTGGCTATTATAGAGAAGGATAGTTAAACCTGTGAAGTCCAATGGAAAGAATAGTTGAGTTTAATGTTCGAGAAATCCCTACATTTACAGAGACTGGTATAATAGTATAGAATTCTAATCTCTTCTACTAGGTGGGGGTGGGGAGACTGGTGGAACTCTTGAACTTCTGGGTTCTGAACTGAACCAGGATTAAAGCTATTCAGGAGCTTTCACTAAGTCTAGCACCTATATGGTGAGCCCTGAGAAAAAGGTTATGGGGAGAAGGTATGAAATTAACCATGTGATAAAGTAGGTTAAAGCTACTGTGCTTTTCAGAAATGAGACTGGGCCCATAAGTTGTTATTGTTCTTTTATTCTGGCTGTGTTAAAGAGTCCTGGTTTTTAAAAATACAGACAGAAGGGGATAGATGTCAAACAATCTTCAAATTAGTCAATTCTGGTATCTGTGAGTTGGTGTCAATAATAAAAGAGACCAGAAAGTGGAGAGTCAAGCAATAAACCACCATCTACAGACATTTCAACATTAATAGTTTCTATTACTGTTGTTGAATTATTTCAGTAATGTCTGATTCTTTGTGAACCCATCTGGAATTTTCTTGGCAAAGATACAGATAAGGAAACTGAGTCAAACAGGGTTAAGCAACTTGCCCAGGATCATATAGCTAGCATGTGTCTGAAACATTAATAATACAACAGAGCTATGTTCATACATACTTGCATGACTGTAGTACAGACTCTGACATTACTCTAGGAACCCTATTTAGTAGATAAGGCTGAAATCATGTGTGAGCAACCAGAGTAAGGAAGGGCCCCATTGAAGTGGACTACATCATAGACAAAAGGCTAGTTCCTCAGGGAGCTCTCCAAGTCTCAGCATAATTAGTAAGAGTACACTCTACTAAATCCTCAGGCTAACGAAGATTAAGACACCATTGGGAAATACATATGACCTAAATTGCATTTAGCAGCTTAAGTTAGAATTTAACATCATTTTTTTCTCAGTGAAGGAGCTCTTACTTTCAAGCAAAAACAAATAAAGGTGAATGGGATATGATTACATGACCCACGGAATTAAATACATGTAAATACATTGTTTGACTAAATATGAAGTCCACATCCCTAGTCTTTTACTATAGAGATGGCCATGCACAAATTGCAGTTGAGAAGATTCCTTGAGCAAAGAGACATTCTCCCTAAATTGTTTTGTCCAAGTCTTCCCTCAGCATGTTATTAGAATAGTTTGTACAAAGGAAATATCACAAAAATGAAGAAAGACTAACTCCTTGTTACTCATTTTTTTTTACAATAGGCTAATGTTTTCCTTGATCTTCAGCTGAAATGTTTTGTATTTACAGGATGCTCTCTGTCTCTCTTTCCTTTCCATCCCTCCTTCCTTCTTTCTCCTCTCTGTATCTCTGGCTGGCACATAACAGATGCTTAATATGTGTTTATTGATTGGTTGATTTCCCTGTCTCTGTCTCTATCTCTGTGCCTGTCTCTCATTTTTAGAATTACTTCTACTGTACAAGTGCAACATTTGAGAGTTGGGTTTTTTAATAATAAAACAAAGTGTGCTCCCTTCAAATTCCACCTGTTGCTTCAATTTTTATTCTCGGAAAAGAAACAAAACATGTATAATCATTTTTCCCCCACATGACAGCTCATTAAATACCTGTGTAGGAGGGGAGATTCACACCTCTTCCAACCTCAATTAATGTAACTAACAAGATTTGTTCTAGTCTTGATACTTTTTTCATGTGATAAGTCCTCTTTGAGTTACAGAATCAAAAGTGTAAAATAGTTTTG
The DNA here is from genome assembly GCA_028646575.1 of Pseudocheirus occidentalis. NCBI lineage: Eukaryota > Metazoa > Chordata > Mammalia > Diprotodontia > Pseudocheiridae > Pseudocheirus > Pseudocheirus occidentalis. The sequence continues at coordinate 130,232,818 of CM053600.1, read as the reverse complement.
AACAGTTCCTAGACAAAAAAAATATATTAAATCAATAGAAGTCTTAAAAAACTAATGTTGTGTGAAAAAACTAATAAAAGTTTGAGAGGTACTTTGAGGATACTGACCTTTGCAAGAAGGCAGCACCCACTAAATTATCCTAGACATTCACAATCTTGATTCCTCCCCCATGGATCATGTCATCTAAGAGACAAACAAACAATGTATGCAGTGGAGAATTGAAAGAAGACCACTCTTATACTCTGAGTAAGAACATCTTCAACAAGCATGATGTATTTAAGCTGGAAAAAATTACAAGTTTAGGACTCTATAAGGACCCTGCCTATCAGAGCTCAGTAGTACTGAGCTACACTTATTTAGGGGGAAATACATGAAAGTGACATGACTCTATAAGACTGAGTCTACTTTGACATGGACTGTATGTTCTTGTTGGAAACTGTCATAGACATTTGGGGAAAATACTAACAGCTTAGTATATTACTGTAATATTGCTAATAGCTAATTTGTCTACCTGGATAATTGATATCTACTACCAGTATGGGTTGATGAGTACTAAAGAATTATCCCAGATCATTATGTTATACCTAGTACTCCAAGAAGAACAGCTGATAACTTTCTTATAGGGCTCCAATTCATCACTTCAGGTTGGGATTGGTAGATTGAGTTCAGAGAGAGTACTACACTGTAATAAAGCTATCATTCAACTACCACATAATTTTTCTCCTTTTCAGGTTAAATATATTCAGTTCTTGCAAACAATTCTTCTTTGGAATGAACCACTGCCTTCTCATGGTACCTATATCTCTGGATACATATTAGTATATCAACATCCTTCTTAAGATATTAGATAAAGAATGAGTCAAATTATAATCTTACTGGGACAATGTATAATGGGCAGGGGATGAGGGAGGGCATGATCTATCTCCTTCCTCAATTCAGACACTGTAGATGCTATAACCCATGAATGTGAGGTATAGTCTATACTATACAGTCTATGGTCTAAAGTGAAATACATTTTTAAAATTTTAACTTCCATGTAATATAGATAATTCCTTTTGAACTTACAAAGTTACTATGCTAGTCATTCATAAATTCCTATATGGTAATAAACATTTTAAAAAAAGTGGTTCTCAACCTGTTCTCAATTTGTAACAATGAAAATACATCCTGCATATCATATATTTACATTACAATTCATAACAGTAGCAAAATTACAGTTATGAAGTAGCAACAAAAATAATTTTATGGTTGGGGGGTCACCAAAACGTGAGGAACTATATTAAAAGGTCACAGCATTAGGAAGGTTAACAACCACTGTTCTAGAAGATTGTTTTACAGATTTTAAGTAGGATGATAGAAAAGACAATAGGCTCATACCTAACTCAATAAGAGATCTTTGCTATCACCAGAGAAGAGAAGATGGTCTCTAAATTATGTTATCTAGCACTTTTATGCATTCACTAAGGTATTCCCTCTCTTCTATTGTTAAAATCATATGTATATTTGAAAGTAAAATTCAAATGCCATCTACATTATGTAGTTGTTAATAATTCTCTTTACTCCTACCATGAGTCACATATAATACTTTGTATGGGGCAGCTAGATGGCACAGTGAATACAGCACTGACCCTGGAGTCAGGAGGATGTGAGTTCAAATGCAGCCTCAGACACTTGACCCAAAAAACAAGCCGTGTGACTTTGGGCAAGTCATTTAACCCCAATTGCCCTCCAAAAAAAAAAGGAAACAAAACAAAACAAAACAAAAAACAAATACTTTGTATGAATTTTGGATATTTTGTGTTGTCCCACTGTAATCTAGTTGTTAGAGTATTGTTAGTTGCCTATGTGTCATATCTTCTTTGTAGACTCTAAAATTCAAGAAGATAATAATTATTTCTTTTAAAAAAGTATGATTTGTGAGGTCAATATGGCAGAATAGAAACAGGACTTCCCTGCAGCTCAGTCTTCTACATCCTCCTATACATATACAAAATGACTCTAAACAAATTTTAGAGCTACAAAACCCACAAAGTGACAGACAGAAACAAATCTCCTGCTGAACACAGCCCAGCAGGCTGGCAGGAAGGGGCTATCACACCAAACTGGGAGCTGAGCCCAGGCCTATGTGAGCCATGTGGTTTTGGCCTGAGGGCACTCTCAAACAGCAGTGGTGGGAAGAGACTTTAGGAGGGTAAAACACTACCAGCTGTGTCAGTTTCCAGGCTTTTCATCCCATAAATGCCAAAGACAAAGTAAAAGGTCAGTGTGAAACTATGTTGGAACAGGGGTTGGACAGAAGAGTGTAGTCTGGCCCCTACCGCAGAGGCAAGAACTGGTGGATGCATGGTGGCTGTGCCAAGTGGCTTCCTCAGGAGCTCCTGGCCTGCTAGCTGGATCAAGCAACCATTCAGAGAGTAATCACTCTTACTTTAACCTGCTTATTTCTGAACTGCAGTCCTGGGCAGAGGTCCTAGGGTATATGACCAGTGTCAGAGCCTGTGGGGGACACAGAAAGGGTGCCCTCCTAATTGCTCTGGCAGCTGCAAAAACCCCAGCAATTTGGGGCAAATCTCTCTCTATTCTAAAAGCAGAGTTCTACTATGGCAAACAGTTCAAAAGTCAAGTAATTTACTGGCAATATTAGCAAACATAGGAGACAAAATCCCACCACAGATTTCTTTTTTGGGGGGACAAAAAGGATCAAAGCTTAGAACAGGAGGAAGACAACAAAATCAGAACTCCTGCATTAAAAGCTCCCAAGAAAAATATGAATTGGTTACAGACCATAGAGGAGCTCAAGAAGGATTTTGAAAATGAAATAAGAGAAGTGGAGGTAAAATTGGGACGAGAAATGAGAATGATGTGAGAAAATCATGAAAAGAGAGTTAACAACTTGACCGAAGAAAATAACACCTTAAAGAGCAAATTAACTCAAATGTCAGAAGAGGCCCAAGAAGCCAATGAAGAGAAGAATGCCTTAAAAAGTCAAATTGTCCAGATGGAAAAGGAATTTCAAAACCTCACTGAAGAGAATAATTCCTTCAAAATTAGATTAGAGCAAATGGAAGCTAATGACTTCACTAGAAATCAAGATATTATAAAACAGATCCAAACAAGTGAAAAAATAGAAGGCAATGTGAAATATCTCACTGGAAAAACCACTGACCTGGAAACTAGATCCAGGAGGGATTATTTTAAAATTATTAGACTACCTGAAAGCCATGATCAAAAAAAGTGTCTAGTCACCATCTTTCAAAAAATTCTCAAGGAAAATTGCCCTGATATTCTAGAACCAGAGAATAAATTAGAAGGTAGAATAATCCACCAATCACCTCTTGAAAGACACCCCAAAAGGAAAAGTTCTGGGAATATTGTGGCAAAATTCCAGAATTACCAGGTCAAGGAGAAAATACTGAAAGCATCCAGAAAGAAACAATTTGAGTATTGTGGAAATACAATCAGGACAACACAAGACCAAACAGCTTCTATATTAAGGGATTGAAGGGCTTGGAATATGATATTACAGAGGTCAAAGAAACTAGAATTACAACCAAGAATCACCTATCCAGCAAAACTGAATATAATATTTTGGGGGGGGAGGAAATGCACATTCAGTGAAATGAGGACTGTGAAGCATTCTTGTTGAAAAGACCAGAACTGAATAGAAAATTGTACTTTCAAATACAACACTCACAAGAAGAAGGAAAAGTTAAATAAGAAAGAGAAATCATAAGGGACTTACTAAAGTTGAACTGCTTACATTCCTACATGGAAAGAAGATATTTGTAACTCATGAGAGTTTTTCAGTTTTAGGCTACTTGGGGGAAAGAGAGAGAGAGAGAGAGAGAGAGAGAGAGAGAGAGAGAGAGAGAGAGAGAAAGAGAGAGAGAGAGAGAGAGAGAATTGGCACAGGATGGGTTGATTATGAGGGGATGATATCTAAAGCATAAAATTAAGTGGTGACAGGAATATATCGAGAAAGTAGAGGTAGAATGGGGTAAATTATCTCACATAAAAGAGGCAAGGAAAAGGTTTTACAATGGAAGGGAAGAGGGGGAAGGTGAAAGGGAATGAATGAACCTTACTCTCATCAGATTTGGCTTAAGAAAGGATTAACTTACTCAAATGGGTATCTTACCCTAAAGGAAAGTAAGGGAAGAAGGAGGTAAGGAGGGTGGGGATGATAGAGGGAGGGTAGATTGGAGGAAGGGGTAGTCAGGATTAAACACTTGTGAGAAAGGACAGGGTTAAAGGGGAAAGTAGAATAAGTTAGAGGGGGTGGGATAAGATGGAGGGAAATATAGTTAGTCTTTCACAACATGACTATTATGGAAGTGTTTTTCATTACTACACATATATAACCTATGTCAAATTTCTTGCCTTCTCTGTGAGGGTGAATGGAGTGGGAAGAAGAGGGGAAATTTGTAACTCAAAGTTTTAAAAACGCATGTTAAAATTGTGTGTGTGTGTGTGTGTGTGTGCAACTAGGAAATAAGATATACAGGCCATGGGGTAGAGAAATCGATCTTTCTCTACAAGAAAAAGGGAGAAGGACATAAGAGGGGGTGCGTGAAAGAAGGGAGGACAGATTGGGTAGGCATAATCAGAATGCATGCCAACTTGGGGTGGAAGGGAGGGGAGAGAAGGTGAGAAAATATGGAACTCAAAATCTTGTGGAAATAATTGTTGAAAATTAACAATAAATTAATTTTAAAAAAACTAATACAATCCTAGTAATTAAGATCTTTGGTTGAAGGTGAATGAACAATTAATACATTTCTCAAATAATTACAGATTATTTTCCAGAATAGTTGAAACAAGAATTATGCTAGAATAGATAAAGAAACAAAGATACCTAGAAGGTATAATATGTTTGATAATCAAAAAGAGATAGTGTTTCATGAAATTTTAATCAAAATTCACAAATTGGCTATGATATAAGCACTTATACATAGATTGAAAACTGACTGAAGAATAACAAACGAATGGCAATATATTTAATGGAGTTCCACAGGGATAACTGTGGGAGCTGATCTTATTTAACAACTTAATTAATGATCTAGAAGATGGAGAATACAGCATGTTAATGAATTTTAGAGATGATATTAAGTTGGAAGTTTTGCCAATACCAATTAAAATAGAAAAGTTATAAAATGGATCTAGAAAGGTTAGAATTCTCATAATGGAAATATAAATCACATATCAGATTTATGAAATAACATATTAACCAGTGAGCTGTAAAAAGTATGACAACAGGGTCTAGTTTGAGTACCCTTGAAAGAGTTAAGACCTTAAATAGCAGAAGGGGAAAAAAATTGCTTGCAAATGTATGTATAAAAACAATGAAGAATGGATGGAGATTGGCTCTCCTTACTTTCTGTGATAATCAGACAGCAATTCTACTTCCTATTATAAAAAAGAAAACAACAATTGGAGAGCATGAATGCTGAAATACATAAAAATCAAAGTAAAAAAAATAAAAGCAAGAAGTATGAATGTGATTTTAGGAGTTGGATTAGCATTTGCATAAAATTTGTTCCATGCTTTGGGCCTTCTTTAGAAAAAAATGTAGATAACTAAAATAATGCAAACTGATTTGTAGTGGTCAGTTGTTTAAGAAAGTATTTTAAGCAAAATGATCACCACCTAAACTAGACTTGGTGTGCTAAATAATGATGATAAGACAGTGTTAAAGGAAAAAAATATTAATACTGCACTTTGCATTTTAGGCATGTCTACAAGAAATAATTTGTATAAATTTAACATCAAACTAAATTGAAGCATTTCTATTTTAGAGAAATGTGCAAACTGTTACAATGCTCCTTAACCTGCCACACACATTAACCCATTAATATTTCTCCAACCCTAAGATAATTTGACTTAATTTTTACAGGAATCTGGCACCAGAAAAAGGTCAAAATATGTTCAAATACTGTATGGATTAACATTTCAGAACAAAAGTCTCTTAACATTTCAATAAAAATACATGATATCTTCCTCGACCACTCCCTTTAAGGACTGAAAGGGTTCTCTGATTATTATCAAATCTCAATCCTTTCTGAATAGAGAAGGCAATACTGGTTTAGGTGGGTCATAGCTACCATTATTTTCTCAGGTCTTCACTAAAAATGGATTAAAAATAACAATCAAGATTAATCCTTTCCTACTTAAGATTATTGCTCTACTAGCCCAGTGGCAGATGAAAGATTAAATAGTTTAGGAAACAAAGGTTCTAGTTCCCAAGCATTTTGATTTATTAGGCACACATGTTTATTGCATCAGTAATAGGCCCCATCCTCAATTTTACTACCAAACCCCAAGTCAGGGTAAGACAGATTTTTATATATTAAAAACAATTAGTCAAATAAGACTAATTAAAAGAAAACAAAATATAAAATTTGGTAATTTAATTTATAATTTCAGGAAAGATTAAGGAGTTTCCAAGTTGGGAGAGAGAAAGTATACAGGTACAGTTCCCTGGAATCAGAAAAAGAGATGTGCTATCTTCCTTAATCCATTTTAAGGGCAGAAGAAGTTAGATAATGAAAGTCAATAAACATTAAATAAGAGCCTACTATATGCCAGGTGATAAATGTGAAAAATAATCCTTGTCCTAAAGGAGTTCACAATAAAATAAAGGAAAATAAGTCAAAGAAATGTGAAAATGCAGGGGTACTGAGTTAGAAGGCAAGGGGGAGGATGATGATATCCTACAACAGGGATGGCAATTAATGAGGTGATTTGATGACTGCTCTTAACATCCCTCTTAAATAGAAGATTATAGGAGTATTCCCCAATATCCACCTTCTCCAATAAGAGGGAGGGAGGTGTCCCAGGAGCAACAGATCTTGGAGAGGTAAGAGTTTCAGAGAAGAGGTCATCTGGTAGGATGAGTTTCTGGAGAAAATGAAGTCCAAAAGAGCAGCTATATGGAAAAAATTTTCACTCTAACCATTTCCTCAAAGGAAAAGTCTGGAAAAAGTTTTAGGCTGGAGGAAATATTATATCTTAATATTTTCATTTGAACCAGAAAAGATGTTTTTGATGTTCTTCCACAATATTTAGTTATGTAAAAATACGTTTCTATTTGTTTTTCCATAAAAGAATCACATTCTGAATCACAGGAAGAACATAATTTGCTGGCAAGTATTAATCTTAGCATGGAACATCAGAAAGTTTCCTAGAAGTAGTATGATATGATTAGGGAGAAAAAAATAACATTAAATGGCATTATACTCTGTCCAGAACTCCTGCACAACTTATTTGACAATGGTACCAATGAGGTCAGTGTGAAAATTTGCATGTGTATGTGTATGTGCATGTGTGTGTACCTACTTACACACTCATTTTAGAAGGTCTGACTAATACTTGGACTGATAACCAAATCTAGAAATCTCTTGACTCTCTCAGCAGTATAAAAAACAAGCTGCTTCTAGAGAAAAGAGGGCAGTTAAATGGTGCAGTGTATAGCATGCCAGGCCTGGAATGAGGAAGACCAGTTTTCTGGATTTCAAATCTGGCCTCAGATACTTAGTAGATATATGACTCTAGCAAAGCACTTACCTTTGCTTGCCTCGGTTTCCTCATCTATAAAATGTGCTAAAGAAGAAAGTGGCAAACCACTCCACCATCCTTGACAAGAAAACTCCAAATGGGGACATAACAAGTTGTACATGACTCAAAAAAGACTGAACAACAACAGAGTCATAGAAAAAGATGCTGGGGAAAGATCACTAACATGTGGGCTCAGGGGGAAGCCCACAACATAAAACTGGTGTCACTATCGGATACTTCTACTGGAAAAAATATAAAAGATATTCTGGGTGTCGAAATTTAGTATAACAATATAATACTTTGTGAATAACTAAATAGATATTTATGCCCAAGACAGGACATTAGCATTTTTCTTTCTTTTTATTTCACCTTTATCCAGCTAACTAAAGATTCTGTATTCTCTAGTGCCTGCAGCAGCTGTCATGGCAGATGTTTGTTTTCAATTGTCTAATTAAAATGAGACTTAAGCAATATTAGTAAGGTTGGTAACTGACAACTGCCATGTTAATAAAATCTGGGGCCTAAAATATGGTGAATAAAGTAATTGAGTTTCCTTTTTAATGTTTGCAAATCTGAAATTGCACATTTGCTGAAACTGCAAAAGAGTTGCCAGATTTCCCTGGCATTGTACTATTCAGGGGGTACAGGTGGCATAAAATTTATTTTATAAATAAATTTCCTGAAGAAAGAATAAGGGAGATAAATGAAACCTCAATTAAATAACAATGTAAGAATAATTATAATTGCTTAAATTTTCTGAAAATATAAAGTTCTATATAATTATTCATTTTCTACTCATGAAAATGAGCATTTAACACATCTTTTATTGTTTGATTCCAGAAATAATTTTAAAAGTTTCCACAAAAAAAAGAATGACCCCATCATCAACTGAAACTCTTAAAGGTCTATGAAAATGCTAATTCTAAGTCAACAAAAATTTTTTTGAGGATTAAAACACATATACATTTGAGGTAAGAATTCCATAAGAAAAACAAAAATGTTTGCAAAACTAATTACATCATTTTTTGGGGAATGGGGCTAGGTTTGGCTGAAGAGATGACAATAGGACCTAAAAAACCCCAAAAGGAGCATGAAATGCTCAACAATTGGACATTGGTAGACAACACCAATGTTTAGACTGATAGGCTATAACATTATATCTTTTATGAATCTGAAAAAATGCATGGGGTAGCACAAGGTTGCAGGCCAGTTCAACTTAGAGCTAATATGATGATGAACTTGATGTTGAGAATAGTCAAATAAGTGGTGGTTATTTATGTTTTGGTACAGGTAAGAAGACAAAAAAAACCCACATCAGAATAGGGGCAGCTAGGTGGTGCAGTGAATAGAGCACCCATGCTGGAATCAGGAAGAACTGAATTCAAATCTGACCTCAGACACTTAACACTTTCTAGCCATGGGATCTTGGGCAAGTCACTTACCCCCAACTGTCCTACTCTTCCCGCTCAAAAAATTAAAAATAAAAAAAACCATCAGAATAACTCAGAAATATCAGAAATGCCTGTTGGAAATGCTTCAGTGCAATGGTATTGACCACAAATGTGGACACACTCAAAATACACATGAGATAGACTAAAGTTCTACTTGATTTTATTCTACACTAATACTTTAAAATGATGAAATGAAAACATTTACTTCCAGGTATAAATAAAAATTTAGTATTGCTTTATTTCAACCATGTCCTCAGTTACAAATTATGCAGAAATATGCTCTAGATATGCAATGATAACAAGAACATGATAAAGAAAAACTTCATTCCTAGATTAAATGAAACAAATGGAGATTGTGTTGCACAGATCCAAAAAGGGAAAAACTATAGAACAATCTGTCCATAATACAAACTCTAGAAAGGCTACCTAACAGTGAAATAGAGGACAAAAAGAATGATGATGGCTAAAAATATTTTGAAAAGGAGATGAGAATTCTTAGAATGGAATTTCAAAAAAGGCTTTTTTTTTGCAGTCATCTAACTAATAGGCTAAATGTGCAAAAAAGGATAATGTTTTAGAAGTTGTTTCCTTTTATCATGTGAATAAATATACTTTTCTAAAATATTTGATCAGAGTGTAAAAATATTTGAGGTTCTGTAACACAGATATGTTGCCATACAAAGGATTATAGAAGAATATTTGGCAGTATCCAGGAATGATCCTAAATTCAGATACCATATATTTCCATGGCATGAGTGCTTGAAAAAGCTATTTAAGAAGTATAGAATGACAGGAGATGATTACATAAATAAGTAGACTGTCTTTATGATTGATAGATGATTTATACCATATCGGGCAACTATGTCAGTGAAGAAAGAAAAACAAATGACTGAAAAATAAAAGAGTAATAAAAAATGTTGATATCCTTAATGAATAATTAAAATGACAAAAACTTAAGGTATACTAGAAGTCAAGAGACACAAATAATAAAATAAATGACTCAATATCAGTCAAACACTATGCCATAGAGATTTGATGGACAAAGAAATTAGAAGAGAGATATAACCCATAACTGAGGAAGATAAGGAACATTTGCATTTCTCTATGTTTTTGAAGGAAGTCTAATGTGATAAAAAGCAAAGTTGATTAAATATGTAATAGAATGCTTGTATACAATTAATATAACAAGAGATTGAATGATTATGCTAAGGGAGATGACTGAAACTATACCTTCCCTGCAAAGCTAGGAAGTGTCATACCTAGGAATCATCCTTTATTATTGGGTCACCCATATAATAGGGGTGCCTGACTTACTTGCAAATCACTTCTCCAGCTTTCTCTAGGATAAAAATTTGAGTTGCATCACTTAAACAGGGAGGCCCAGAAGTCTTGGTGCAGGATTAAGCTAGATTTAAAGTTTAAATTCAGCCTCAGGTAGCTTAAAACTACACCATGATTTGGGGCAATCTTGTCTACTATACTAACCAAAGATGAGAACATGACTATTATCCAATATAGTACCAGAAATGTTAGCTAGAGCAATAAGAGAAGAAAAAGAAATAGAGGGAATTAGAATAGGAAATGAGGAAACAAAATTATCACTCTTTTTAGATGGTATACTTAGAGAACACTAGAGAATCAACTAAAAAAACACCTAGAAACAATTAACAACTTCAGCACAGTTGCATGATATAAGATAAGGTCACATAAATGATCGGCCTTTCTTTAAATGACCAACAAAGCCCAGCAGGAAGAAATAGAAAGATAAATTCCATTTATAATAACTGTAAATAATATAAAATACTTAGAAATCTGCCTTCTAAGACAAACCCAGGAATGATATCAAAACTAGTACTAAAAATGTTTTTTTCACACAAATAACATCAGATCTGAAAACTAGAAAACATCAATTGCTTATGCTCATGAACTACTATAATGAAAAATGTCAATTCTGCCTAAGCTAATTTACTTATTCAGTATCATACCAATCAAATTACCAAAGACTTATTTCATAGAATTAGGAAGAATAATAAGAAAATTCATCTGAAAGAACAAAAGGTCAAGAATGTTAAGGGAATTAATGAAAAAATGCAAAAGAAGGTAGTCTAGAAATACTAGATCTCAAAAAGTATTATAAAGCAGCAATCATCAAAATTGTCTGGTACTAAGAAATAGAAGGCTGTCTCAGCAGAATAGATTAGGTATGCAAGACACAGTATTCCATGACCATAGTAACCTCTTGCTTAATAAACTCAAGGACCCCAGGTTTTGGGATAAGAACTCACTATTTGAGAAAAACTGCTGAGAAAATTGTGAAATGATAAAACACAAAATAGATATAGACCAACATCTCACATCATTTACCAAGATAAAGACAAAAGGGGTCCACGATTTAGACATAAAGTTTGATACCATGGAAAAATTGGAAGAGTAAAGAACAGTCTACCTGCCAGATCTACAAGCAGGGGAAGAATTCACGACCACACAAGACATAGATAGCATTACAAAATGTAAAATGGATAATTTTCATTAAATTAAATAAAAAGATTTTGCAAAAAAAAAGCCAACAATGCAACCAAGATTAGAAGAAAAACAGAATGATGGGAAACAATTTTTATAGCAAGTTTTTCTGATAAAGGCCTCATTTCTGAAATATATAGAAAACTGAGTCAAATATATAAGAATGTCAGTCATGTCCCCAGTGGATAAATTGTCAAAGGATATGAACAGTTTTCAGATGAAATTATCTATAGTCATAGGAAGAAGTGCTCTAATTACATTTGATTAGAAAAATGCAAATTAAAACAACTCTTACATACCACCTTAAAACTACTAGATTTGATAATATGTCTAAAAAATGAGAAATGATAAATATTAGAGAGGATTTGAGAAAACTGGGACACTAATACACTGTTGGTAGAGTTGTGAACTGATCCAATCATTCAGGAAAACAATTTGGAACTTTGCTAGAAAGGAATAAGCATATCTTTTGATCTAGTAATGTCACCACTACATCTGCATTCCAAATATAGTCAAAAAACTGAAAAGGACCTACATGTGCTAAAATACAGCAGCCCTTTTTGGCATGGCATAATACATGAACCCACATACACATATACACACTGTGTAGATAGATAGATAGATAGATAGATAGATAGATAGATAGATAGATAGATAGATAGACAGATAGATAGATGGATAGATAGATGGATAGATAGATGGCACAGGGTGAATTGAATATGAAGGGATGATATATAAAAATAAAATTAAGGGGTGAGAGAGGAATATATTGTGTGAAGGAGAAAGTGAGAGATAGAATAGAGTAAATTATCTCACATAAAAAAGCAAGAAAAAGGTTTCACCGTGGTGGGGAAGATGGGGATGATGAGAGGGAATGAGTGACCTTCATTCTCATTGGATTTGGCTTAACGAGGGAATAACATACACACTCAATTGGGTATTTTACCCTACAGGAAAGTAAGGAAGAAGGGAATAAAAGGGGAGAGGATGATAGAGAAAGGGCAGATGATGAGAGGAGACAGTCAGAAGAGGGTGAAAGGAGAAAATAAAATAAGTGGGGGATGGGATAGGATGGAGGGAAATATAGTTTGTCCTTCACAATATGATGATTATGCAAGTATTTTGCATAATTACACATGTATAATCTATGTTGAATTGCTTGCCTTCTCAGGGAGGTTGAGTAGGGAGGGAACAAAGGAAAGAATTTATAACTCAAAGTTTTAAAAATGAAAGTTAAAAACTGTTTTTATATGCAACTGGGAATTAAGATATACAGGCAATGAGATATAGAAATATATCTTGTCCTCCAAGAAAATAAGGGGACATGAGACAAAGGGAGGGAGCATGACAGAAGGGATGGGAGACTAGAGAAAGGGGTAATCAGAATGCACCCCATTTGGAGGTGTTAGGGAGGGGAGAGATGGGGAGAAAAATTGGAACTCAAAATCTTGTAGAAATGAATGTTGAAAACTAAAAATTAATTAATTAATATTAAAAAAACAGACCCTATATTATCAAGAGGAAAAGAAATCCATTTCTTAAGTAAGAGTTTTCTGAAGAATATGGAAAGGCCTTCTTCCCCACTTACAGCTCTTTCTGTTTCTGAAACTCCAGTATTAGAGATTTGTCATTAAGTTAAGGAATAGGAAGAAAAGCATAAACTTTCTCAGGGATCAGTACCTTTACATGAATGAGTTTATCTAATCCAATCTAAATGACAGGTAGCAAAAGAAAAAAGATTTTTCTAGATACTGGAAAATAGAGAAGTTTTGAAAAGTTGAGAAGAAAGAAAAGCAGCCTGTTTGAGTAATGCCAAGGAGGAAGGCTGGACTAGGGACACCACATCTATGGGAGACCCTAGTAGCTTAAAGAATAAGCTGAGGCAGCATAGGTTCTAAAGCTCCAGGATTTGAAGCCATTGGATTTTGAGAATTTGGTTCAAATTCTATATAGTCTGTACGGTTCATCTGTACAATGAAGTACTTTTACTAGACTAGTTTCACTATGATCACATGATCTATGATTTTTGAAGGCATTGTGAGACTAAAGGAGAAAGAAGAGGATTTGAAGGAAGGGGTAGAGGCATTGATTGGGAATAGGGGAGATGTTTAAATAACTTTCTTGGCTTTCAATATGTTTCTAAGAATAACTACTTAATAAGAACGTTATAAGAGATAGTGAGATTAGGAAGGATTCTAATTATTAAAGCAACAAAAACCCTCAATTATTTATTTTGACTAGCTGCAGAGAATTAAGACCCCCCCTTAACCTCATAGCATTTGAAAGCTAAATAAATTTTCTATGGTTTTTGGATGCAAATGCACTTCAAACTTGAGTCACTTAATAGAGTGACTGAGGAATAATATACCCTTTTCACTTTATGTAATTGACTTTTTATACCTGTCAAACATATTTCCTAACAGTAAGCTCATCACCCCACTCTGCAGTACAAAGTGACATTCCCAAGATAACTGATGTCTGCAGGCACTGCAGCTGGGAGAACAAACTTTCAGAAGGTGTTTTGAGAGTGTCATTCACTGGCATTAACTTATGTTGCAGTATTTTCTGCATATTGACCTCACAACCTGCTTGATATGCATAACACTTCTGTCTGTCTTCAGAATTTGTTGCCCAAGAGTGTCCTTGTCTTGTCCTCTCCCTTCATACAGTGTGGGAAAGGTAGGTGCATTATTCTTGTTGATAGGTTCTCTGAATTTGTTGATAGGCTTGAAATTTGTATGCTCATTTTTAACTCAGAGGCAGTCCTCAGCAATGGCGTTCAGTGGCACTCACCCATGCTTACACATTCTGGAAAGCAGCTCACTGGATTTGAATTTGGGAAATTGTTCTGTCCTTGGTGGCAATGTTAAGTTGAACCCATTGATAAGAAGGATGATCCTTATATACGGAAAAAGAATGAGAAAAAAACACTTTTTCCTGCTCCTTGCTACCACTTTTTATCCCTATAAAGTTTGAAGATTTCCTTAGTTAAAAGTGTGAGATACATTTGGGGGCCTTGAAATCATAACACCAGGTCATGCACACAGTGTACTGCAAAAAATTACAGGGGCAGGGAATGATTTAGTACTAAGAAAGAGGATGTCAATTTTTCTACTATTAGAATAGATTATAAATCCCATAAAGGATGAACAAAGGGTAGAAGAAAATGCTTCTGTCAATGATTTATTCAGCACCTGTAAAACTCTGTGCAGTGAGTTGTCTAAACAGCAGTAGATCAGAAAGGAAAGCTATCTGCCTGAATAAGGGTCTTAGGATCTATTTACTAAACTCAAAACAGTTTGTGTACTTAAGAATCAGAAAATCACAGCATGCAGGGTTATAGATTTATAGTTTGAAGGGACATTAGAGAGCATTTCTAAAGGCAGTGTAATGTAGTACAACGCTGACCTTGGAAAAAAGGAAGAACTGTATTCAAATCCTTGCCTGGCTTATTCTAGTTGTGAGACATCATACAATTCATATCACTTCTCTGGGCCTCAGTTCCTCATCTGCAAAATAAGTGTATTCGACTAGGAGTTTTCTAAGGTTCTTTCCATGCCTCAGGTTTTTATTTCACCATCATACAAGTTAGAGGCAGAGCCAGGAACCTCCTTTCAAACTTTCTACATCATTATTATTTCATATGATAAATGTGTTTCGAATGTGTCCAATTATTACATATGGCCATTTTTGCCCTCTCTTTTAGGCCTTTATATCGTATTTATGATGTTTTGTTAGGAAGGTGGAAAGAGCTTTAGAACTTGCAGTCAGGAAGAACTGAGTTCAAATTCTGCCTCAGACACTTATAAGGTGTCACTTTACCTTTCTCACTTTACCTTTCTCAGGCTCAGCTTCCTCATCTGTCAAAGGTGAAAATAAAAGTACCTAACTCACAGGGTTGTGATGACTCTACTTTCTCCTAGTTCTCTTCTAATCTTTCAACTCAATTTGTTTTCCCCTAACCATCCACCACTTTCAAATTTATTCCTATCAAGGACACCATTAGCCTCCTAGTCACCTAGAAATTTTCAACTCCTCAATATCTCTTACCCTTACCTACTTATCTAAACTGTTCCTAAGGATTGTAGATTTCACATTTGCAGCTCCTTTGAATATTCCCACTTCTCTCCTCTGCCCAACCTGGGCAGGCCCTTAAATCGTCATTCCTGGGTAATTGCCATAACTTACTGGTAGATCCATTTGCCACAAGTGTCTTCTTACTTCAGTCCATGATTTAATCAGGAATTAAAGTGATTTTCCTAAAGTGAGAGTTCAATTACATCACCTCTATTCTCAGCACCTCAGTTTCTCCTCAGTACATCCAGGATCAAATACAAAATCCCACGATTCTTTATAACTTGGATTGTTCCACAAGTACTCTTCAATCCAGTGACACTATCATCCTCACTGTTCCCCAAATAAGATATCCCATGTCCTCTCAATAGGCATTTTCACTGGCTGTCTCCATACCTGAAATGCTCTCCACTTTCCTTTTTATTTCCTGGTTTCCCTGCCTTCCTTCAAGTTCCATCTAAAGTTAAACCTTATACAGGAACTCTTTGTAAACCCTCTTAATTCCACTGCCTTCTGTTGACTATTTCATACTTATCAGGAATAAAACTTACTTGTATATATTTATCTTCATCTTATCTCCCTCATTAGATAGTGAACTTGTTAAGTTGTGTTAAGCAATTGTCTTTTGCCTTTCTTTGTTTTATCTGTGCTTAACAAAATGCCAGGTACGTAGTAGGTGCTTACTAAATGCTTATTGACTTAACTCATTGAGTCTAGAAATAACAAGGGGAATATTCACAATGTGAAAGATCAAGTCAATCACTTGTTTTTCACTGGCCCCAAGATTTATATGAATTACCCCAGTCTTGCAAAGAAGAAGAAACAATATTTTTTTTCCTTTTTTAAAATCTATTACATAAACCTGCTTTCAAAACTGTTATGTGCCTGAAAGCTTGAATGGAGCTAGGGAAATATGGCTCAATGCAGGTTACAATCTTTGACTGTCTAGAAATACAAACTTCCTTTTTGTTCCAAAGGTTGTGGGAAAGATGAGGAGGTGATACTCAGAGAAGTGCTCCATGTATGAAAGATTATATTGGATCGTAAGAGGTATGGTCCATTATTAGACAAATAAGGAAGAATATTTTTTCAATATTTTGGTAACTTTTGTGCTTAAGAACTAGAGTTGTTCTTAGCTCTTTTATGTATACATAAACAGAAGCCAAATTCTTATGTTTCCAAGGGAAATGCTGGACGAAGAAAAAATGATCCAAAGAGAATGATAATTCAAAACTTCCCAAGTTTGAACCCAGTTCACATAAATAAAGTTACTTTCTTATTGTTATAGGACACAGAATCTAAGTGCAATACTAAGAATTTAGGAAAATGCAGTCACTGTAAAGATACTTTTAGCCACAACTTTGATGAAACTGAAGATGGTTGGGTGTGTGGTGGGATTAGATTTGGGCAACATAAGCTAAATGTTTGTGCTTTTCTAGGCTCTCTTTCATCTGCATGTGTCTCAAAATCTCTGTAAGGAGCTTCCCATGACAACCCCCAAAAAATAATAAAGAAGATCTCAGACTGTGTTGCCAAGGGAAAATTAAACAACTTATGACATAAAGTCACCATAGTCTAGTTCTTGTGGAATAGTTTGGTGTATGGGACTGTAATGTTAATGAAATCAGAAGATCTTCCATGCCCACTTCCATTAGCACCTAGTAAAAGCACTTAGCTCCTTACTTCAAGTTAACTCCTTGGGAGTAGTTAATACCTTAAAAGGAAGGGGCAAAACAGGGAGGAGCTATACTGTATATAAGGAAGAGAACCAGGAGGACCATAAGGTTTTTCTCTCAGTCACCACCTGGAGACTGCACCTTTTCCTGAGATTCTCCTGCAGCTTTTACCAAGAACTTCCAAGGACCAGGCTGAGGAACTATCATGAGTCTGAGAGGGATCCCTGCTTGAGGGAGCCTGTTTTATTTGTGAAGGCATGGGAATGTGGGTGTTCACTGCATTAACCATGTGTATCAACTTTGTGACCACTATAATGACTTTGGCTTTCTGGTTCTGGGACTTGTCCTTCTGGTTTTGGGACTCGGGTGTTCTGGTTTCTAAATAAAGACCTTGGTTCTTCCCTCCATGTGGAGAGTTTGCTACATTTTGTGATTCATAACTATACCAGCATATTCACAACCACCATGGGTGTTGTGAATATTGCATTATTGATGCAGGGACCTCTCCATGGATACACAAAACTAAGAGGGACAATGTCAGAGACACAAAATAAGTAGGCTTGGTAACCAGACTTCTCAGAGACCTAAAAAAAAAAAAAGGTTGCTTCATTCTCAATCTTTTTATTTACCTTCCTTCAAACACAAACATCTCAAGTCATATACTACATTAAGGCAGTTTAAAACAAGTTTAAAGGTCAAGGCATTACTCAGTTTTGTGCACTGTTAGCATGCAACTACAAAGTGGCAGAGATGTCATTGTTGTCCTATGGGCTATTGATAATAATGGGTGTCTCCTTGACATGCATTACTGCCCTGCTTAACTAATGATAACTTTCATGATTCCATTGAACCATTTTTCTATTCTACTTTCCCATTAATGATCTTGTTCTCAAGATATTGCAATAAAAAATTATTCTATTATTTGGCCCTGGGTAACAATGTTAACGATAGCCTGTTTTTGTACTTTCGTATCCATTTTCATTGCATACATGATCCGTTGTGCTATTATTCTATTACCTTTATTATTTTATATAATATCAACCAATGTTTTCAGAAAAGCTCCCAGGTTGTTGGATCATAGCATTAGAGCTGGAAAGGATGTTAGAAGTCTGGGCATCCAATCACTCTATAGTTAAGGAAACTAAGTCACTGGGAAGCTAATAGATTTGTCTATGATCAAATAGCTTTGTAAGAGTCTGAGGAGAGACTTGGGTTTCATGATTTTGAATTCAGCAACATTCTCTTCATTAGGCCAGTTAGATGCCTGTGTTGTTCTAGGGATATCAAAATGAAATCATCTTCATCACTCAGGAACTTTCATTGGGGGATATGGGCATATTTTTTTCCATAAGTATGACTAATGATTAATTTCCAACTATCCCCTTTGTACAGGCACTAAATACACTTATATTTTATATGCAGGAGAATCAACTGAGCAAAACGAGGCTAATTATGAGCAATTTGGGAAAAAAGTTTATACCAATTAACAAAATCTGAATTTTGAGCATAATTAAATAAATGTAGTCACATTTTCAAGTGCATGTAATAGGAAAGTATTCTAAAAATATAAACTGGAACTCAATCTTCTCTTGTCCCTCCTGTTGCTACAGTGATGGCAACAAAGCAGCATGAGCGGACATAAGCTACTATGAAGCACATCATTTTAAGAAATCTACATACTTTCATATATTTTTGCTTCCCTTAGTGCAAAATCTTATTTTTATGACTATTGAATTGATCTGTTACTAGAAGAACATGAACTATATCCACATTATATTTTTCTATCAATCAGAGAGGCAAATGTAGGAGTTGGTCCAAAGATTATGTAATTTCATTCTTCCTTTGGTCATCTCATCTAGCAATGTTCATAATTATCAAAAATTAATAGACCGTCTTGAAGACAATGGTAGATATTTCCCCAGTACCTGTTGCTCAGTATGGAAAAAAAAAGAGAGAATGTTTGAATAATCTGACAAGATTCTTTTCGAATTTGAGTTAATATCCATATTGATATTCAGTGGCATCAGTACAAATGTTGGCATAGAGAGGAAGGAAAAAAAATGTTTTCCAAGATTTTTATAGCTGCAAGATTAAAAGTGTTTAGATTATTTAGAGATGTCATACCTATATGGCATTAAATATATACCCTATATTCAAATGTTTTGCATCATTACAAATTTATAAACTATATCAACTTGCTTGGCGTCTCAGGAATGGAGAAAGAAAAGAAGGAGGGAAAAATTTGAAACAGAATTTTTTTAATGAGTTAGAATTGTTTGTACATGAAAGTGGGGGAAATGAAATATTATTTAAATATTTTTCAAATATTAAATCAGAAGAGGTTATATACAGTACTTCTATGAAGGATAAAAACATTACTTGCTAACCTTGTTATCATTTTAGGAAAAGTGAAAACCCTAGTCCATTTAGCAGCATAAAGTTATTTATTGTTTAATAGTTCAGTTGTGCCTGACTCTTCGTAACCCAATGAACATAACACACCAGGCCTATTCATCCTCCGTTATCTCCTAAAGTCTGATGAAGTTTATGTCCTTTTTTTCATGACACTATTCATCTCATCCTATGCTGTCCTATATTTTCTTTTTGTCTTCCATGTTTGGGTCTTTTCCAATGATTCCTGTGTTATCATTATGTGAAAAAAGTATTTAAGCTTCAGCCTTGGTATTTGACCTTCAGTGTAATAGCCTGAATAAATTTCTTTAAGTATTGACTGATTTGATCTCCTTGCTATACAAGGGACTCTCAAAAATCTTCTCCAGCACTAAAATGTGAAGACATTGATACTATGGTGCTCAGTTTTCCTTGTAGGTCAACTCTCACAACTATATATTGCTACTAGAAAAACCATAGCATTAATTATATGCACCTTTGTTAGGAAGTCAATGTCTCTGCTTTTTAGTATGGTATACAGAATTGTCATAGCTTTCCTTCCAAGAAACAAACATCTTTTAATTTCATGACTGCAGCAACCATCTGCACTGATCTTTGAGTCCAAGGAAATAAAATCAGACAGTGCTTCCATTGTTTTCTCTCTATTTGGCAGGAAGTGATGTAACTTGGTCAAAATCTTAGTTTCATTTTTATGTTAAGCTTGAAGCCAGATTTTGTATTCTCATCCTCCACCTTCATCCAAAGGCTTCTTAATTCTTCCTCACTATGAGATAACTTATATTTCTCCAAGCAAATTTAATACAGGATATCAATTTGTTGAGCCAGGTATTTCATATGAAGTACTTTCTGTATAAATTAAATAAACAAAGTGACAATATCTTGTCATACTACTTTCCCAATCTTAAACTAATCAGTTGTTAAATATTCAGTTCTAATGGTGCTTTTTGACCAACATACAGGTTCCTCAGAAGACAAGTAAGATGATCTGGTACTGCCATCCTTCAAAGACGTAAACCACATTTTGTTGAGATTCACACAGTAAAAGTATTTAATGTATTCAGTGAAGCAAAAGTAATTTTGTTTTGTTTTTCTGGGAACTCTTGCTTTCTCCATAATCTAATGAATGTTGGCAATTGAGTCTCTAGTTCCTCTGCCTCTTTGAAAATCAGCCTATGCTTTTGGTAATCCTTAGTTCGCATACTTCTGAAGCCTAGCTTGCAGAAGCTTATGCATAATCTTCCTGGTGGGCGAGATGAGCACAATTGTTTATTTCAACATTCCTTGGTATTACCCTTTTTTATGATTGGAACATAAACAGATCTTTCACAATCCAGTGACCACTGTTGGGTTTTCCAAATTTGTTGGGATATTGAATGCAGCATACTTACATTCATATAATACACACACACACACACACACACACATATATATATATATATATATACATATATATATATATATATACACATACATACACATATAAAGACATGTGTGTCTATATTTGTTGCTTGCCCTTCATTCTCAAAGACAAACAAATCAATATCATAAAGTTTGGGTCGAGACACAGAGTATATCTGTGACTGATCTGAGAAATATAAGATCAGAAGCTTCTATCACAGGTTAGACACAAATAATCCATATGAATATTTTGAGTAGAGATATCTCTAAATCTATACATCTCACATTTCATCTGAGCTACTGCAATATGCTTTGTTCATAGAGTATAGCATTTTTGGGTTTTGTTTTGTTTTTTTGGTTTTTGATGTGAGTATAGCATGAAATTCCCAGAAAATTGTCACATAGTAATGAAATTTCTTGTAACTCTCATTTAAAATTTTATTGAGTTGATCTAATCTCCTACCATACACACACACACACACACACACACACACACACACACACACACACACACACCAAAACAAAACAAAACAACAACTATCACAGGAACTGTGTGGAGACTTGATTTATAAAATCCCCTTTGAATCCATTGTCTTCATCTGGCATACAAATGAAGTTGCTAAAAACTAAATAAATAAATAATTATAGAAAGCAAAATCATTTCCTTCCATTTGCTTGATTCAAAGTTCACCTTGTAATATACATATATGCAAGCAGCAAAACCCTTGACTTCTGCACTGTTTTCTGTCTAGAGAGAACCATTTTTTTTTCTTTACAGGCAGGTGTATATGAGTTTAATGAACATTGGAATTAGTCAAAATGTATATTTTGTGTATATGTAGATTTATGGAGAGACAGAGAAAGATGTTTCTATTAATTACAATGTCTATTAGAAAAGTTAACATTTCTAAATAAGAACTGTGCCCTTACATGCCATTCAAGGACTGAACAGGGTTTTCTTCATTAGGAGATATAGTATGTCTATCTTCCCTCCAATTAAAATTTATTTCCATGTCACAAAAGAAGAAGATAATTCACCAGTTTACATGTAATTGTCATTCTCTTTGTGAACTTCAAGTTATTTTAAGATTTGGTTTTATCTCTTTGTAGAAAGCATTGAGAATATTTAATAACCAAAATTTTTAAAATATCTCAGGGCTTTCAAAACCAACCCCACCTTTACTCTTTTCCAAAACTTTGAAAGACATTAATTTAGGAACTAAGGGTCATGTCAGTTTCCAAGACAATCTTTGTTCTTACAGAAGAGATGGCAGAATGCTCTGCATTCAATCACAACAGCAACACATCTATTTGTTTTCAGCAAGACCCAGAGAACCCAGTTACAATTTTATCTTTGGGTGAGTTTCCATTCAAATATCCTCCTTCCTCTGAGTAAATAACATTTTTTTCCCATTTGAGGTCGAGGAAATTTAATAAATGACAGTTTTAAACAAAATATCCCATTGAGCTTGATTTAGGACGAAAGTTACATTTTTAATCTTTTCTGGTCCCTGTTCCTGCACTATCGACTATTCCCTTTACCTAAAAACATCCTGGGATGTTTCTAAGCCAGCAAGACTGGGTAAATATTCCTATTTTCAAGCTCACCTCATTCAGTCTAGCTCAGCACATCTAATGTTGTGGAAATTCTGTCTGTTATCCTACGAATTGACAAATGACCTGAGGATGAGAAACTCCTCCACTCTTCCCCAAATTAGGCTCTCATTCTTCCCAAATACAAGTGGGACAAAAAATATAAATGTCATTCCAAAAAAAAATTAAAACCCCAGTTTTCTTTTTAGATGATTCAGAAGGCAAGTATAGGAGTGTTAAATGGTTTTCTGTTACATTTTAAACATCAGTCTAAGGAAATTGTATTCATCAGTTTCAATTAAAAGTGGCATACAGCTAAGGTTTTTGAGTTTTTCTTTGTTTTTACCTTGAAGGACAGCATAATATTCCTTCTTTTCATTTTCTTCCATGTTAATAACATCTCTACATGGTAAAATATATATATATATATACATATACATAATACTATGAGTCTTCATAAAATGCTCATAATAGACATTTTCAGGGGTTTCAAATATTCTTTTTTCTTTACACTATGTTCTCTTCAATTTGATCGAAGTATATCTTGATACACTGAGGACGTTCTTTCCTCTTTGAACATCTTACCAGAGACCTGCTTTTTTGACTTCTCTCAATCATTTTCATTTGATCTTCTTACCTGTTTTTCCAAGTAGCTCATATCCTTACTGCCTGTTCCTCCCATGTTGATGAAGACAACTTCACACAATAAGCATCTGTTTCCTGAATGAATAAAATTTCTAAAATGAACAAACATGAATATCTTCTCACAAAATTGTCTAACTGGAGTTATCCTTACTTATACCATTGGAAGATAGTGAAAAGTAGCCATTATAAGCTTTAACCCAAGAGATAAGAATTACTGACAGCACCCAAATTAACAGAACCCCCAAGTGCATCTCATTAATTGTAGCAGAAGATATATCATTTCACAGACACAATCTTCTTTTGGAGTCCAGAAGGAGTTCACTCAACCTTAACATTGGAAGAGAGAATTTACCCCCTCATTAGTAGGAATGCAACTCTAACTCATGTAGCATTTAATATGGGTCACTTTTGAAATAATTAGTTTAACTACTTGAATTCTGCTTAATGAGTCTTGTATGTGTCAAATGAGGTCAACTGGAAAAAAGAAGACACATATACAGGTATATCATGACAAGCCAATAAGTAACAGCTTGAATTATGAGTTCTACTTTGCCCACTGGGCTATAGAGCCAGTGAAGCATTCAACCATTGAGTTTACTGGCTACTGAAATAACTCAGCTAGAGTTAGTAACCACACACATATGCATATGCATGTGTATAAATGTGCATATCTGTATGTACACATGTATGTATATGTTTATGTATGTGTGTATACATACATACATACAGATAAACAGACACATACACATATACTACCCTTTTTAAAATTTCCATTTCCCTCTCCTTTCTTGGCCATTTCCTCCCTGGGTTATCATACTTTGGAAGGCACAACTTTTGTTTTCAAAGTTTTCCACTAGAAAAGACACAATATAATTCACTCCTAAAAGAAAATGAGGCAATATTCCTCAATCTACTTGCTGAAACAGCAAGGCATCCTGTCAGTCATGAGACACTATGTCCCAGGCAAATCAAACCACCACTTTGACAAATGTCTCTTTTCAGACTCCAAGTTAGATATCCGAGGATCCCAAACACAGTGGAAATAGCAATGCTTCTAACAGACTGCTCAAAGCCACCTTTCTAGGAAGTAACCCCTGTAAAGATGTAGCAAGGAAAATATTCCTATCACAGATATTGCAGATTCAGAAGAGAACTTTCAAACAAAGTCTGTATCACTGTTAAATGCTTCAACATCTGGAACTGATATGATTTAATCAATGGAAAAAGACATTAAAGAATAGGAATTATCATTTGATTTGGACCAAGAGTCCCTTGGAGCCATTCCATCTAACTTAAAGTCTTCTTAATGTGTGATCTCCTCCACTGAAATATAATCTTGTGAGCAGATACTTTCTTATTTGCTTATGTGAATTCCTACACATACAGAATATCCCCCACTTTGGACAAAGTAATGCTTAAAAAAATTCCCTCAACTCCTAGATGTAGCAACTTAGGACACTGAATTGTTCAGGAATAGTTATAATTTCCCTTCTCACAAGGAATTATTTTTGAAAAACCTGTTCATTTCTGTTTAAGAGTTCAAGGGCAGGTAATCACCAATAGTATTGTGAGCAGAGTAGCTGCTAAGTGAGGGTTGGAAACTAAAATGAGAATTTTCCAAATCCCCAGGTAGTTTCTAGGTAAAGGCAATAATCAGAAACTTAACTTTGGAAATCATGCCAATAAAGTGTATGGATCCCTCCTCTGAATATTTCAAACGTGTAAAAATGCATAGCTATTGACACATTTTAAATAGTTCATAGACCAAACATTAAAAACTTTTGCTTTAATGATAGAAAAAAAATCCAAGGATAGAGTCAATTTTGCATAGTAAGAGAAAACATTTTTTGCTGAAAAAAATGCCCAGTTCATTCAGCACAATTTAAAGAACAGCTAGGAATAAAAACTATTTGCAGTAAGCTTCTCTGATAAAGATCTCATTTTTTAAATATATAGAGTATTTATGTCAAATTTCTAGGAATAAAAGTCCTTTTTCATTGATTAATAAGCAAAATGATAAGAATTAAAAGTTTCCGCAAGAATAAGTCAAAGTTAGTTTCAAGTGGCGAGCCAAAATGGCAGAGCAGAGGAAGAACTCAACTGAATTCTCCCAAGATTTCTCTCTAATTAACATTAAAATATTGTCTCAAAAGGAATCCCAGAGTGGTAGAGTCAAAAAAGATCAGAGTGAGACATTGTTTCTGGCAAAGAAAACTTAAGAGGTCAGAAAGAAAGATCTGTGACAAGGAAGTGGAGATTTCACCAAAACTCACATGGATGAAACACCAGTGATGAAACTAGGTGGTAACAATAGATACAGCAGTAACATTAGGAATTCTCAAGTCAGAGATAGTAACATGAGATAGAATATTATCAGAAGACACCCTGTTTTCCAGAGCTAAGGCCAAGTAAGCAAGCTGTGCCTTGAGCTTGGTATAACAGTTCTTTGTGCTCACCATCTGGATGAACTCAGCCACAGCAAAATTCCTGAATTTAATAAATTCCCTCTCTTTCTCCATATATATATATATGTGTGTGTGTGTGTGTGTGTGTGTGTGTGTGTGTGTGTGTGTGTGTGTATGTGTGTGTGTGTGTGT
>CM053600.1:130187601-130206398 GCA_028646575.1 Pseudocheirus occidentalis | reverse complement strand
TGCTTTGACCCTTTTTATCCATAAAAAGGGATTCTAGAGTTTTATTGGTGTTTTTATTTTGCTTCCTCTTCCTCATGTTGGCCAGTCAACTAATTGGTTGGTTTTTTTTTTTTTTTAGCTCTGTGAAACTCTGCTTCCAAGGGGGGGAAGGTCTGTTCCAAACGCTGGGGTTTTCCCAACTGTCGGAGCTATTAGGGGGGTGTTGCAAATCCCCCCAGCTTTGGCTTGCTGAAAGTGCACCCCAGGACCACCACCTAAGACCACGACCCAGATCCAGGCCACTCAACCGAAGAGCACTTGGCCCTGATCAATCGATTCAGCCCCCCTGCTGAGTCCGCAGGCCAGGGGCTCTGAAGTAGCCTGGTGGGGGCCGCTCCTGGTTCCAGCAGTTCCCTTCCCCCACTGCTTCCTTGCCCCGGGGGCAGATTGGCTGAACTGCTTTACCACTCCAAATTAAATTTCAAAGTTTCACTTTCACTAACCCTCTCTGAGGATTTTAAGATTCCTTTAGGCAGGTGCTTTAGATTTTCTTTGAAGTAGGCTCACTCCTCCAGGCCGCCCTGGGGCCTTGCCTGGCCACTGCTGTGGTTTTGGGCTGGCCGGGTCTCTGAGAGCTACTATGGGAGTTGCCCCTCTCCCATCCAGTTCCTCACGCCTTGGCAGATGTGGAGGTGCTGGAGGCTGTAGATCTCTCCTGAAGACTGGCTGCGGGACTCGGCTCAGCTCAGCCATGCTCCTTCCCATCATCCCAGGCCTGGTTGCGGTCTCCGCTTCAGGCTCTTCCAGCCTCCGCTCCGGCTGCAGGGATGATCCCCTGCTGCCGAGCTGCCTTCAGCGAGAGATGTGTTCTCTCTATTTTTGTGTGAGTCTGAGAGTCCTAGACTTTATCTGGGCTCATAATTTTCTGGGTGTTTAGGGTGGCGGTGTGGGAGCTGTGGGAACTTGCTGCTTCTGTGCCACCATCTTGGCTCCGCCCCGTTAAGCTTCTTCATTTTTCCTTTCTTTTGCCTTTTCTTCCTTTATGTGATGTACATTCACACAGACGCATACATATTTCTCATTTTTAAATTTCATCTATATTACTCTATCTTGAAATCAATGACAGGAGTTTTCATCTTCCAATTAAGAAGGATGTCTATCTAGATGAAGATCTAAGTCATTGCAAAATGTGTCTTGTTCTCTTATGTATAACTATTTCAAGCAACCCTAGTCCTTTAATTTTCCCTAATGCAAAATACTAGTGTTTTGCTCAGGATAACACAAATATTCTTGATGTCTTTTTAGCAAATATATTTTAAATTGTTTCCTACTTCTCACACACACATACATATGCACAATACATATCCCTATAAACATATTAATTTATCTGTCAATATTTCTGTTTTTGTTTGTCCTTTGTTCTCAGAAGACCAATGACCTAAGGAGTATGATGTCTTGATTCACAAGTGAAGTGGATTTAAATTAAGCAGGACTGTGAAAAGTCATCAGACTAGTTTTTTCCTCCAGAGTCATTTGTAGTCTGGTGGCAAGATCAGCACAATGAGCAACAGCACCAGATGCACTAGGAGACCTTGGCCTTTTTAAGCTAAGATCCTTCCCAAGTCTCAGTTCTTCTGAGACAATACCCACTTAGCAATGAAAGGATAGGTAAGAATTGAGGCAAAATATGACCTAGCTTGCAGGGTTTGGACCAGAACAGAAATAATTGCTATTCACATTCACTGAGTCAACATTTTTTTTTTCGTTTTGGAGGGAGGAAGGCAGGGCAATTGGAATTAAGTGACTTGCTGAAGGTCACACAGCTAATAAGTGCTAAGTGTCTGAGACCAAATTTGAACTCAGGTCCTCCTGACTCCACGGCCTGTCCTCTTTTCACTGTACCACCTAGCCACCCCTGAGACAACAAAAGCTAAAGAATGAGCAAGGGAGGCTTAGGCTGGGACTTATTGGCCAGTCAGTGAGAGCCACAGTGATTTGGGGTTAGTCACATAGCTACATTTGAATTCCAACAGGCCTTACCAAAGCCTTGCTATGCAGAACTGTATTTCAAGAAATCATAAATGAAAACATATGAGACAAAAGAATTAATTGTTCCATTTCTTTTAAAATCCCACAATGATAGGATAAATTGGGAAGAAAAAAGTCTAGCCTCCAAACCCTGAGATATCTTGGGAAGCATAAACAATCAACATATATCTTCCTTTGGCAGAGCACCCACATATAAGGGTATGATTCCCCATGTAGACAGAGGGAGAGAAGGAGGAGAAGGAAGGAAGGAACAAAGGAGAGAGGGAGGGAAATGGCAGCATTGCCCAACTGGAACTGGTCAGTGTATGCAGTATTCACAAAGCCTACAGTAACTATAAATATGCTGATATGGTTATTAATCACAAAATATAACAGGCTCTCTACATGGGAAATATAGCTAGAACATTTATTCCAGTACCAGAAAACAGTCCCAAAACCAGAAAGTCAAAGCCATCACAGTAATTATGAAGTTGGCACATGTAGTTAATGTAGTAAACACCCACATTCTCAGGCCTT
Organism: Pseudocheirus occidentalis; assembly: GCA_028646575.1. Classification (NCBI taxonomy): domain Eukaryota; kingdom Metazoa; phylum Chordata; class Mammalia; order Diprotodontia; family Pseudocheiridae; genus Pseudocheirus; species Pseudocheirus occidentalis. The sequence continues at coordinate 130,203,854 of CM053600.1, read as the reverse complement.
CAAAACAGGACAGGCTACCTCGGACAAAGATCCTCCTTTCCTCCCTCATGATAATTGCTCAGCATCTATGCAGCTTGCTCCCAGCAGCTCCAGCCTCCCCACCCCCACCCCCTCCACACACACATTTCCTATCCCAGGCAGTCCTCAGTAGGAGTCCTTAGCAAAAATCTGGCTGGCTCAAAAAAAAAAAAAAAAGGAGTTCACACCACAGCTGCACCTTCAGCTGCTGCTTCCAGTCACTTTGCTGACTATAGTTTGGCTCTGGCTTCCTCTTGCCAACCCCTTCCTGCTACATCAGCAAGTTCAAGGGACAAGGATGATCTTCAAATCCCGTAATCATTACAGTCTGTTGGGTCTGTAGTGAAGCCACTCACAGATTGTTGTTCCTCCTTCATTCTCAAAGAGGACCTATGACATCAGAAAAGTGATGTCTTGATTCATGAGTGAATTGAATTTAAATGAGTCAGGCCTGTGCAAAGTCATCAGTCTCACTCTTTTCTACAGATTCATTTAAAGTCCAGTGGCAAGATGAAGATCAGGATGTTTGGCAATGGTTTCAGATGCAGTAGGGAAGAAGGAAGAGAAGAAGGTGGAGGAGAGGAAGAAGGAGGGGAAGGAGAAGGTGAAAGAGGAGGAGGAGGAGGAGGAAGAAGAAAAAGGAAGAAGAAGAAATGAGGAGGAGGAAGAAGAAGAAAGAACATTCTTACTGGCAATGACCTCCCCAGCTACATAGTAGAAGTGAAAAAAAATATCTTGGGGAGTTATACAATAGTGATTTTATGTAATTTATAAGTCCATAGCACAGTGAGTCACACTGCTTAGTCAAGGTTGAGTTTAAAAGAATTGGATTTTTTTTTTCCATTTTAGAAAGGCTGGTTTGGTTGTATATGGATTCTAAATGAGTTTGTTGATATGTATGCTGGTGAGGTGTTGGTAAATCTCTTGTGTTTCTAACTACCTCTTCTTCATGGGATAGGTTTACTTGTGGGCATTCTAGTTGTTTTAATTTATTTATTTTTGGTGGAGGAATGATTCAATCAACGAAAATCTTGCTATTGTGGACACATAATCCACACATTTATTTTTTATACATTAAAAATCTTATTTCCATGGCACAGAAACCATCTCTTCAAAAATATGGTGTCTGAGCTCTGAGCATCCTTCTACTTTTGATTAGAACTTATCAGATCACTTTTATAGGTTCACCAGTCTTACTTTACTGGGTCATTAAGTACTTTATCTTTGACCTTCAGTTTGGATAGCTTATGATACAGGGCTATTTGGTAGATAATTTAATGGATATAGTTGAGTGGATAAATAGTCAATCAGTTCAAAAACTATTACATGTAGCACTGATATAAGCAATGAATATGTTCATTCTTTAAACATTAGATACATACTACAATAGAGGCAAACTGAATACTATATTTCAGTCCTGGGTGTTCTATTGAAGCTGTATTCTGTTTCCCTTGAAAAAGGAGGAGGAAGATAGCTTGTGATAATAAACCTATGCCATTCTCACATTTATTTCAAAGAATAAATGCTTAAGAAAGTGTTGGTCACTTCTTTCTTGTAGATATTTCTAACCCAGATATATGAATATCTTCTAACAATTAACAACATAACCCAGAAAGCAAAATCTATGAATGTTTCTCCAACAGTATAAGAAAAGACAAAAAATTAGCCTAACACAATATCCTTTCTCACTTTAATTAGGTTTATTTAAAAGTGAGGTGCATACCTTAGATCTAATTATTTTTCTTATGTCTTATTTTCATACAAAGTATTGGTCATTTATTTTTTTTAAGTCCCAAGTAAAATCTCACCTTCTATACTTAATTAAGGTGCTTTCCCTTTTTTATATTTATTTCTTATCCTTCTTATAGCTTGCTTAATATATATTTGTTTTCATGCTTGAAGAAGTGGTTAGGTAGACAATAAATTATGTCCAGAATCTAATAGAAGGAAGAGATTGGGCAACATTGATTTCTTAAACTTTTGTAGAGATTTCAAGCTGGTCACTTGAGAGCTTCAGTGATCTCAAGCTGCTCACTGAGAATTAAAAAAATAACTTTTTTTTTAAGATAGAACATAGAACACAGAGAATGACAATGTCAAAAATATGAAGAAGACAAGATGGGCACATTGTTCATCATTCTGATGATACAGTGGAACATTAGATACAGAAGCAAGAGGACTTGGTGACTATGTCAGTGGTGAGGAAAAGGAAAGAGAAAAAGCAAGAAATTCAGAAAATCAAACTAAAGCGATTTACAAATTAAAACCATAAATTCCCAAGGAATTAAAAGTTGAGTGTTTTAGCAATTAATCTGAGAATGCTTCTGGAAGTTTTGAGTCAGGTCTTAAAGGATTTAACATCTGACACTGAAAGCTATTTACCCATGGCCATCTCATTAACCTCTCTGAGCCTAGGTATCCTTGGCTGTATGAGTATGTTAGAGATAAAAGAGAGCAAATTGTCGAATTTAGTGTGATACTTTACATCTCAGAAATCAGCAAATGCTAGAAATTAGGATTTGATTTATTGTTTTGTTGCTTATATATATATATATATATATACATATGATAAGGAAAATGTTAATACTGCATATCAAACTTAAAAGTGTGTCCAGCAAAGCTTAAGCATTTACCTGAATATCCCTGCTTTTCCAAAAAAATAAAAAAAAAGATAGGACTTGATGTTCTTTAGCGTACTTTCTTGCTCTAAATGTATGATTTGATGGATGTTTGTTCAGTGATATTAGTGATGGGGAAAGAAAACATAAAAAACTTGAAGACACAATTAATTTGTCTCTCAGACTCTGTTCTGTCTGTCTCTCTGTCTCTGTTTCTCTCTGTCTTTGTCTCTGTCTCTTTCTCTCATAAATGAAAAGTTTGGGGAAGCAAATCTATTGACCTGACTTGAGTACAGGAATTATGAGAAGAAAGAAAAAAAAAAGGAGGAGCCTGAAATTATATGGGAAAGGGAAGGGAAGAGCAGGAAAGTAAATTACTACTTTTCTTCATCAAGAAATAATTCAGATACCTAAGAGCCAAAGCTCACATTATGCTGCTGTGTGCATAATGGTAGCTATAAAACATAAGACTACGTCTGTATATTTATTTTTATAACTTCTTGACCTAATTCATATAGATAGCTTATTAAGCATATTTTCCTTTTCTGTCTCACGTTGAGGAAGGTGATAGACAGCTATCTATATATTGTATATTGTAGATCAGCACTGAGAATTTCTTCAAACAATTTAAGCTATTGGAGAACAAATATGCCTTCCTACCCTTCTGCAATGACTCCTCCCGGTACTAGGGGGCTGTCGTCTTATTATGGTTTTATAGGACATTTTTCCGCCCCCCCCCCCCCTTTTGCCCATTCTCAAAAAAAGAAAAAGGTGTTTCAGCTGTTCTGTATCAAGTGAACATTCAACACATTGTCATTACAACTGGTGACACTGTGAATAACTGGAGAACAAAGCTGAATACAAGTAACACTTAACGATTCCCATTTATTTAAAAAAAGAGCTTCCATCAGCCTTTGCTTTCCTCTGCCTAAAACCTTCTCTGGTTCCTGGTAATCTCTCTGACAATGGAGATAATAACAATCAGATGTTAGCATTCCAAAGAAAAACTACCTTCAACTTTCTGAGAGAGAACCTGCCATCTGACCGCTACTAAGAAACAAAACTGCTGTTTTGGTTTGAGTTTTGTAGGTTGGAAGCCTTGGTAAGTTTTCTGATTTCCGCTTTGGGAGGCTTTCTGTGTCTTTGTAAAGGCAAGGCTGTTTGGAGCTTTGAGCAACCCAAGTGCTCCTTCCTTCCGTGTGAGCCTGTGTGGGTGCTTTGCTTTCATTGTTTAGGAGTATTAGCTGTGATTAGTATGACTTGTAATTGTCCAGAAATACCCAGTCAGTTCCTTTAAAAAATAATAACGAGCCCTTTGTTTTGTTGCTTTTTAAAAAGACTGGATTATTCCAAACAACCATTCATTAAACATTAATGAATGATAATTAATTATTAATTACTGGGAGGAAAGACTACATGCACTTGCCTCAGGCTTGACAAGCTGTCAAAAATTCCTGCCAAGGCTGCCAGCCTCCCTGAGTTCCCAGGAAGGTGCCACATTAAACACTAAAAGTTAAGTGACATTTCCAGGAACCTGGAGAGTAGCATTTGGACAAAGAAGGAACTTTTCCCCCCTCTGCACTTCATTGTTCTTTCACCATGACAGAGGTCTTAAGGAGTGATGGGAGAACTGCTGAAATGTTTCTAAGTAGCACATTAACTGTGGATGAGCAAATAGCACCTTATCATACTGCCTGGAGAAAGTAATTTTTGAAATTGATCATCAGAATGAGACTACCTCTCCTAATTTTGTAAATATATTTGGTAACCTGCAAACATGCAAATAGTGAGAGCAGTATTTGTAACTATTGGGAACATTTATTCACACAGCACTGAGAGTTAAATTTGGAACTCAAAACCCCCATTGACCATCCAAGAAGATGCGTGTCTGAGTGAGACAAGGGCAGAATTGGGCCTGTGGTACATTAGTCACTCTTTAAGGTTTAATTTCTTTTCTCTAAATCTGTTCAGCTACCCAGAAACAGATTTTTTTCCATCGGAAGTTGGGGGGAATCTAGCTCAAAAAAACAGTTTAATGGTGATGAGGGATACTACCTCGATACTGGAAAATTGTATTTGAATCTTGTATTTATAGGTATAGATTTAAAACTCAGAAGGACTTTAAGGGCATTCTTGCTTAATTCCTTTCCTTTATAGAGGAGGAAAATGAATCCAAGAAGGATTAGTGTCTTGCTCAAGGTCACACAGGTATTGTCATACATGTCCAAAGTGAGATTTCAAGAAAAGGTCTCTGGCTTTGTATCCTTTCTACTCTATGACCAAAAAACTAGCTTATGAGCATAAACTATTACTAATTTGACCTGGCCAGGCTTTTCTCTTGAGACTTCAATTTGAATTAGACTTTTCCAAGTACTTGAGTCTCACAAACCAACATTTCCACCTTAAGCCTCTTAATATCAACATAGCTTAAAAGAGCTGTGCTACGTATGCCTGTTTATAAACCACTAGAAGTTTCAGCTAAGGTGAAAGCAGTTCTTTAGTTATTAAGAGAGCTAAACAGAGTGAATTGGATCTTACCATTACCATTTGACTTACCTGTTTATGTAGATAATTTTATTGTAACTCATATTTCCTCCGGCAAAGTGAAGGGATGGTTTAGCAGTTTACTTACTGAAGTCAGGTTCTACTGATTAATAAAATGAATAATTCAAAACAAAAGATCTTGTTTTTCTTTTTCTTCATTTTTTAATGAAGTTAATTGTGGTCCGAGTTCTACATTTTGATTCAATTCCACCATTCCTAAATAGAATAAAAAATCGTCTATGGGAATCAAAATACTATCCTCTTATATATAATGGCCTAGATAAAGAGATTCTGGAAGAATAGCTAGTAATTGTATTACTTATAGTCCTAATAGAATAGTGCACTGATCTGCCTTGCTCTGATATAGTAAAGCGATTACCCAAGTTTCTTAATATTAATTCAAATAAAGTGTAAGCATTATGAACATCTGACCAAGTTGGAAAGGTTTTTTTTCTCTATCCAACAAGAAGAGTGAACCTAGTTAATCATGCCCAGGTTTGCAATAAGGTAATGCTTTCCTTTTATTATAGAAATTCAGCATTTACTAAAGGGTTATTCTTGGTATTAGAGGAACAGGTACTAATATTGATGGAAGCATGAGAATTGTGAAGTTCTGATGTATAGTTGATATGTTTTCCGGTTTTCTTCCTGTTCCCTAAGCTAATCATCCATACCGGTGTTTGCCATTATGTTTGTCATTGAAAATGTGTTGACACTTTTGAAGTGTGTCTAAATCTCACAAGTTTGGTGTTTCATACCTGAGAGGCATATTTACCAAACATTTGCATGTGGGATGAAAGCCAAAGGCCTTAATTGGATAGTTACTCTGAGAATACCAATATGTATGCACCAACACAGAACATGAATCTGCTAATTGTTCTTTACCGTTTTGGACATTAGCAAATTGCCATCTCATGAATATGTTACCTAGAAATGACTTAGGAGTTTAAATTCTTTATTTTACTGATTCCTTGCTTTCCTTTCATCAAACTAGTAAGAAATATATACGATCTTATTTACATCTTCAAAGTTATATATACAACAGATCCAACATTGAGTTTTTTGTTGAGAAATTTTGAGCATAAATTTATGACTCAAAGCATATCTTTAGAATGTATTATTTTTGTAGCATGCAATCTTCTTTTGTGCTATTTTGTTTTTGAGGTTACAGAAGACTCTTTCAAAGGAGATCTAGAGCCTTACTCACTACTTAGCAATGGCAATTCCAAATTAATACTATTGGTAAAGCCCATGCAAAGGGATATGCAGCTATGTCCAACCAGAGATATCTAATCCCAGCGCAGGGTGGTCAAAATGTTCTCCTGTGTTTTTACCATTAAAAAAAAAAAGATGATAATTTCCACTTGATTGCTATGTCAGTTATGTATCTAAATAACTATAATAAGCCCATTAGTTCTGAGCTATAACTCATTTCCAAGCGATGATGCTTACTTAACCATTTACTTTTATATTAATGATGTATCTTCTTCATTAGTAGCATAAGAAGCTGCATAGCACCGTCAATGGAGAGTTGGTCTTATACAGATCCTTAATAAAAGGATTTGTTCTGCAAAACTTGGATTCAGTCAAAAGGGCATACTCAAGTAATTAGAAGGCCACATGTAAGTGACCTTGAAGTCACAAGTTCCCCACCCCTAGTCTTGGATTCAGGAAGACATGGGTTCAAATCATATCTTTAAAAAATTTCAAAAGTATTGTAATTGTATATATCAACATTGTTTGATGTGCTGGCACAAAATTGTACAAAATCCTTTATCTTTTGTACATTTTACCAAGTGTAGACATTTCAAAAGAACCATTTTTTTTCCTAAGAAAAGTATAATAGTGTCCAATGGAATCCAAAAATACTTTAATTATTTTCTACATCTAGATTTTCACCTAGCATGAAGGGTTAGTGTGTTAGTGACAGGAAATCCTTAGTGACATTCCTTAGTTTTGCTAACTACTGTTTGAACTTTTCCAACTCCCTGTGCTTCTGAACATTTCTGGGCTTCAGGTTTTCTAAATGGGAAAATAGGCTAGACAACTACCAAGGTCATTCTGAAGTAAACTGAAATTTTGCCCCACTTTGTAATAATTCATAAATATGAAAAAGGAGCCATTTGAAGGCCAAATCACCCAGAAAAGAATATCTATCAGTTATCTTTTGTGTCATTTTCATAGAGGCCTCAGGAAGAGTAATAAGCCTGGTTTAGCATTCCTGCCACCAAAGGAAAAGGAATAATAAGGGAGAAGGTCATTAGGGAGCATCTTTTTTTTTTTTCAGTGAAATGTTTATTGGATTGTGGTGGTAGGAGAGTTGAGCTTTAGTCTGAGCTCTGCTCATAGTGTCTTATGACCATTGTCAGAATACAAAGGCTTAACATACATGCTTTGAACAACAACAACTCCCTCAAAACAACAGGAACAACTACAAAACCCCCAAAACAGTCCCATACAAGAATACTAAGAACTCAAGTGCTCAAGGAAATGCATATTTCAGCTATTGCAATATATTTTAATGAATCTTAGAATATTGAATCCAGAAGGGATCTTCAAGATCATCAGACTTCCTTACTTAGATCAAAAGATGATTTAAGAAATGAATGCATTTGGGAAACGAGCTCCCCAAAGTCATATATCTTTCTAAAGGAAAAGGTCTATTAGTCAATAGAACATTAGACTCAGTATCAGGAAGACCTGATTTCAAAAGCTTCATCAAATACTGACTATAATCCTGAGTAATTCACTTAACTCTCTTATCCTAAATTTTCCTCATCTGTAAAATGGGTATAAAAATAGTACCTATTGCACAGGGTTGTTGTGAGGAACAAATAATATATGTCAAGTGCCGTACAAAAATGTTCTTTCGTCTAGCTATTCCAACTTTAGTTCAAGGCTCTTTCAAACATTACAGTAAATTAAGTGCTTGATAAATAATGTCTTTAATTATTAATAGTGGTTCATGCACTTAGAAGAAACATAACAACACTGGATTGTAAATCATTAGACTGTTGTTCAAATCCTAGTCTTACCACTGGCTATCCATGTGATCTTGTGCAGGTCACTTTATGTCTCAGAGACATATTTCTTCATTTGTAAAAATGACAAATTGAACTAGATGATAACTGGGGTTCCTTGTAGCTTTAAAATACATACAGGTGTGTGCGTGCATGCACACACACACACACACACACACACACACACACACACACCCTTATTTGATCTGTGAAATTTCAATCTCTTTAAAATGCCCTTTTAAATAATTATTACTTAAAAGTTTATTTAATAATGTAGTACTGTGTTTTTGTAGTTGTAGAATAATAGATTGATGCATTATAAGCACAAATATATATTTTGAAAAAATCTGTGTCAAAGTCAATTAAAAAATACATTATATTTAGCTGAGACTACTAGCTAGTGTAGTTTTGCTTAATTAAAGTCTTAGCTTATTGTTAATACAAATTTCCTCACTCTTCTTTTTACTTTGTTCCTTGATGTTTCACAATTGCTCTGCTTAAAAAAAAAAGACCTATTCATATAAGTAATGTCTCAGCCAGAGCCAACTTTGTGGGCCAGTTTGTGCCAAGCTTTAGTATACATGAATGTGAATATAGACATTCATTCTGTTCATATCTTGTGATGACTCATTCACTTTTAGAATTTAGAAAAGGAAACATGAAACTTCAACAAAAATATAGCAAATACTAAAGTAGGGTTTTTGGGTATAATCCGTATTTGTGGATCATGAAGGAGAGTGTAGGAAGGAAAAATAAAAGGTGGGAGAAGAGAGGAAGAAGAAAAGCCAAAAAGACACAGGAGAAGGAAGTAGAAAAGGGATTGATTATTCTAGCTATGCTCTTGTCTTGGTTTATAAACAACTGAAGATGAAAGCTTCCCAAGAGAGTAAAACCAAGAATGTTTTCAGATAAGAGTAGGGGTGGATTTTACTTTAACATTTTATTACAGCTTAAGTAACACAATAAAGCATAAGCAGCTTTATGAATAATCTATTTGCTAAATTCATTCACTCATTATTATGCACAGATATGTACGCAGAGATACTATATAGCATTTTGCAGTTCCTACATTATTCACAAAGTCTTATGAAGGCCACTTAGAAAAAGAAGAAGAAAACTTGTAGAAAGTTGGATATTGGAACCCTATTGCATTAACGGATCTTTTTAGCCTGTGATGAGTTGTAACTATAACAATGATGACAATTCAGACTGTATGATATGTAAAAAATTACTGTGTAAAAAGAGTCAGTAGCATTAGAAAACACAGCTCCTTGATTCTGTGAACTCCCTGATATTTTGTTGCAAAATGTTTCATCATGTCCAAACCAAGTAAGGTGCCCCATTACCACCAGAGTTAACATCTACCCATGACTACAGTATTTTCAATGATAATGTGTCAACAAAAGACAATCTTTTGCTATGTGTTAAATATTTCAAACTTTTTTTCAAATTATATTAAATTAATATGTTCCTCTTTTCTTCATTCACATCCCAAGTCTCTTTAATAATATGTTTCTTGGGGCGGCTAGGTGGTGCAGTGAATAGAGCATGGGCCCTGGAGTCAGGAGGACCTGAGTTCAAATTCGGCCTCAGACACATAACACAAAAAATTAGCCATGTGACCTTGGGCAAGTCACAACCCCAACTGCCCTCCAAAAAGCAAAAATAAAAAAATAAAAAAAATAATATGTTTCTTGTTCCCTTTAACTTAGAGAAGACTAAAGATGTAGGAAGAGGAGGAAAAAGGACAAAGAAGTGTATCAGCAAGCACCCTAGCATACCTTGGATGGCTGCTAGCACAAGTTCTTAGATCTGCTTTTCTAAATGAAAGCAATTCAAATGGATTAGCAACCTCACTTTAATCAAGCACATATCATTTACCTAGTTCAGGGGAAAAAGTCAGCACCCTGAACTTCAGACAATACAGTTACAAGCAGAATTTACAAGCAGACAAAGAAACAGATCAGTAGACAGGCTTCCAACCATCTGACCATCACATCCATACCTAATCAGTTACCAGAGAGAGAAGCATCAACATCTTGGTTTTCACAGCCAGGGGCTCAATGGCTTCCCAGAGTCTGCCCAAAACACATGACTTTTCCCAAAGTGAGCCCCTAAGCAAAAACTCACATCAGGGTATATATAGCCTTCTCCTGGATCAGAGAATGTCACAGCCCTCTTGACTCACTGCCCAATCACAAAGTAATAAGGTGTGGGCGTTCCTGAAGAACAAACCTCTCTCCACAGGCTCCATGTGACCACATTTAGCCTATTAGGGGGCAAAGTATACTTTAAAATCAGGGAAGGTTCTCAGAGCCACTTAAGCAAAGGGCCTAGGGTCAGGGAAGTTTCTCAGATTCCCATAACAAGAAGAGAATGAAGAAAAGACAGAAAGAAAAGACCGGTGGGAGGGTAAAGAAGGAAAAAAAATCAAGAACATAGAAAAGAGAAAGTGGAACACTAGGTTTTTCAGGTATTTTATTTTATGTTGGTTTTTGAAAAAGTATTCTTAATATGCATTTGTCAACTTGCTCGTTTTAATATTTTGATGAATTATTTCAGTATAATTGATTTATTTTATAATTTTGCATTTTTTATTTTATATACTTAAGCCCATCATTCTGAGAAAGGATCCATTGGCTTTACCAGGCAGCCAATGGGCTCCATAATAAAGACAAAGGTTAAGAAATCCTTCCTTAGATATATTGCTTTTATACATGTTCACTGGACTGTCATATTAAGAGTAAGCTATCTTTGTCCTTTGAAATATACTTGACTAATTATTTACTGTTCTTAGTTTTTCTAAACCTATTAGAGAAGAATAAGCACAGGAAGGGTAAGGAAGAATAATATTACTCTCTAGGCTTCTGTAGATGTGGTCAGAACAGTAGTGTCATAAGTGTTTAAGTGTTTGTAATGGTTATGGGATTTGAAGATCTTCCATGCCCCTTTAACTTTCTGAGGTAGCAGGAAAGGGTGGTGCAGGAGGAAATTGGAACAGAGTTGGAGTCAGTGCCTTGAGTGGAAGCAGCAGCTGTTTTTCTTTTTTTTTTAAGTCAGCCAGAATTTCTGCTAAGGACTCCTGCTGAGGGCTGCCAGGGACAGGAGCTGCAGGGGTCCGGAGCTGCTGGAAGTGAGCTGTGTGGATGTGGTTGCTGTGCAATTGCCATGAGTGAGGAGAGGAGGATCTTTGCCTGAGGTAGCCTGTTCTGTTTTGAAGGCTTGAGAACGTGGGTGTTTACTTCATTAACTATTTGTGCCAACTCCATAACTACTGTAATGATTTTGACTTTCTGGTTTTGGGACTCAATTTTCTGCTATTTGATTAAATGTTCTAACTTATACCCCATGTAGAGAGCCTGTTACATTTTGTGATTAATAACCATATCAACATATTTATAGTTACTGTAGGCATTTTGACTGCTGCATTGTTAATACAGTGTTGGAGAAAATGAAGCCAAGGGCCAGACAGCTGTCATTGCTCTATCTATGGTTATTTTAACTGCTAGATCAAAATGAATAGAGAGTCTATTTTTTACAAAGATTTTCATCAGAATGGATTATAGTCTGCCTCAATTCTCATATCTTTTCACATCTGTGAAAAGTGTCTCAACTTTTTTTTTCCTCTGCAATAGAAATATACTGTAAGAACACATGTATTTTTTTTTGGGGGGGGAAGCTGCTTGACTGAGAATTAGTAACAATTTTACTGTTCTAATGGCAATATCACAGCTTAGTAAAAAGAGCTATAGATATATCCATCTTTTAGGAGAAAAAAAAATTGGCAGTAGTCTAAAATAACTGGGTTAAATCTAGGAAGCCAAACATAGTGATTATTTTTCTATATCCTTATAATTAAAAGAAAAAATAGATAACATTTGTTCTTTTCCTCCCTCTAGCTTATAGTTACAAATAGTATTGTCTCCAGAATACCATAACTTATGTCACTTTTTTAGGGCTGTCCAATTGGGACTACTCTGGCCTAAGTACAATTTATTTTTTCCCCTCATAAACATCCTATTCCTTAATGTTTTGAAGAAAGCTATTCTCTCCTGTGTGGAGAAAGCTGTAGTGTCCCTTGACGGTTTCTTGATAATTTGTGCCCTAACTATTTAAGGGCACGATTTGCCTCATGTAGACATAGGAATGAAAGAGAACTTTAGGGGTCATTAATTCAAGATTTATTTTTGATTTTCCAGAACATTCTCGCAATAAATTTAATTTATTAAAATTGCCATGGAGAAGATAGCACATCTCTCTGACGTGAACATATTTTAATACTAAAAATAATTAGCTCTTTACTGTAAAAGTCAAAATTCTAACAGGTTCAACTAAAGGTAAAATGGTTAACACAGAATAATACTCTTTGTTCTTGAAATCTGTCACAGTCATGTAAAATACATTTTGACATCTTAGGGTGGAGCCAAAGGTTTGAAATCTCATGTTTTATTAGTTTAGTCTTTAAAAATCTCCAAAGTTACTTATAATACCTACATAATGAATCCCCACTTTTGGAGTAGTAGAAATTCTTTGGTGGTTGTTGAGATAGAAATGTAAGTGACACAGGGAGAGTTACACTTCTGTCATGCAAAGAGACCTGCTAGCAGTGGGAATAGCAGGCCTTGTGATTTGAACTGCATAATGTATACACTGTTTTCTATGTGAATAGGGGTGTCCTAAAAACAAAGGAAATATAAAACCTATCTCAACAAATTTCTCCACTGTAGCTCTGTTGTGGCTGGATGAATCTCCCAGTTGAAATGACCACTTTTATTTAGTGACTGCCTTTGCTCCTGGGTATTATTTTCCTCTTTGGTTATGTCTTCTACTTTCATTTTCCTGCTTCATAAGAACTGTTAGCAAAACCTCCAGTAAATTCAAGTACAAAAATATTAAAAAAACATAAGAAGGTACACATTTATAAAGAACAATGATGGATTGTCATAGCTGTATATAACTTTGTGAATGATCGAAAGTATCTTTTGTAATAGCCTAGCTACTTAGATATTTCAGAGCTTGGGAAGAAATATAAAGTTAGAAAGGCTTTGGAGTCAGAGGATTAGGTTTATATTCTACCTCTGACATTTCCTATCTATGTGACATTGGTGAAGATATCAATGATAATTTGTCAACAAAAGACAGTCTTTTGCTATGTATGTTAAATATTTCAACCTTTTTTTTCAAATTAAATTAATACATTCTTCTTTTTTTCATTCACATCCCAAGACTCTTTAATAATATGTTTCTTGTTCCCTTTAACTTAGAGAAGACTAAAGATGTAGGAAGAGGAGGAAAAAGAGGATGAAGAAGTGTATCAGCAAGCACCCTAGCATACCTAGGATGGCTGCTAGCACAAGACTTAGCTCTTCTCAGCAACAGAATGATTTAAGACATTTCTGAAAGATTTATGCAGAAAAATGCTTTCCATCTTCAGAAAAAAAAGCACTAATTAAGTGTGCATGCAGGTTTACACATACCTTTTCTTGGGGGTTTTTTGTCTATATTTTCCTTCACTACTAACATGGAAATATGTTTTACGTTACTGCGCATGTTTAACCGATATCAGATGTTTTCCTTCTAAATAAGGGAGGAAAGGGAAAGAAGGAGGGAGAGATTTGGAATGCAAAAATTTGAAAAAAATGCATGTTGAAAATTATTTTTACATTTAATTGGAGGAAAGTAAAATATTGCATTAAAAAAGAAATTTCAACGTTAAGTTATAACTCCAAATTTCTCATATAAAGAAAAACTCATTTTTCCAATATTGATAACCTATCCATGTTGTTGCATCTCTGTGAGTCTTGGAATACTCCAACTTTTAAGGAATTATAAAAAGATCATGCTAAGTATAATAAGGATATCTATGGGTGGGTTGCAAAAACATCTAAAATAAAAATGAAATTTAAAGAGCTACATCTGGGAAACAAATCCCCTGGAGCCTACTTCCCCCCCCTCTCAACTGAGAACTTCGCATGAGAGCTCACTGAAAACATTGAGACCATTCACAGAAAAGTTCCTCTTTTCTCCTTTTCCTCATTTCACATCACTGAGATACCTTCTGCCACTATCTCATTCACCCATGTTTCACATGAACTTGTGACTCTTCTTGCCAAGGCAACTCTATTTCCACAGGGGATTCTATTTTATCACATCTTTTCCTGCAGTTTGCCTTCATAATCTTCCCTCTCGTTTGTCTTCAATCTCATTGTCTTTCTCTAATTTATCACATATATATATATCTTGTTTACATAGTTTCTTCTTTTCTTTTCTTTTCTTTTCTTTTCTCTTCTTTTCTCTTCTCTTCTTTACTTTTCTTTTCTCTTCTTTTCTTTTCTTTTCTCTTCTTTTCTCTTATTTTCTTTTCGCAACTTTTTGCCCAATTAGATTGTGAGTTCCTTAATGGAAGGGACTGCTTTTTCCTTCTTTGTATTGGTAGAAAATAGGCCATTGAATACATACAACATGGTGCTTGGAGCATTGCTCATTGTTAATAAATGCCTTTTGACCAACCCACTTATGCTCATCAGATTTCTTCTTGCCTTGTGAAACAACACACCAGGAAAACTGGGATATGAGACAAACAGAGAGGTAAAATTCAAAGAGTTCTTGCTAGGTACTAGACTGTCTAATGAGATGAAATTCAATAGAGATTAATATACAATTTTCTATTTAGCTTAAACAAAGTAGTTTTCATGAATGGGATCTGAAGACTTTTAGTGAATTGTAAACTCAATAATACGTAGTGTTGTATTGTGACAGTCTAAAGAGTTAATTTCATCCTGACCTTAAGAGAAGCATAGCTTCCAGTAATATGGAGGTGATAGTCTCTTTTTATTCTTCCCTGATCTCATCTGCATTTGGAACTTAGCAGCAATTACTTCAATTTAAATATGCATAAAATGGATAGTACTTGATTATAGGAGACATATAAGAATGAAATGAATGTTGGCTTAAATTTCATTTTTACTGGAGGAAGAGTAAATGAAAAACTTGTAATAAATGTATTGTATTTTGTCTGTATCAAAAATAAACACAAATCAGACCCACAGTCAAACTGAAGAACTAATAGCTCATTAAAATATTCTAAAAAAAACCCAACAAAGAAACAGATCATTTCCTCCTTTTCCCAAATTCATCTGAACCCAGTTTTTGACCACTATATATTACTGGCCATTTAACTTTAGTTCATGGTAACCATTTCATTAAAAGCCCTTGTAAAATGAAGCCCTCTTTCAGATATATTCTAAAATATCTCAAAATACAGAATCAGAAGGAAATAAAATCTAAAGTATCTTCTCTTGATCATATTTTATTTTTCACCAAAATTAAAAAAAATTATCAATTAGGGTACACAAAGAATTATAAGCAGATTACCTCTCAGCCTTTGCTATGATGAGTAAAAGTAACAGCCAAGTCTTTTATGCAGAGTCACAATACAAGTATAGTGAAACATAGAATTCAATTCCCAAAGTCTGTGAAAGAGTCAGGTACATGCTCTCCTTTTTATATCTCTGTTTTTGGTTGTTATCTCATTAGCAGAGCTACCTTTTACTGTGGCTGGCACAGTCATCCCTTTGGTTTCATAGGTCACTTTTAACTTTATTTTTATTTGTTTTCTTGTTTACATTATTCATTTTCATTACATTTTTGAATTACAAATTTTCTCCCCATCTTGCCCCTTCCCCAACCCTAAAACAGCAATCTCACTGTAAAGCTCCTCCCCTGCTCTGTTCTCTTATTTTCTGGTAGGGCAGGGAGGGTCTCCCTATCCCAGACCCTGTATATCTTAATTCCTAGTTGCAGGTATTACAGAACTTTAAATTCTAGATTCTTTCGATTCCTCCCTTGTCTCCAACCCCAACTGGAAGGATGCTCAATTCAATACAGGCTGTGGATGTGTGATTATACAGGATATCTTCATAGTGGACATATTGTGACAGTGATCCTCTGTCTCTCCTTCCTATCCCTCTCCCGCCTTGTTCTGTTCTCTACCCTGTCCCTGTCCCTTTACTAAAGTGTGTGCTTCCAGCATCCCTCCCCCAGACCCCGCCCT
>CM053600.1:130143771-130187101 GCA_028646575.1 Pseudocheirus occidentalis | reverse complement strand
CAATTTGGCTTAGGGAAGAAATGGCATAAACTCTAGAATGGGTGTCATGCCACACAGGAGAGTGGGGGTCATGGGGATAAGAGGGGGGATGATGGAGGGGAGAGCAGGGTATGGGGGAGGGATGCTGGAAGCACACACTTCAGTAAACAGACAGGGACAGGGTAGAGAACGGAACAAGGTGGGGGGGAGGGATAGGAAGGAGAGACAGAAGATCACAGTCACGGTGTATCCACTATGAAAATGTCCTGTATAATCACACATCCACAGCCTGTATTGAACTGAGTGTCCTTCCAGTGGGGGTGGGTTACAGGGGAGGAATCGAAAGAATCTAGAATTTAAAGTTTGGCAATATCTGCAAATGGGAATTAAGATTTATGGGGACTGGGATAGGGAGACCCTCCCTGCCCTACCAGAAAATAAGAGAGCAGAGCAGGGGAGGGGCTTTACAGTGGGATCGCTGTCTTGGGAGTGGGGCAGGAGCAAGACGGGGAGAAAATGTGTAATTCAAAAATGTAATGAAAATGAATAATGTAAACAAGAAAACAAATAAAAACTAAATTAAATAAAAAAATATATTGGTCGAACAAAAAAAAGAATTTCAAAGAATATGTGATATGACTTCAAGTGATTGATAAAAAACAGAACTGAGCAAAGACAAAAACAATTCTTTTTATGCACTCCACTAGAAATTTTTCTCCAAGTTCTGTGGATCAGACCATTATAAAAGTATTTTAGACCATTTGAAAAGTATTGTTAACTATTCTATTTCTTCCCATTTGATCCACAAGTATAATGTGGAATACTTTGTCAAATTATTTACCAAAATATCGATATATTACATCTATAGCATTCCCTCATACAAGCATCCTACTTATCTTTCTGATCATATATTTTTGTTTTCTTGTTTACATCATTCATTTTCATGACATTTTTGAATGACCTATTTTCTCCCCTTCTTTCCCCTGCCCCAACCCTACCTAGTTATCTTTCAAAAAAAATGAAATGAAGTTAGTCTGGGATTAGGTCTTTTTGATTAATCTATGCTGACTTCTAGTGATCAGTTTTACTTTCTAATCCTTACACATTTAAATTTACTTTACCTTACACCTTAAAATTCAATTTCTTACTAATGCATTTTAAAATTTTGAAAGGGAAAGAAGATAAGGACGCTGAATTATAATAGGACAATTGGGATATTTCAGTTCTCTTGAACTCGGGAACTTCAGCTAGTCTTTAAAAAACTATTATTATATTCCTTATTTTAAAATTGAGAAAACTGAAATCTATCTATGCCAAAGGTCATAGATTCAAATCAGAAAGAATTTAATCCAGTTCTTCCTGAGTTAATTTCCACTACTCTTCTCCTAGGTCTATCACAAAGAAAGAAGCAAGAAATATTTAGATGGTGTTTCTTTTTGTCATTGTAGTTATTATTCTTAATTTTTAAGTATTATGCTGAAATTCCAGTACAGTGGCCCTATTTTAAGTATCTAAAACAATTATTTTCCTAAATGAAATAGGTCCTTCTAGTCAAATGACCACCTACCCTATAGACTCTGTTCTAGTTATTTTCAAACATGTGCCTCCAAAAGAGGTAATTTCTTGATGCTTCTGCCTTAAAGATCAATATCTTCCTAGATTGTCCTCTCTTCTGTGTTATCAGGTTACTTATTTCAGAATTTTGCCTCAATTACTATTTAATTAGTTTGTGCCAATAATTTGCCAATTAAGTTCTAACAATTGACTGTAAAGTTTATTTTATCAAATTTAGCACCTAAATTCATTCTCCTACCAAGTTTTTAGTTTGTTCACTAAGAAGACAAAGGCATCTTTGGAATTTTTCTAAGGAATTTTTTTAAAGTATAAATTAATTTAGTTGATTAGTCTTCATTACTCCCTTTCAGGTTCTGTTGGAGAAGATGTTTGAGTGGTTTGGCATTACTTTCTCCAGCACATTTTACTGACAAGGAAACTGAGGCAAACAGGGTTAAGTGATTTGCCCAGGGGTGTACTGTTTTACCCCAATCAAAATCCAAGGTAACTGCACACACCTGATTTGTGGCCCACCATTAAGCACCTTTTGTATTTCTGTCTTTGTCTCTGTCTGTCTCTGTCTTATATCCTGTCATAGCTTGGTACAACTGTAAGGCATGTCTGGGCATTGCTCAGGGCAAAGTTCCCCATTCTATATATTTTCCTTGAATCAGTATGAGTGTACAAAGTGCAACTCTGAGTTTTGGTGCAATATAGAGACCACCCTGTCCTGTGCTGCTGACCACACCCTCTGGTCAGAACATGACCCTGGCCTGTTCTGGGATTTGCCAGTTCCCCCTTAGCCCATGATCTGCCAACCCCATTCTGAAAAGAGCTGACTACCCCTGATGTTCTGAGGGACACTTGAGTCACAGGAAGCTTGCACCCTTGTACCCTCACACCATATTCCAAAATTAGCTCTGAACTATAGATCTAACCAATGGCTGTTCTTTTGCTTCTGTATGTCATGCTTCTGCAAGCTCCCCTCCCTGATTGTGGTTTTGGCCTACAAAATCAAGTCTATAAAGCCCAAAGAGGACTTCCTGATTTGAGTGTACGCTCCAGGTACACACGCTTGATCAATAAATCCACACCTAAATGTATCTTGAACCCAGGTCTCGGGTTGCTCTTATTCTCTTCACAACAGTACCACTAGTAAGAGTCTGAGGCCCCTTTTGAACTCAAGTCTTCCTGACTCCAGGCCTGGCACTCCATACACCACGCCACTTAACTGTTTGTATAAATAAATAACACATACAAATAATACTTACAATCTCTCTGTATGTGTTTAAATAGCTCAAAATGGAAAAAAAAAAAAAGTGACTTAAATCTATATGGACCCTCCCTCCTCCAAGATAGATCACAACCTTTCTAGGCCTAAATAAATGGTTTTATGAGTTACAATATTCTGGATGGCGTATTTCATCTCTGAATGTTCCATATGTCTCCTTTTAAGGATTGTCTACACTACTCCTACCTTAAAATAATACAGTAATGGAGAAGCAATGGTACAGTGTTTATGCAAAATGACTGTCTCCAAAAAAAAAAAAAGCATAAAGGGCAGTAAACAATGACCAATCCCATAGGTATCTTTGGTTTTAGTCAAAAGTGTGAATATGATTCAATTCATTTCTATACTACATGTAGAGTGGGCATGTAAGGAGGGAGGTCCTTGCATAATTTTAATTTTGCAATTAACAAGGAATAAAAGAATATTTTCTGAAGCTGATTCAAAGGCCTGACATACGGATGTATTTGACTGTTTCTAGCATTCTCATTCTTCCTGAAAAAGAATTCCTGAAAAGTTGCATCCATCTTAACATAAATCCTTAATTCAAACCTGTGTACTTGGACAATCATTTCTAGGTCCTAGTTATACAGAATCTAAGCACTAAGAACCCTATTATAGTATGCTAATGTGAACCTGATTTGGGAGTAAAATTATGCTATGGGAAGGAAAGTTTTATTTCCACAGTTTTTAAGGAATGTTCAGTCAGTCAGTAAACATTTATTTAGCATCTATTATATATCTATACTCTTCAAAGTACTGAGGAAACAGACAAAAATTAGTTCTTAGTCTCAAGGAGTTCATAATTGAATGACAGGGGCAGCATGTAAACAATTCTATGCAAAAAAAAAAGATATTTCCATGATAAATTGGATACACTCAACATAGGGAAGAAAGTACCTTTAAGGATGATTGAGAAAGGCTTGTTTTAGAATGTAAGATTTTCTTTGTGAATTGAAGGAAGCCAGGAAAGGAAGCCAGTGAAGGAAGAAGGCAGAAATTAGGCAGAAGACAATTCTAGACATTGGTGACTTCCAGTGAAGATGGTGTTTCTTATGGGAGGAAGGAAAAAGATACTGGAGTCACTGAGCAATAGAATAAGTAGTGGGGAGAAAGATATAAAAATATTGTAAAGGTGGGGTATGGGGAGTGGAGAAGTTTATGAATGCCCAAGAGATTTTCTACTTGATTTTGGAGGTAATAGGGAATCATTGGAGTTAATTAAGTAGGGTAATAATATTTTCAGACTTCTGCATAAATCAAACTTCCAATTTGTTTAAAATATAACTAGTTTAAAGAAAATACCACATCCCTGGAAATGAAAAAAAAAAAGAAACTCAAATGGACAAAAGAAAAGTTCAATGTTTTCTTTAAGCACCCATTTCCCAGAATAGGTTAGTATCAAGGAAGTCACTGATATTTTATTTCTTAATGAACAAGAAAAAGAATGAACAAGTAATTTAAAAGTCCATAACATTAAAGAGAAGGACATTTAAAAGCAAAATAAAATATTTATTTTAATTTATTTAAGCTGATTTTAATTTCTCTGTTACATTTAGAGCTGAATGTCGCAATGTAAAGAATCCTCAATGTGAAAGTTATAGGATGTAAGTTCAGGGCCTTGCTTTCCTGATTATTGTGGACTTAGGCAAGTTCCTATGCATTCTGCTTCTATTCCTTCATCTATAAAATGAAGGTGATGAGGGAAGATAGATTGAATTATATCTAAAAATTCTTTTAAGTTATTAATCTATGATCCCATGGCCTGAATTTGAAAATGGCTCTCAAATTTTTTCGGTCTCTCCAATTATATACATGTGTGTGAATGCATACAAACATACGTAGTTTAATATCTACATATGTACACACATGTGTGTATATGCCATACATGTGTTCAATATTTACTATATTTTATTTCCTGTGAGAATATTTAGCATTCATTTGTCTTGAGGACCAATTTTTGGTCCTCAAGTTTTTAATACACTGAATTTACTAAAAAAAATTACATTATAAATGTATATTTGAAATGTTCTATAGCAATAATTTCTATATTTATCTATATACCCATAATTATTTCTGGAAATGTGGAGCAATCCTTCAGATGGCTTTTAATAAGTCATAATTCTTCCATTCACAACTGCTTGTTGACATCTCCTGATCACCAAATTATTGAAGAAAGAATAACACTTGATTACATATGTTTGATTCAGTTCCCTATATACCTATCAGCTACCCATACAAGATATTTATTGTTGAAGACTTTCCCAATTAACAACTTTTCCTCTTATTTTAGTTACACTGACTTTGTTCATACAAAAGCTTTTCAATTCCATGTAAATGCCTTTCGGACCATGCTGTTCATTTTTGTCTTCGGTGATCTATTTTTTAATTAGCCACTTTATTAGGAGGTAAATGGTGTTAGTTTTTTATTTATTTATTTTTGGGGGCACGCATGAGATCAGATAACTGAAATATACATGCACTTAAAGATGGTGGGAATGAACCCCACCGTTCCCAGTTGGGGGTAGGGAGGTAAGCCAGCTTGAGACTTGAACATCCTTGTCACTGTTACCAAAGGTGTTTGTCAAAAAGATCTTCCACCAAGCCAGAATTGGGGGTCTCCAATTTGGTTTTCTGATCATCCATTTGTTTGATGGACATTGTATGTCCATTCAGGTAGAAGGGTTCAGTGAAATCACACAAATTGTGTCATTCTTGTCAGATACCACCTAATGCAATTCCAGTAATGATTGAATCAATGTTGTTTTTTTTTTCCTCAGGTGTTCTTTTGATTTCAGCCCACTCTCCCAGTTATCATGATCTGATTTTTTGATGTCTTAAAGGAAAATATGGCTGCCTCATTGGTTTTGAATTTTCATTAGCATGTTCCCTCTCCTTGTGGGATTGGTATAGAAAATAGTTGGCAAAGTTCAATTTTACATCATCTTGGTCAAAATATGAAGACATAGACTTACTGATGATGAGATCTTCCAAATCCTGGTGGTAGAAGGAGGAGTATGAGGCAGTGGTGCTAAGGTGAATGGTTATTGTACCAATGGGAGGATGGAAGAAGTGTTGGTGAGAGGAGGCAAACGTGGATACTTTGAAAACTAGGGAGAATGAGTCCCTTCAGAATGAGAATCCTTCAGTCTTTGTCAAAGTGCTATTAAATGAGGAAGGGCTGAATAAGTTGTGGCATATGAATCTGATGGCATACTATTGTGCTGTAATTAATAAGGGAAAAGACAATTTCAAAAAGAAGATAAGGAAAGGCTTATATGAACTGAAGTATAGTAAAATAGTAACTAAAAAGCTAATAATATTAGCCCTATGAATATGAATAATTTCAAGAATGTTTCTAAACTAAGAACAAAATGAGAAGACAATAATGCATACAATTACAAAAATTACAGAAAACGATAAGAATTAAGATCAATACATTGACCATTTTCATCATTCTAGAGCACCAGTAGGAGACAACCAAGGTATCCACAATGGAAGGGTCTTGGGTTTAGGGTAAAGAATGAAATATACTTTTTCTTTACACACACACACACACACACACACACACACACACACACACACATTCATTGAGGAAATGTCTTTATGTATACTGTTACAAGAAATTAAATTTTTTTTCTATTTTTTTAAAATGAGGTAAAGGTAGGAGAGAAATAAAATAGTTTCATTTAATTTTTTTAAATAGTGATGGTACAGCTAGGTGGCACAGTGAATAGAGCACATACCAGCCCCAGAGTCAGGAAGACCTGATTTCAAATCTGCCCTCAGACACTTGATACATCTACTAACTGTGTGACCTTGGGCAGGTCACTTAACCCCAACTGCCTTGCTTTCCACCCTCTAAAACAAAACAAGAATAGTGAGATAGGTGGATGGTATAGATGTGACATAGCCATTTTACTTTTTAAAAACAGACCTCTCATCAAGTAGAAATCTGTAAAACTTTATAATATAAAATCAAAACACATTTTTCAATTCAAATAGCATTTTATTTCCCCAAAATGCATATCAATAAAATTCTGAGCAGTTATTTTTACAAGATTTTGCATTCCAAATTTTTCTCAATCCCTGCCTCACCTTCTGAAAATAGTATACAATTTTAGTTTATACATGTGCTATCACATAAAACATTTCAATATTCATCACAGTTGTAGAAGAAACAAATCAAAAGGAAAATAAAAGGGAAAGAATATAAAGTTAAAAAAAATATCCTTCAATCTGCATTCTGAGTCCATCAGTTGTTTATGTGAATATGGATAGCACTTTCTTTCTTGGGTCTTTTTACTTGTTTGGATAGTGGTGCTGCTGAGAAGGGCTGAGACTTTTATAGCTGATCATCACAGTGTTGCAGATACTATGTAAGAAGTTTTCTTGATTTTGCTCATTTCACTTTGCCATCAGTTCATACGTGTCTTTCCTGTCAGTTCATCACTTATTGCATAGTAGCACTCCATTATATTCCTATAACAAGACCAGTCATTCACCAATTTATGGGCATCCCCTGGATTTCCAACATTTTGCTACCAAGAATAAGACTGCCACAAATATTTTTCCTCATGTAGGTCCTTTTCCATTTTTTTATGTTCTCTTTCTGATATAGACCTGGTAGTGGTACTGCTGGATCAAAACATGTGTAGTTTGGTTGCCCTTTGATCATTGTGCCAAATTGTTGTCCAGAGTGTTTATATCATTTCATACCTCCACCTATGATTCATTAGTTTCTCAATTTTTCCACATCCTCTCCAACATTTATCATTTCCCGTTTTTGTCATATTAGCCAATTTGATCAGTATGAAGTGGATATTTTGGAGTTACTTTACTTTGCATTTCTCTAATAAAAGGTGATTTAGAGAACTTTTTCAAAAACCTATAGATAGCTTTGAAATCATCTGAAAACTGCCTGTTCATATCCTTTTACCATTAATCAGTTGGGGAGTGACTCGTATTCTCACAAATTCGACTCAGTTCTCTATATATTTGAGAAATGAAGCCTTTATCAGAAATACTTGCAGTAAAGATTGTTTCCCGGCTTTCTACTTTTCTTCTAATCTTGGTTGCATTGGTTTGGTTCATACAAAAGCTTTTCAATTTAATATCAAAATTATTTATTCTACATTTTATAATGCTCCCTATCTCCTATTTGATCATGAATTCTTCTCCCTCCCCATAGATCTAATAGGTGGTTCATTCTTTGTTCTTCTAATTTGATTGCTTCATTGTCAATGGCATCTTTTAGCAAGATGCAATTTCCTTCTTTATATCTTTTAATTAGATCTATTTCACTTCACTTTGTCTAAGATCAGGATTGGTAGCTCTGCTTTTTATTATTATTATTATCACAACTAATGTGAAATAAATTATGGTAAAGTGACTCACCTTTGCTATGTCTCTCTCTGTTTCAAGCGTATTTCCTGTAAGCAACACATTTTAGGATTCTGGTTTTTAATCTACTCTGCTGTCCCCTTTTGTTTTTTGGGAGAGTTTATCCCATTTACATTCACAATTATGATTACTATCTATCTATTTCCATCTATCTTATTCTTCCTCCTCTTTGTCCTGTCTTTCCTATCACTCTTTCCCACTTCACTAATATTTTGCTTCTGACTACCACTTCCCCTGATTTGCCCTCCCTTAAGTCATTCTTTGCTTAATCTCCTCCCCTCCTGCTTCCCAGTCAATGAAGATAGATTTATATATTCAACTGATTGTGTACAATTCCCTCTTTCGGTCAATACTGATAAAAATAAGGTTCAAATGATACCCATTGCCTACCTGCCCATCTTTCCCTTCATTCTAAAAGATCTTTTTTGTTTCTTAATGAGAGAAAATTTGCCACATTCTTCCCCTCCCTCCCTTCTGCATCTTTTGTATTCTTTCTTATTTCTTAATTTTTATGTCATCCCCTCAAATTCACCTTATACCTATATCCTCTATTTATGTTTCTCATAGTCATAAAATTAGTGGTAATATTTTAAAACTTACAAATATCATCTTCCCATGTAGGGATGTTTAACTCCACTGAATCCTTTATGTTTTCCCCTTTTATCTGTTTATGCTTCTAAGGAGTCCATATTGGAGGTTAAAATGTTGGTTTAGTTCTTTTCTTCTCCTTGTGAAGGCTTGAAATACTTCCGCTTCATTGAATGTGTTGCATCCTATTCTGGGCTGTACTATTTTTTTCTCCTCTGATATAGTATGCTTAATTTCTGGGTAAATTATTCCTGGTTGTAGTATCAGCTCCTTTGTCCTCCAGGGTATGATGTTCCATGATTTCTGATGCTTTAATGTTGCAACTGCCAGATCCTGTGGGTTTCTGATTATCACTCCCCAATATTTGAATTGTTTGTCTCTGGCCACTTTTATTATTTTTTTTCCTTGACCTGATAGTTCTGAAATTTGTCTTTCATGTTTCTTGAGGTTTTCATTTTGAGATATCTTTCATGAAGTGATAAGTAAATTCTTTCAATGCTTATTTTGCCCTCTGATTATAGAACATCAGGGCAGTTTTCCTTGATTAATTTCTTGAAAAATGCTGTCCAGGTCTTTCTTTTGATTGTGGCTTCCAGGTGTACCAATGATTCTGATATTGTCTTTCCTATATCTATTGCTCAAGTCAGTTGGTTTTCCCATGAGGTATTTTGTTTTCTTCCATTTTTTTTCTTTCTTTCAAATTTATTTGATCCATGATATCTCATAGAGTTATTAGCTTCCCATTGCCAATTCTAATTTTTAAGGTGTTGTTTTCCTCAATTAAGTTTTAGTGCTTTCTTTTCCATTTGGCCAATTGTACTCTTTAAGGAATTTTTTCCCCCATGGATTTTTGAATCTCTCTTTTTATTTGACCAATTCGACTTTTTAAACAGTTTTCCAGACTGTTGACTTTTTTTTTCAAAATTATCTTGCATCACTCTAATTTCTTTTCCCAAATGTTCTTCTGTCTCTATAACAATGTCATATACTACCTACAATATGCCATATATAATACATTAAATGACAGTACAATATGATATGCAAAATATCATACACTATATACACTATGCTATATACAATATACATATAATATACAATGTATACACAACATGTGCACTTAGCTTCTTTTTTTGTTCCTTTCTGCTCATCTTTTTTTTCCATTCTTTCAAATTTGAACTCTCCCCAAGGTGGCAGGAACACTTTCTCCAGTTTCCTGTGCTAGTGGCTGCAGACCTGGCTGTTCATCTAGTGCTGCACTAATATTGCCTGAGGCCCTTGGGGCACTTTTGTGTCTGTTGCTTTGCTGAGGGAATGGGGTGGGGATTGGCTGGTGCTGCTGGGGACTGTAGGTCTCTGACACTTTACTTGGTGCTGGGCTGGGATCCTAGTTGTGGTTTGGTGTATGCTGAAGCTTGGTGTAGTGTTTCTGAATTTCCCTGCTGCTACACTGAAGCAGATTGGAAGCTGTTTGTTTGCCTGGGACTATGCTGAAGAAAGGCAGGTTGATGCAGGCTGGCTAAGGCCTGTTTGTTTAAGCACCTATAGCAATGGTGTTGACTTGCATGCCTGGGGCTGTGCAGAAGGGTATGAAGGAATGGCAGCTGGAGACTACCTGTTTACCTTAGGCTACACTGAACCAAGCTCTTGGTTCTCAGGTCTGGGGTCTGCAGGTTCCCAGGCTATGCTAAGGCACATGTGTGAGGGGAGAAGAGGGAAGGTGGTTCCTGATGTTGGAGTTTGCCTGCTCTACCACACTGGTACTCAGGCTCTCCTGCTGATTTGCTCAGGTGCAGCTTACCGCTGGCTCACTGTGATGCTTCCTATTTTGGGCTATACTTCCTTTTAACCTGAGATGGACTTCTGTTGGTTGTCCTCCAAGTTGATTGGTCTAAAGGATTGTTTCATACCATCTTTTTACTGATTCTGCTGTTCTAGGACTTGTTTTGGGGCTCTATTTTACGGTTATTAGAAGGTGAGTATGGAAGAGTTGCAGCAGTTTACTGCTTACTCGGTCATCTTGGTTCTTCGAAGTTCCCTTTAAATAAATCTTCCTGATGCCAAGTCCAGTGCTCTATCCATTGTGCCACCTAGTTTCCCTATAAATTTTTTAAAAGTGTTCTTACAGCAAGATTTGACTGTGATTAGCTATAGTCTTCTCTGAAGGAATTATTTTAGCAAAGACAGCCATTTGAAGCAATTGCATTGAACAGCTCTGCCTATCTTCCTAAGTATGTCAAGCCTTTAAGTACTTAAAATTTGTTTGGCCAACTTACAGAGTATACATTTTAACAAGATTTATTCTCTATTTGTTTCTCTATCATCTCATGTTCTCACCACTCACATTAGAACTCAATTCCAGGTATTACTGAGCCTTTCTCCTCATCAATGCAGATAATAGGAAGCTCCCAAAGTCTTTCACTAGAAGGCACTGGATTGTTCTGCTGCACCCAGCCCACATTAATTTGGCCAACTGTTAGCAATCTAATATCTATGGAATCACATAACCCAGAAGGCAAATGTTTTGTTTGTTTCTCTTTTACCCAAAGGGTGTTTTGGAACAGCCCTCTCATTGATTAAATGTGTCTCCTGAAATGTGACAAGATGGGGAAACACATGTAAAATCTTTTCTCCTAAGCTTTAAACATAATATATTTATAAAACTGACTTTTGGAAAATCAATTCACACATGTTCACATTTTTAAACCTTTCATTATCCAGAATCACAGAATTCCAGAGCTAAAATAGATCTCAGAGGTCATTTCTCTGACCAACACTTGAAAAGGAATCCTTTAAAAAAAACATTTTACACTGTGATAGGCCATCCTCCAAATGAAGACCTCTGGGGAAACTAAATTGGTAGAGACAAAGGCAGACTTGCCATGTTGATTTCTCCTAAGATCAGAAAGTCAGTTTCTGAAAGACAACTTTTTAAATATAACAGGAATCTATAGACAACAGATGATGGAGGTACCTAGGGAGAACAACTTGTCCCTAAAGAAGAAGTTGGTAATACTAATTGGTGAATAGTAAGTCTTTCTTTGCTTATTTCTGCTTTAGAGAAAAGTTCAACATGATTAATTTTTTTTCCCTTAAATGTTCTTTCCCAGCAGCACATGGAGGCCTAAGGCCCAGCACTGGTGGCAAGTTGATGCACCACCCTCAAGGGCCATTCCCAGGCTTATAAAAGTACCTATGGGTACTTTCAGGGACCAGGATAGCAGAGTGATCCCAGCTGCTCCAGTCCACTCCCCTCCCCACCATGGAAAAAAAAAACAGAAATTATTGCCCCAGAGCAAAATTTTTAAATAATGAAGGCTTGGGAGTCCTAAAGGAAGGGTGTGGCTAAGGCCATGCCTCAAAATAGGTAAAAAACAGATTGCAGAGACAAAGACTTTAGTTTCCTATTATTATGAGCCAGAGGAACCAAATTCAGAAAAATAAAGGATAGACTCCATACCAACAGCTGAAGCCTCAACAGGGAATGTGAATTGATCTCAAGTCCAGAAACCTTTCTTAGGAGAGCTCAAGAAGGACTTTAAAAAACAAATTAGAGAGGTGGAAAATAAATTGACTAATTCTCTTAAAATCAGAATTATGAAAATACAAAAACATTTCAGTGAAGAAAGCAGCTCCTTAAAAAGAAAAATATGTGAAATGGAAAAAGAGGCTCAAAATCTAACTGAAGAGGGATGGCTAGGTGGCACAGTGAGTAGAGCACCAGCCCTGGAGTCAGGAGGACCTGAGTTCAAATCCGACCTCAGACACTTGACACACTAACTAGCCGTGGGATTTTGGGCAAGTCACTTAACCCCAACTGCCCTCCAAAAAAAAAAAAGCAAAAAGAAAATCTAACTGGAGAAAATAAATCCCTGAAAATGAAATCTGAACATACAGAAAAAGAGCTTCAAAAGGTAACTGAGAAAATAATTTGCTTTTTAGCAACCAAGAGTCAACCAAGTTGAAGATAATGACTCTATGGGGCACCAAAAATCAATCAAATAAAACATCA
The DNA here is from genome assembly GCA_028646575.1 of Pseudocheirus occidentalis. NCBI lineage: Eukaryota > Metazoa > Chordata > Mammalia > Diprotodontia > Pseudocheiridae > Pseudocheirus > Pseudocheirus occidentalis. Next base: position 130,174,280 of record CM053600.1, on the reverse strand, counting down.
AGAATGAAACATTAGAAAAAGAGGTAAAATATCTCAATGGAAAAACCTGGAAAACAGATCTAGGAGAGATAATCTAAGAATTATTGGTCTACAAAAAAAAAATCAATGGAAAAAAGAGCCTGGACAACATCTCATCAACAGCTCATCAAGAAAAATATTGAAAGAATCTACGAGACACCTCTTGAAAGACATCCTAAATAGAAAAATCTGCATAATGTTGTAGCCAAATTCCAACTATCAGGTAAAGGAGAAAATAAAGCAAGTAGCCAGAAAGAAACAATTCAAGTATCGGGGATATACAGTGAGGATAGAACAGGATCTAGCAGCTACTACATTGAAAGATTTGAGGGGATGGAATATGATGTTTTGGAAGGCAAAAGAGCCTGTGTTACAACCAAGGATCATCTATCTAGCAAAACTGAGCATAATCTTTCAGGCAAAGAGATGGTCATTCAATGATATAAGGGACTTCCAGACCTTCCTGATGAAAAAGCCAGAGCTCAATGGAAAATTCAATTTCTAATTACAAGACTCAAAGAGAAACATAGAAAGCTAAATAGGGAAAACACACACACACACACACACACACACACACACAATTTGTTATCTAATAAGAGCAAACTGTTTACATCCCTATATGCGAAGATGATACATATTAATATTAAGAATTGTATACTTATTGCAATATTTTAAAGGGATGTAGATAGAGGGGGTGGGTATAAATTAAACAAAATGAAGATTAAAAAACCTTATTAAAGGGTTCAATGGGACAGCAATGGAAGAGGAAAGAACAGAGAAAAGGGTAAATTATGCCACACAGAGAGGCATAAAAACATATTATAATAGAAGGAAAGAAGGCAGGGAGATGAACATTATGTGAGCTTCACCCTCATCGGTTCTGGTGTAAGGAAGGAATAACATAATCAGTTAAGTATAGGACTCTATTGAGTAGAGACATAAAACGTATCATAACAGAGGGAAAGAGGGGAGGGAGACGAGCATTGTATGACATCTATTCTCAATCTTGGTTCAAGGAAGAAATAGTATACTACATCAAGTATAAAAATCTATCCTATCCTACATTCAGTAGGAGGAGGAAGGGCTAATCAAAGGGGGGGGCAAAGTTAGAAGGAATGGAAATAGTAAAGGGGAAAGCAGGAAAAGGGTGATAAGGAGGGAATACTGAGGGAGGCAGTGGTCAAAACAAAAAGTCTTAAGGAGGGGAATGGAGAAGGGGAAAATAAAAGCATAAACAGTGGAGGGAATAGAATAGAGAGAAAGATACAGACAGTAATAATAACTATGAACGTGAATGGGATGAATTCTCCCATAAAATGGAGGCAGATAGCAGAATGGATTGAAAACCATAATCCTACAATATGTTGCTTTCAAGAAACATATTTAAGACAGGGGGAAACACATAAGGTAAATGTAAAAGGTTGTAGTAAAATATATTATGCAGGGGTAGCGATCTTTATCTCAGACAAAGCAAAAGCAAAAATAGATTTAATTAAAGGAGATAAGGAAGGAAAATGTATCCTGCTAAAAGGCACCATCAAAAATGAAGCAAGATCATTACTGAACATTTATGCACCAAGAGGTACAGCACGCAAATTCCTAGAGAAGTTAAGGGAGTTAGAGGAAGAAATAGATAGCAAAACTATACTAGTGGGAAACCTCAAACTCCCCCTCTCTGAACCTGATAAATCTAACAACAAAATAAACAAGAAAGAAGTTATGGAGGTAAATAGAAACTTAAAGAAGATAGATATGGTAGACCTCTGGAGAAAATTGAATGGGGATAAAAAGAAACATACCTTCTGAGTGGTACGTGGCACATACACAAAAATTTACCATGTACTAGGGCATAAAAACCTCACAAATTGGTCCAGAAAGGCAGAAATATCAAATGCATCCTTCTCAAATCATGATGCAATAAAAATTATATGTAATAAAGGGTCTTGGAAGGATAGACTAAAAACTAATAAGAAACTAAACAACTTAATCCTAAAGAATAACTGGGTCAAACAACAAATTATAGAATCAGCAACTTCATTCAAAAGAATGACACTAATGAGACAACATACCAAAACCTGTGGGATGCAGCAAAAGCAGTACTTAGGGGAAGTTTTATATCCTTGAATGCATACATAAATATAGAAAATGGAGGTCAATAAGTTGGGCATGGAACTGAAAAAGCTAGAAAGAGAACAAATTGAAAATCCCCAATTAAATGCTAAATTAGAAATAATGAAGACCAAAGGAGAGATTAATAAAATTGAATTTAAGAAAACTATTGAATTAATAAATAAAACTAAGAGCTGGTTTTATGAAACAAAAACAATAAAAATGACAGCCCTTTAGTCAATATGATAAAAAAAAAAGAAAACCAAATTAAGAGTATAAAAAATGAAAAGGGTGAATCTACCTCCAATGAAGAGGAAATTAAAACAGTAATTAGGAATTATTTTGCCCAACTATATGCACATAAATTTGACAATCTTAGTGAAATGGATGAATATTTACAAAAATATAAATTACTCAGATTAACTGAAGAGGAAGTAAACTATTAAAATAACCCCATCTCAGAAAAACAAATTGAACAAGCCATCATTGAACTCCCTAGCTAAAAATCTCCAGGGCCAGATAGATTTACTAGTGAATTCTACCAAACATTTAAAGAATAATTGAAAACAGTACTTTACAAATTATTTGGGAAAACTGGGGAAGACTCCTACCAAATTCTTTTTATGACACAAATATGGTACTGATACCTAAACTGAGAAGAGATAAAACAGAGAAAGAAAATTATAGACCAATTTCCCTCATTAATATAGATGAAAAATTTTAAATACAATATTAGCAAAAGGACTACAGCAATTTATCATGAGAATAATATGCTTTTATCAGGTGGGATTTACTTCAGGAATGCAATGGTAGTTCAATACTAGGAAAACTATCAGTATAATTAATCACATCAACAACAAAACTAGCAGAAACTACATGATTATCTCAATAGATGCAGAAAAGGCTTTTGACATTCCTCTTAAAAAATACTAGAAAGTGTAGATATAAATGGAGTCTACCTTAAAATAATAAGTGGCATCTATCTAAAACCATCAGCTAGTATTATATGTAATGGGGATAAGCTAGAAGCATTTCCATTAAGATCAGGGGTGAAACAAGGATGTCCATTATCACCCCTTATTTAGTCTGGTACTAGAAATTTTGGGAGTAGCAATAAAAGACAAAGAAATTGAAGGAATCAAATTACGCAAAGAAGAGACTAAGCTACCACTCTTTGCAGATGATACCATATCACATCCTTGGCATTCCTATATATTCCTATATATCTCTAACAAAATCCAACAGCAAGAGATAGAAAGAGAAAATTCAACTTAAAGTTACTCTAGACATTATAAAATATTTGGGAATCTACCTGCCAAAACAAACCCAGGACGTATATGAACACTGTTACAAAACACTTTTCACACAAAAAGTCAGATCCAACTAATTGGGAAAACATCAGTTGCTCGTGGCTGGGTCAAGCTAATATAATAAAAATGATAATTTTACCTAAATTAAACTACATATTTAGTGCCATACCAATAATTCTACCAAAAAAATTACTGTATAGAGCTAGAAAAAAATATTAGCAAAATTCATTTGGAAGAACAAAAGGTCCAGAATATCAAGGGAATTAATTAAAAGAAATGCTAAGGAAGGTAGCCTAGCCATACCAGATTTCAATCTGTTTTATAAAGCAGCAGTCATCAAAACTACTTGGTACAGGCTGAGGAATACAGTAGTGAATCAACAGAATAGATTGGGTACACAAGCCTCAGCAGTGAATTACTAGAGCAGCAATTCTCAACCTGTGGGCCGTCCGTGAACCCTTTGGTGATCAAATGACCCTTTCACAGGGGTCACCTAAGACCATAGAAATATGTGTCTTCTGCCAACAGTGTCGTTAGATAAGGAAATTGTACTTAATTTCATAACAAATTTGTCTCCAATCATAACTTGAACAATGTCTTTGGCCACTGGCAACCATAAATCCTCAGCAATAAATGTGAGGTTTCGTATCTCTGGCGATTCTGAGTGCCACAAAATATGAAGCTTATTTCCAATGGTCTTAGAACACATATTTCCAACAGTCTTAGGAACCAAGACACCACTCTATCCATCTCCATGCAGGGACACCCACATGGAGATACACCCACATACAAGTATCCAGCATGATGACATTGCTAACCCCATCACTTACACGCTGTACAAATACAGGTGTATGTGACAGGGTTGGCACCATAATGTACTTATGCGGACCAGTCACACATGTGTAGAAAGCAGCTACTATGTAGAGAGCAGCTGCTGCGTTGAAAGCATCAGCATTGGAGGTAAAACACTTCATGAATTATAATTATTTGGTAAATGTAAAATCATGTACTGTAAAATCATCAGCTACTGCAAAAAAAAAAAATATCTGTGCCATGGCACTTTAATCTGGATGCTGATCAGTCTTTTTACATTCAGCTGTGGTTGATGTGAATGCTGCCCCCTTGTGATAGTAACAGGTATGTAAAACAAAACAACACAGAATTGTAAATCATAGGAAACTTTAATGAATTGTATTTCCTGAACTATGCCATGTGTCATCTTTTGTATTATTAAAGCTATTGTTATATATTATGTTCATTATCAAACCATCCCCTGACAATGGATCATGTAGAGAAGAATATTAAGAAAATATAGTGAGGATTTTTTACAGTATGGTTTTACCTCAATAATTACAGCAGGAATTGAGGAACCACAATGTGTTATTTATTGTGAAGTTCTATCAGCCAAATCTAGGAACCTGAACTAAAAAGCCATTTTGATAGCAAGTGTCCAAGCTTTGCTGGCAAGGATACTAACTATTTTAGAAGCAAAGTTGATGGACTCAAGAAAGCCAGACTTGACACTGCTGGCAAGTACTACAAACAAAATGTAGCAGCTGTTGAAGCTTCATATTTTGTGGCACTCAGAATCGCCAGCGCTATGAAACCTCACACCATTGCTGATGATTTTGGCTGCCAGTGGCCAAAGACATTGAGTTATGATCAGGGATGAATTTGTTACAAAATTGAGTGTGATTTCCTTATCTAATGAGACTGATGGCAGAATAGATGACGTGTCTGCTGATATTCTTGATCAGGTAATCCAGGAAATTAAATCTGCTCCACTTCCAATATTTAGTATCCAGCCTGATGAATCTACAGATGTTGCAAACTGTTCACAGTTACGGGTTTACATGAGGTATGTTAATGATGGCCAACTTTAAAGATGAGATTCTTTTTTGCAAACCTCTTGAAACAACTACTGCACATGATGTATTTGACACAGTTGATTCATTTCTGAAAGAGTTTAAGATCTCTTGGGAAAAGGTTTGTGGTGTATGCACAGATGGTGTTCTAGCTATGCTAGGATGTCGATCTGGATTTCAATGTTTGGTAGTGAAAGAGTCACCAAAAATCATCAGAGCTTACTGTATGATTCATCAGCAAATATTAGCAAACAAAGACAATGCCACAAGAGTTAAAAGAAATAATGAAAAGCATCATAACTTCTATCAATTTGGTAAACATAAGCACTTTAAACAGTTGACAGTTTTCACAACTGCAATGAGTCGGATGCATCGAACAATGTTCTGTTATATCACACGGAAATGAGATGGTTATTGAGAGGAAAAGTTTTAAAACATGTTTTTGAGCTTCTTAGTGAACTCAAAACATTTTTTAATCAGAAAGCAAGACTACAGGTCAAAGTACTTTTCAGTGATAAAAGTGGACTGCAGAAAATAGCTTACTTGGTTGACATCTCTGCATCTTAAATGAGTTAAATTTATCACTGCAAGGACCAAATGCAACATGCCTCAATTTGTCTGAAAAGAACTGATCATTCCAAATGAAACTTTAGCTTTAACAAAAAAAAACTATAAAAATAAAATTTGCATCTTGCTTACCTTATCTGCTTTCTTTGAGGAACATGACATTGAACCAGACAAAAAGATTATGAGAATTTCTGTAAAAGAACACTTGCACATGCTTGCAGACGAAATTTCTTCATACTTTCCAAATCTACCTGACACCCCATTTGCACTTGCCAGAAGTGCCATTCACTGCCAAAGTTGAAGATGTTCCTGAGGCAGCACAAGAGGAGTTCATTGAACTTATTATGAGCGATGCAGCAAGAACTGATTTCTCTAAAATGCCAGTTACAAAATTCTGGATCAAGTGTTTGCAGTCATATCCTGTTCTGTCTGAGACTGTGCTGAACCACCTTCTTCCATTTCCAACAACATATCTTTGTGAAAAAGGGTTTTCCAGCTTATTGGTTACGAATTGAAAATATAGAAGTAGTCTTGTTATGGAAGATGATATTCGTTGCACTCTTGCAAGAATGCCCCGAGAATTTCTGATCTGGTGAGAAAGAAGTAATCTCAACCTTAGTACTAACATTGGCTTTTTACACATACTGTCACAATATAACAACGTAGTTTACTGTTGTTATATTAACACTGATGCCCATGCTACACCATGCTTCAAGACAAAATTTCATTTATTTGTAATTAGAAATAAATATTTCACAATATATTACATATTGTTTTTGTGATTAATCACTATGCTTTAATTATGTTCAATTTGTAACAATGAAAATGCATCCTGCATATCAGATATTTACATTATGATTCATAACAGTAGCAAAATTACAGTTATGAAGTAGCAACAAAAATAATTTTATAGTTGGGGGTCATCACAACATGAGGAACTGTATTAAAGGGTCACAGCATTAGGAAGGTTGAGAACCACTGGACTAGAGTAATCTACTGTTAGATAAACCCAAAGAGCCTAGTTTTGGGGATAAGAACCCACTATTTGACAAAACTGCTGGGAAAACTAGAACATAGTATGGCAGAAATTGGGCATAAGACCCATATCTAATACCATATACCCAAATCAAGTCTAAATGGGTACATGATCTAGGTATAAAGACTGATACTGTAAGCAATCTGGGAGACCAAGAATAGTTTATCTTTCAGATCTAAGGAGAGGAGAAAATTTTATGACAAAACAAGAGTTAGAGAGCATTATAAAATGCATATATAAAAATTTGATTACATTAAATTGAAAAGTTTCTGTACATACAAAGCCAATGTAACCAAGATTAAGAGGGAAGTGGGAAATTAGAAAAGAATTTTTAAAACCAGTGTCTCTGATAAAGGCCTCATTTCTAAAATATAGAGAAATGAGTCAAATCTATAAGAATACAAGCCACACCCCAGTCGATAAATGGTCAAACCATATGAACAGGCAGTTCTCAGAAGATAAAATTAAAGATATCTATAAGTATATGAAAAAATGCTATAAATCACTATTGATCAGAGTTGCTTTGATTTGCATTGTACCACATCTCACCAGCTAGACAGGCTAAGATGACAAGAGAAAATGGTAAATGCTGGAGAGGAGGTAGTAAAACTGGAACAGTAATGCATTGTTGGTGGAGTTGTGAACTCATTCAACCATTCTGGAGAGCAATCTAGAACTATGCCCAAAGGGCTATAAATAATTGCTTACCCTTTGACCTCACAATACCCCAGTAATACCACTTCGAGAGTTGTATACCAAAGAGATCATAAAAGTGGGAAGAAGACTTGTATGTACAAAAATATTTATGGCATCTCTTTTTGTTGTGGCAAAGAACTGGAAATTAAGGGGATGCCCATCAATTGGAGAATGGCTAAGTAAGTCGCAGTATGTGAATGTAATGTAATACTACTGTGCTATAAGAAATGAGGAACAAACTTCATATTTACCTGATACTGAATTAATGAGAAGAGAAGAACCAGGAAAAATCTGTACACAATTACAGACACAACGTATGTGTAACAAACAAGTTTTATAGATTGTACTCTTCTCAGCAATAAAAGGTTATAAGACAACTCCAAAAGACTCATGATTGAAAAAGATGTCTCCATTCAGAGACAAGAACTAGAAAGAAAAGAATTTGAATGCAAATTGAAGCAAATGACCTGCTCTCTCTTTTTTTGTTTTTTTGTGTGGTCTTGTTTCCTCTTTGCCATTGTTCATTTCATCAGTTATAATCTTTCTTTACAACCTAATGTCTAATGTGAAAGTATTTGCAGATCCTATACTTGATTGCATGCCACCATAGGGTGGGGATGGGTTGGGGGGAGGGAGATGGAAAGAGAAAAAATTTGAAACTCAAGGGAATGTAGAACTAAATCTTGTGAACTAAAAATAAAACAAATTAATAAAAACAAAATTTTGCTAAAAAAAAAAAAAAGAGATGAGTGTGTGACTAGGTGGCACAGTGAATAGAGCGCTGGCCCTGGAGTCAGGAGGACCTGAGTTCAAATCCAGCCTCAGACACTTGACATACTTACTAGCTGTGTGACTTTGGGCAAGTCACTTAACCCCAACTGCCCTCCAAAAAATAACAACAACAAGAAAAAAAGACATGAGACAGACTTCATAATAACCTGGACAGACTTATATGAACCAATGCTGAGTGAGAAGAACAGAACCAGGAGAAATTTGTACACAGTCACAGACACAACATATGTATGATGACTAGCTTTGATGGACTGGGCTCCTTTCAGCAATATAAGGTTATAAGACAACTCTGAAAGACTCATGATCAAGAGACATCCACATCCAGAGAAAGAGCTGAGGAGTCTATAGATGGGAGCAAACTACTTGCTCTGTTTGTTTTTCTTGTTTTGTTTCCTCTTTCCCAGTGATAATTCCACAGGTTATAATCCTTCCTTATAACCTGACTAATGATTAATGTGAAGTTATCTGTAGATCCTATATTTGATTGCATGCAGCCATGGTGGGGGGTGGGGGTGGGAGAAGAGGAGAAAATTCAAAACTCAAGGGACTGTGGCACTTAATGTTGTAAACTCAAAGTAAATAAACAAATTAATTTTTAAAAGGTGCTTTCCTTTTCACTGTCTCAGAGTTTAACTACACATAGCAGTTGGGTGAATAAGGGAACTTAGACTAAAAGTGATTGAAAAAAGCAAGTCAGTGGTATGTGGTAAACAATACCAACAACAAAACCAAATTAGGAGTCAGTTGACCTTTCAACAAATCCTAGATCTGATATTTACAACTAATTGGACCTTGATCATGTCATCTGATATTTCTAAGCATTAGTTCCTCACTTTAAAAATGTGGAGGAGATAAATAAGCATTTTCTGAGGTCCCTTTTAGCTTAAAACCTGATACTATATGTAGTATAGTTCTTAGTTCATAGCATAGTTCTTCCATTTCTTACCATAGAGATGAAGATGCTAGGGATGGATGTTTATGATTTTTTTAAAAAGATATTTCTATTTTTTTAAATGTGTTGACCACTATCTGTTTAAACATTTATTTATGTATTATGCCAGAAATAGTGCTAACGATGTTAATTATATGAATTGTCAAATTATTTTGATTCAATCACCTGTGTGGAGGACAAATAGGAGAAAATGGAAGAAGACATAGATGCAAAATGGTAGTATTTCAGCAGATTAAAATCACCACCTGGGAACGCAGAGCTAGGAAAATTATTGGTCCCTTTCTTGTTGTTTGTCCTTAAATTTCAAATAGGACCAATGACATCACGGGGTGATGTCTCGGCTCTTGTGTGAATTGAATTTAAGGAAGAGTTGCACAAAATCATCAGCCTCGTTTCCAGACTCATTGATGTCCAGCGTCAAGACAAAAATCAGGACAACCAGCAGAGTCCTAGTATGTAGTGAATGAACTTGGCATCTTCTATATCTGACCAAACTCTAAGCACTCCCCAGCTGCCAACAAATAATTCTCCTAATTGTAACAAATAATTCTCATTAGCTCATTATGATGTGAGAAGTCTTCACATACTTGGGATACACACCCCCTAACTTACTGACAAGTCTGTGGCCTACCAGTTACCTTCAACCTGGCTCATCCTGTCTTCAAAGACAGTTTTACTGAGTTATGGCAAATATAGCTCCTTGTTATCATTCCTTGGAGTCACTTGCAAGAGTTGAGTGCCAGGTGGCCACCAAAGATGGATGAGTATCCCTGAAAAGGATCCAGAAAGTCCTCACACCAGAGGTGCTACTCCTCCTTAAACAACCATGAACCCAGATTCTTTTCTTATCATTTTCATAAGCAAAGCTAGAATTATCACTAGAAATTCTCTAGGCAAAGGATTCAACAAGTATGGCTAGTTAGATTGTGGGCATTAAGGTAGGCATCTGCCATTTAATTTTGCATTTGTTTTCAAAGAAAACTAATCCTTCCTATTGGAGATGACTGGAGAAAAAGCAGCACCAAAAAGAAAAGGGATCGTTTAACTTCTAAAAGTGTGTGACTTTACAGCCTACTTATTCACTAATTTTGCATAGTAACCACAACTACCATATATAATATGAATGCAGAAAATCTGTAAGACGAGAAGAGAATAGGACAGTGGCAAAATAATAATTTTTGCAAATTTTGTAAATAAACTTTGTAAATTACATTACAAACATTATATGATTTGGTAGACACTATACCAGTATTTACATTAAGAAACTGAGACCCAGAGAAGTTCTAAGTTGGGCATGAGCACATAGCTCATGTCAAAGAAGAAATTTAAACTCAGGTACTTGTTGAAGTCAAGTCATTCCTTTATAATGCTGTATTTCTTGGCATTAAGACTGCTTAATATATAAGCATTAAGGGAAGGGCTTTTTTCGAGTTGGAGAGATCTGAACAAATCTGTAAGAAAATAAGACAGAGCTTAATAAGACAGAGATAATTAGACACAAAAGAAACAAGGATAACTGCTGAAGATGACAAGAAACCATATCTAGAACATATAATGAGAGATTATTTGTCTTGATGAAGAATATGAAGACTTCTTTTTACCCAAGACCATGGGAATTTACAAAGTGGGAAATATTACTAAAAATTTTTGGAGTAAAGAAATTGAAATTTTTGGTGCATAACCCAAACTTAGTCTGTGAAGGAGAAAGCTGATATACCTACTACAAATATAGGGGTAGGAGCAGGACTTGAGAACAGTGAAAAGGTTTGTAAGTCACTGTCTGGCAAGAGATTTGAAGCACATTAAAATAGAATAAAAGGATTACCATGGAAGAGGAGCAAGTGCCTCACTGAAATTACTCCATAATGCCTAGTCCATGCCAAATTCTAAAAGGGAAAATTTTTCTATGTCAAAATTACAGATATTATAGTCTGCTGGAGAGTATTTCAAAATTCTCTCTCTACTCAATAAATTTAAGGATTGAATTTGTCAATCTAACATTTCTTATGAGGAACAAATATGTTTCAGGTACAAATAGCCTGAGCAATTTTCAATTCATTAATATGGTGTTAATTGTTAATATTTCTATAAGCCATTTGGTTGAAATCCTCAATCTTTTAGAAAGATTTGTTTCTTCAAAGAATAATTAACTCTTAGGCTACTGATTCTTCTTCAACCTGAGCACTATTACATCAGTACTCTTATTAAATTAAATGTCAAAATTATTATTTTGCTCCCAACACTACCATTTCCCTTCCCAATAATAGTTTTCTGATGTCCCTAAGCAAACACATATTTATCTGTAGTGGCGTTAGTGTTAATTAAAACAAGAAATAATTTTAATACGCTTTCATTTAGCACAACAGTAGCCATATATGTATGTATCTACTTGTTGGCCTCCTTTCTGACCTTGAAAATTTGAAACTATTTTTCCCACTATTACATTGTATTATACTGAATGTTGCATTTCATAAAATAAACAAATATTTATACTCTAGTGTTGCTGTTTTTTGCTCTGTAGTTTTTAACAATATATTATTCCAAGAAAATATGCAAAATTTCTAGCTCCTAAAGAACACACTTGATTGACTTTTAAAGATACCACAGTGACTTTTCAAGTAGGAAACAAAAACATTTCAAAGATCATTCAAGCCTCCAATGAAACAAAATCTGCAGCCCTGAAGCCAAAAGGAAAGTGTGGATGAAAACCAGAGAAAAAAAAATAACAGCAAGAAATGAGAAATTGTTGCCATGAAACTGAGCAATTAATCATCAGACAATGCACAAGAACCTTAGGAGGGAGCTGGTAGCACAAAGGATTGTCAGTGATTATCCCTGAAGCTAGAAAAACAATGATAAGAACAGTTTTTATTTTTCTTTTTTCTTTTTTAGTTATTAGTCATTCCTATAAAGTTAAAGCAATTATCACAAATAATAGAATACTGAATTTGGAAAAAAAAATAAAGCTTGCTGTTCCCTGATTAAACTATTTTCATTTAAAGCTGTCCCCAAACTGTTATCAAAAGAAGGTAAAGTGACTGAACAAATTATATCATGAGTGTAAATAGTGTTTCCCTGTAAGAAATGAAGAAATATTTTCAGAGAAACCTGGGAAAATTTGGTTGAACAACTGCAAAGTGAAATGAGCAGAATCAAGAAAATTATTTATACAATAATATTATTCAAAAAATGAACATTTCTGAAAAACATCAGAATGTTCATCAATACAAATATTGATCCATGATTCCAGCGGCCTAAATATGAACACTGCCTACCTTATGGCAGAGAGAAGATGGACTAATGAGCAAAATTTGTTTTATTCCATTTATATGATATGAAGGTTCTATATATCTCTCTTGTAAATTTTATTCCTTGCCATGGTGGGGACTGAAGGAAAGAGAAAAATATAAATTCTTGATAGCTGAAAAACCTTTAATTCATGGACAGAAGTTGCATGGTCAAAAATCTGTGTATATATGGGCCATGTGGAATTTTTTGATTGCTAGCAATATTGAAATGTAATCTATTAAGCATTCAAATATGAATTTTGGTGATGTCCAAGTAGGATAATAACCCATACATAAGTACACAGTTATAGGCTAAAGAAAATCATACATCAGTTGTGATTAAATGAAAAAGAATATTGGTATTTAATAAAGCTATTCTTAAGAACTATGCATTTATGTAGCTGAGAGTGAGAATTTGGATTGCAGTAGCTTTATGTGCTTCCAACAAAATAAACAAAATGTTACTGGTTAGAAAAAAGAAAAACAACATAAACCAGCACATCTATCTCATTGTAAAGCATGTACTCCAAAAAAGTGTTTTAGAATTTTTACTTCTACTGGACTTGGAAGTCTTGCCCTGATAGTAAAATGATTAACCATAATAGAGAGTTATATTGAGATGCTGTGAAACAGAATTGTTTTGCTATTATAAAATTTCCTCAGTGGAGGTGAAATAATATAACCATGGACTTGCACCATCCCACATACCACAAAAAGGTAAAATAATTTTTCCCCAAGATATAGAAATGAATGTGTTTCAATGGCCTGGCAACTAACATTATCTAGACTCTTTTGAAAACATATGATCCATGATTAAGGCTAAACATTGAGGGGAAATGACTGTTCATTAAAGGTATCCTAGGATACAATATATGATTTTATGATACATTGAAAAATATGTCAAATATTTGTCAACTCAGTGTTGATGGTATAAAACAAGCGACTGTTGCCAAAAGGCTATATAATTTATATTAAACGTGTCTAAAGATCTAAAAAGTTATACATTTTAATGCATCTACATTTAATTACTTTACTTTGTTTCAAGTAATTCTTATACATTAAAATTTATTAATTTTTTATGTCTCCAGCTAAAGTGGAAAATGCAGACCATTGCTAGCATAAGAGAGGAAATTTTAATTAATTATGCTACATTCTATTATCTTTCTATTCTTATGATTATAGGCACTGCTTCTCCCCTACTCCTCCTAGAATGTGACTCAGTCATCTAACCCTAATGCTCTACCATATGTACTTCTTACCATAATACTTTTTTGTTATTTTTCAGAAATAGTTATTTCTTCAGATATTTGATTTCATTGCTATAGAGTAATTCCAAAAATGTGAACCCTCTCCACCAATGAAGCTATATTCTTAGAGTTCCCTGGGGCATTAAGTGGTTAAGAAGGGATTCCAGTCACACAGGTAATATATGTCAGAGGTGGAATTTGAACCCAGTTCTTTCAGAATCTAAGTTTGTCTATTTATCCTCTACTCTTTACTCCTTTTTTTTCCTATGCTAACATCATAGATAATCATCAGATTAGTTCTATCTTTAATTCTGTCCAAAACCTAACTTTGCACAGGAGATATTTTGTTTTCCTTAGGTTTATTTTTGGGTCTTATTGTCACTTATATTTTGCAACACACATAAGTCTTTCTCATCATCTCCTTTCTCTCTTCCTTCTCTAGTTCCATTAAGATAAAAGGTCATTAGGCTTTAGGCTATGGATACAGTTTCTTTCTGAAAGGGCTAAAGAAAACATGAAAGAAGCATCCTTATAGCTTTCTTAATTGCCAGATATATTTGTCATACTTTATGTCTTGACCAGTTCATTTCTAGGCCCAAATCTCTTCATCCACTAAACAATGCCCTCCATAACATGATATAACTGTGTTCTTGATCCTCCCTCTACTCCATTACCTTTTTCTGAATAAGTTACATGTGAATGACTTAGTGAAACTACTATATTAACTACTCATTATTATATTAATAATGAACCTAGTTTCACTAGCTCAAGCAAAGTTGATGATGCACTTTCTCCTCTTTGTAGAAGATGACTTTGTCCCATTGTCTATAACTAATAGTATAGAGAAGTTGCTGCCTACCAATTATTGTTGAAATAAAGAACTTAGCATCAGATTCACGCATACCAAAACAATAAGCATTGTACTGGGCAGACAGTCTGTACTTGAATAGATGGTATTGTACAATATTATTCATGGGGTAAGTTTATTTGGGAATATATTTTATGTTGCTGACTTCTAAACACACACTTAATATCAGTATGAAAAAAATCTCCATGAGCACTTTGAATGTTCTTTGACAGTTGAATCACATAATTGGCAAATCCAGTAATCATAATTATTTAGGCCCAAGTAGAGTGTTTTTCATTTTATATGGTATATAGTCAAGGGCTTTCATACATTCCAAGTTTCTTTCAGGAAAATACTTTTAGTCAAGCACTCAGGCTAATAACAAAATGTAATAGTCCCTCATTTGGGCATAGGGAGTTGTCAGCCTTCTATAGTTTCATATTAGAGCATCAACTCTGCTTTATTCAATACAGTATTTAAAATGAACATGATTTTTTAGTCAACAACACAAAATAATGGCACTTGTCACACACTCATCAAGGAGCAATAAAAAGAACTGACCACAACTTACTTGAGACATATCAGAACTTAGCTAGCTAGCTGACTTGGTATTATCTATCTCACTCAGTCCTCTCATTTCTATTTCTATATTGATGTAGATAAATCATCAGTATTTAAAATGACTAAACTATACTGCCTTGGAATCCTAAAGAAATAAATTCACTGAGCTAAATTTTAATGTGATGGCCTCAGCTTTGTGTATGTTTGTTTGTTTGTTTATTATTATAGCAGGTTAATATTAAAGTTGGGGAATTGAGGTAGAAGGTTGTGGTCAAGAAAAGAAGGACACTCACCTTGAGCCTAGGATAGTTCCTAGGTTAGAGTCCAAGTCTCAGGTGGAGAAAGCACAGGCATAAGTCTTAGAGCATTCGTAGTTTGGTTCGGAACCGTTTTCCATGGGAGAAATGAGATTTGACATAGACTCTGAAAGATAGTTAGATCTGAAGAGGTAGGAAAGAAAATAGTATAGCAAGAACAAGTAAAAACTCACACTTGCATAAGTGTTTTAAACTATGCCAAATGCTTGCATAGTTGTACATTAACATTGTGAGGTAAGTAGTACAAATTATTTAAGAAGCTTACCCTGAATATACAATATTTGTCTAAAGCGGGATTCATATCCAAATCTCTTGATTTCAAATCCACCACTATATCCAAAATTTTATATAGCCATTTCATAATAATATACAATAAATGACAACATTACTAAGATATTTCTATTATAGCTGGCACAGTATACTGGTATAGTAGGAAAATTATAAAATAATGAAAAATTATGTATCATCAATGTGAATGGAACTTTTTGAGAAGTTCTATCTTGTATATTAATATCAATGAGAGCAGAATCGAGTAATTATAAATATGTATATGGTATAATTTGATTATTTCAGAAATCCAAGAAAGCAAGATATTTATGATCTTACTCATTCAGTTATTTGGTTCATTGACAGTCACGAGTCTAGTTACCATTTTAATATTATCAATAGTGTGCTAGAACCAATGCAACTTCACTCATGAGAACTGATTGTAAATATGAGTACTTACATTCAGAAATCTCAAATGGTATACAAATCAGAGCTTATTTTATTGTTGATTTCCATCTAGACTTAAGAAAGTGATGGAGAAAATGTTACTGATAGAGATCAAATTTAAAAGTATGTGGTTTGTTTGTCTCTCCCTCACCCTCCCTGCCCAAGAGTTGTTAAATAATTTTCAGGATGCCTGGAAATAGTCATATCATTTAAACAACAGGCAATACTATAGGGTGTATAAAAAGTTTCACGAAAAAGACTTTTTTTAATGCCCTGTACAGCAAAGAAAATAGGTAAAACAAATATAAGGCTTACAGTGATAAATTCCTAACTTAAAAATCAAATATTAATTTATTTTTTATTATTATGGAAATTGAACAGCATGATTTTATAATGAACAAAATGGCATAATTAAGGAGTTTTACTTATATCATTGCCTGTATTTACCAAAAGGTGGTATCTTGCAAGTAGCAAAGTTATTACTCCAATTCATTTCCAACATTCTATAAGAAGAACTAAAAGCTGACACTGTCAAGTCAGTAATTTTCCATTAATAGGCAAACCTTTAGGCAAATAGATCCGAGTAAGTGATGATATGGCTGTAGTGTTAGAAACATGGTTTTCATATCAACAAATGTGTACAAAAGAGAATTTCCTGGATAATGTACCACCTGTTGCCACTGCCTCTTGGCTTTCCCATTAGCCATCAGTACAACCAGTGAGGCTGTCACACCGAGACTCACATACATACACACACATTTATGTTTTCATCAATAGATATGCATATGCCCCTCTATACATATCCCTACAAAAAGAGAAAAATGCCTTTTTTCAAAGTTCCAAATGTTTCTTTCAGCAATGTTATGTCAGAGACAAAAATGATATGCTTTCCAAACCAAATTCTATAAGGTGACAGAAACTGTTATAAATACTAAACTCAGTGAAGATTTTTTTCTTATTTAACAGTGATGCTTGATATATAAATTATGTTAAATCACATTATTTGATTATAATTATATTTCATGTTATATCTAATTTATAAATTATTCACAA
Source organism: Pseudocheirus occidentalis (assembly GCA_028646575.1). NCBI lineage: Eukaryota > Metazoa > Chordata > Mammalia > Diprotodontia > Pseudocheiridae > Pseudocheirus > Pseudocheirus occidentalis. Next base: position 130,156,909 of record CM053600.1, on the reverse strand, counting down.
AATATATCATGAGAGTCAAAGCATTGATGTCTTGATTCAGCTATAGATCTGAGGTAAGAAAGCTTTCTGATTATTCCATTATTATATGTGAGAAATGAAATGAATTGAAATGTTACCTAAATTGTTTTAAACCACCTCTGAAAGGTATCATGCAAAATGGTCCAGTGATGTATTGAACAGCCTCAGGAATATTTTACATGCAAAATATCCTTTAAGTCACAGTAGTGTGATATTCTTCCAGAACTAATGAAGTTCTAGTAAAATAAAATATACCTGTTAAGACACAGTGCCTATTATAAGAATGCCATCTATACATCCTTATGTTTAATTGTAATATCACACAAAATTTACAATAATTATAATACTGCACATTTTAATGTAAATTAAATTCTCTTGCAACTCTATAGTTGGAAGTATATTCAGAATGAATGAATTTTTCATTTCAAAACAGTAAATTAAGAGTGAATTTCTTTCCTCCTCCCCAGACGCAGTATAGATAAAAAATGAAGTGTGTATGTTGGGGGCAGGTATACATTGGGTATAAAATAACACATAAAAGCATCCAAGAAAAATTATATCAATTCTAAAAATATAATGGTATTTCTAGAATGAAATCAATTTCTCCAAAATTGATAATTAAGCATAGCATACAAAAAAACAAATGACAACAACAAAAAATAACTAATTCAATCACAGTGTATCTAAGATTGAAATAATCTCAGTGGCCTTCTAGTCCAACTTGTATCTAAATGGAAATTCCCTCTGCAATACCCTTGATAAGTAATTATTTAGCCTTAGCTTTTAATTTTCAGGGACAGTCACCCTACTAACTTTCAAAGCAGTTCTTTCCACTTCTTGGCTACTTTTGTTAGAAAGTTTTTCTTATTTAAAGGTGAAATCTGACTTGCTGAAAACTGCATATACTGCTCCTACTGTTATTCTCTGGGACTGAAGTGAGTTGTGGTTCTTCTTCATATGGCAATTTTTCAAAAGCTTCCCTAATCCTTATTTTCTCCCTACTAAACTTTCCTATTTACCCCAATTCATTCTTGTATATGTTTCCTATTCTGGAGATGCCTCTGTCCAAAGGCCTGCTTTCTGGATTTGTAAGTTCCAGCCCTGACTACCATTTCTGGAGTCTCCAACCATGCTGTCTTCATACTAGACTTCACTCACTTCCTGGATTTCACTACTTCTTCATCCAAAGCTTTAGCGCTGAGAGGATGGTAACACCCTCCCCACCCTTCATGTGTTGCTCTCTTTTGTCACATTCTCCCATGAAAACATAAACTCCTTGAGGGTTAGGAACTGTCTTGTTTTAAGTTCATCTAGTACTTAGCACAGCAACTAAAATGTAAAAGCTTAATCAATACTTTATGTATCTATTTATGTATCACGTATGGCCTTTTGTCCTTTCGATATTCTATACCATTGTAGAGGCCGAAGAAGAAAAAGAATCAAGATGAATATGGCAGCAAAACTTTATATTAACCACTGCATTAAGCATGGAGCAGCAGTCTTTGAAGAGATGAAATTGCCTATTTGTTTGTTTCTAAACAAACACCTGTTCAAAGTGCTGCTTAATAGTAACAGAATGAAATGACATCTTAATGAAGAGCATAATTTAATGAGGTGTTTCAAAAGATGAAAACCTGTGTTTGTACTGCAAGTTTTAGCTGATTTTCCCCCTCTTGTGAAGTATTTGTTCTAACTTAAAATGACTGATCCCCATTACTGCTGATAGATTAACAAAGAGGTTAATATTAGGAGCTGCCTGTGTACATGACCTTCATTAGCACTATATAATTATACAGAGGCTCCTTCAGCTTGACTTATCAGACAACATTTTATTTAGATGAATGGTTTCTTCTTACCTCAAATGCTTGGATGCATCTCAGAATGGGTTGGCACTTGGCAGCCTACATTATGATGTTATCAGGCAAAGTAATACAAATTTTAAAAATTATTTAAAAGAAGAAATGTGTCAAAAACTTTAAAAGTATAAAAACAGTCATGGCTTCAGGATGGGGAGGGAGGAGTGGTGAAAGAAATGAGTCTAGTAAAAATAAAAATTTATTCCAACAATTTGTCACCTCAGAGAGCAAATGTGACTCACATCAACCAGTCCCAAGTTTCAGTGTTGCTATGAAGCAGTTAAGTTGAAACAATTCATGAATCAGATCCATAGTTTTATAAAGGTCTTCTTTTTAACTTCCCCATAAATTAGGAAAATCTTTTGTGTTGCTATTATTTCTGACTTAGAGGCTGAGTGACACACAGTTCTCTTTTGTCTGGTCTCAGACAATTTGTTAATTTGAGAATGGAACTTTAGTCTTAGTGAAAGTTTCTCAACCGATTTCATTTCCTTAGTATGTGCTATATTCCCTTCTACAAAATATGTTTTGAGATAACATGTGTTAAGTGCTTAATAATAATTAGTTGGAGCAAACTAAGGTGTAGCAATAGCATGATACTTTTACAGGTCTTAGAAAGTATGTCATACTTCAGCTTTGTCCATGGTGTTGTACCGCAACTAATATAATTGGATCTTAGGGCAGTTGATCTAAATCTTTCAGTCATTGTTACAATGGAAGGAATTAATATGATCACTCAAGTGAAAGTTAAAAATCTTGAAAATTTTAGATACATGATTTGGGAGCTAATTCTATGATATTGTGTAGATAATGACTTAATATAAGTTATACATCTATGTTGCAAAATAGGTGATGAGAATGATTTGCTGTAAAATCTCAAGAGTATCTTTTAACACTAAATAACTAATATTTTGATCCTCATCCTGATTTAATAGTATTTTACTTCTTTGTTGATAGAGATTTTTAAAGGAGAAAGAGTTGAACCACAGGAAAACAAAGTAGTATCATAATTATTCAAAATAATTTCATTTATCTTGCCTAGCTACAAACTTCTTCTGATCTGTTATGTTCCAAGTCTATATCAGGTTATGACATAAAGATTTTCCTGTGATGTAGCAAGAGATTTATTCACCAAAGCAAAATCTGATTATTTTTATTCCTCCAGACTTACTGGCATGTGCTAACACATCTGAGAAAGATCTGTAATAGCGAGGATGGGAAAAAAAATAGTGTTATTTCTACAGTCAATGTTGACCCAGATAATTAACGAGAATTTCTCAATCCCTGATTTTCCCTTACAACTACCATTCTCCCCCTAAAAAAAGAAGAGTCAGTGTACTACATTTAGTAAAGGACTACCTTTAGAGTCAAGAGGATGTAGGTTCCAGTTGTACTTCTGACATATGGGCAAATCACTTCACCTCTCAGTACTTCCAGGTAACTCATTTAGAATTACAGATGAAATCTTTTGGTAGATTAAGTCACCACTTTGAGATTTTCCCACACCAAGTAATTCATAGTTCTTAACCAAACAACAATAGCAACAATTTTCATAACTTGTGGCCCAGGGTACAATGGAATCACTCCATTTTTTAACTCATGTGGACTACGTTTTATTCTATAGGGATGAACATAAGGTTCAATTTCTCTCTTTAAATTACGGCCTCTACCAAACAATTAATATACCCATGATGTAGTTTGTGTTTAGGTTTAGGTCTAGGTTCCTTTAGGACAGATATGATAGGTTTCTTTCAAAGTACCATGACAAAAGATTTACACATTGGAAAGGCCAGTGGAACTCAGCTAAATTTGGGGGAGAAAAGTGGGTCCTGCTGTCTGCCCCCAGGGCAAGAAAGCAGCAGAAGCAATGGCCCTGTAGCTGCCTCCACATGGCTGCTTCAGAGATTGAGGCCTGCAAATTAGAGGGGGGCCAAGCAATCATTCAGAGGTTAAGTGCTTTTGCCTTAATTTGCCTGGATCCGGATCCTGGTCTTGGATGGTGGTCTTGAGGTGTGTGACCAGTGAGCCAAAGCTGGTTGGGGCTGCAGAGACAGTGGCCTCCTAAAAGCTCTGACAGCTGCAAAAACCCCAGCAATTTGGGACAAAGCTCTCCCTCTGGGAAGCAGAGATCTACTGTGGCTCAAAAATTAAGTTAATTGACTGGCAACATGAAAAGGCAAAGGAAGCAAAGCAAGCTCAGCAATCCAACATTAGATTCCTTTTTTGGGGACAAAAAGGATCAAAGCATGGAGCAGGAGAAGGACAGCACAGTCAGAATTCCCACACCAAAAGCTTCCAAGAAAAATGTAAAGTGGTCACAGATGTAGAGGAGCTTAAAAAGGATTTTGAAAACCAAATTAAGAGAAGTGGAGGAAAAATCATGAAGAGAGTCAACAACCTGACTTTAAAAAATAGATTAACTCAAATGGCAAAGACCCAAAAGCCAGTGAGGAGAAGAATGCCTTAAAAAGTTGAATTTGCCAGATGGAAAAAGGATCTCAAAAGTTCACTGAAGGGAATAATTCCTTCAGAATTAGAGTGGAGCAAATGGAAGATAATGACTTTATGAGAAATCAAGATACTATTAAACAGATCCAAACAAATGTAAAAATAGAAGGCAATGTGAAATGTCTCATTGAAAAAAAAACAGTAACCTGGAAAATAGATCCAGGAGAGACAATTTAAAAATTATTCGACTACCTGAAAGCCAGGATCAGAAAAAGAACCTAGAAATCATCCTTCAAGAAAATTTCACAGAAAAAATGCCCTAATATTTTAGAACCACAGGGCAAAATAGAACTTGAAAGAATCCACTCATCACCTCTTGAAAAAGATCCCAAAAAGAAAATTCCTAGGAGTGTCATAGCCAGGTTCTGGAGCTCCCAGATCAAGGAAAAAATATTACAAGCTGCCAAGAAGAAACAATTTGAATACTGTGGAAATACAATCCAGATAATCCAGGATCTAACAGCTTCTACATTAAGGGATAGAAGCTCCTGGAATATGATATTCTGGAGATCAATGGAGCTAGGATTAAAACGAAAATCACCTACCCAGCAAAACTGAGTATAATGTTTCAAGGGAATATATGGTCATTCAATGAGCTGGAGGACTTCCAAGCATTCTTGCTGAAAAAACAGAACTGAATAGAAAATTTGACCTTCAAATATAAGAAGCATGAGAAGGTAAACATGGAACAAAAATCATAAGGAACTTACCAAAGTTGAACTATTTACATACCAATGTGGAAAAATGATAATTGTATCTTACAAAACTTTTCTCAGTATAAGAATAGGTGAAGGGAATAAATATATATATTTATATATACATACATACATACATATATATGTACGAATACATATCTGAGTGTGTATATATGTGTACATAGACAGAAGGCAGTGGATTAATTGAATAGGAAGGGATGATATTTTAAAAGGTGAAATGTGAGGTGGGAGAGGAATAGAATGAGGAGACAGGGAAAGACAGAATGCGGTCAATCATCTCATATAGAAGAGGCAAGGGATAACTGTTACAATGGAGGGGAGGAACAGGAAGGTGAAAGAGAATGAGTCAACCTTACTCTCATTGAATTTGGCTTAGGGAAGGAATGGCACACTCTAAATTGGCTATCTTGGCCTTCAGGAGAGTAGAAGGGATGAGGATGAGAGGGGGGGATGATGGAGGGGAGGACAGGGTGGGGATGGGAAGGTTGTTAGAAGCACAGACTTCTGTAAAGGGACAGGGACAAAGTAGAGAATAGAAGGGGGGAGGGGGAGAGAGGGCAGATAGGAAGGAGGGAAATATAGTCTTTCACAATATGTCCGTTGTGGAGATGTTCTGTGTAACTACACAGGTTCACCATATATTGAATTGCTTGTCTTTCCAGTGGGGGTGCGTGACAAGGGAGGAAGGGAAAGAATCTAGAATTTAAAGTTCTATAATCAAATGTTGAATATGTGTGTGTATTATTATTATTATTATTATTAATTACATTCAACTGGGAATTAAGATATATAGGCACTGAGGTAGGGAGACCCATCTTGCCCTACCCAAAAGTCAGAGGGGTGATGGGGAAGGACATAGGAGAGAACAGATTCGGGGAGGAGGTATACAGCGGGATCACTGTTTTGGGGTGGTGGGTAGGGGCAAAGATGGGGAGAAAATTTGTAACTCAAAATCTTGTGGAAATGAATGATGTAAACTAAAAATAAACAAAGGTTAATTAACAAGAAAGTGAAACAAAAAATTTCTAGCCCAAGACAATTTGGAAGGTCTGCAAGAAAGGTCTGTTGCACCAAGGAAAGAAAGAAGAGTAGTCCAGCGCAGTCTCACCAGTGCAGACTAGGCCCTAGAAAACCCGGAGCAGGCCTTGATGCAAAGAATCACTGGCAGTTGTGGCAATTTCTAGACCTCTCAGCCCACAGATGCCAAAGACAACTTAGGTTAGCAGAAAATGTCTGTCATACCTGGGTGAAAGGAGAGTATAAGTTCCACAAAGGCTAAACCAGCATAATCACAGCCCCAATCCAGGAGCTGGCCTAGGGAGTGACTGAATTAATAGTGGTGGCAGCAGCAATGATTGCTTCTAGAGATCTTAGGTCAAAAACAGTAAGGAGGTTGAACAACTGTTCAGTAGGTGGCTAAAGGGATATTTTTGCTAGCACTGGGGCAGGGCTCTGTTGCTTTGCCAATACTCAGATCTGAAGGAGCACTAATACACAAGAGTTTATGACCATAGTGGAATAGTGGACACTCCTCACAGTTCCAGAGCAGAAAAGAGTGTTTTTGGTTGCTCACAGCCCAGAGCACAGGTCACAGGAGTAAACACATCTCCTTAGATCACACCAGTTTGGAAGAACTAAAAACTTACAGGTCCCTAAAACTATCTCTAAAAATAGCTGCACAAAACTTGGGAAGCTTGGGACAATGCTTGCAGAGCCTGGAAGCAGAGCCCTACTTTAACAAAGAAAAGTCAAGTAATAGGCTGCAAAAGGTAGTAAACAACAGAAAAAGAAAACCTTTGATTATAGAAAGATAGTATGGCGACAAGGAAGATCAAAACAGACTCAGAAGAAAACAACAGAATTAAAGCTCCTACATCCAAAGACTCCAAGAAAAAACATTAAATTGTATCAGGTCATGGAAGAACTCAAAAAGGATTTTGATAATCAAGATAAGTAGAGGGAAAATTAGGAAGAGAAATCAGAGTGATGCAAGAAAATCATTTTTAAAATGAGTCAATAGCTTGGTAAAGGGCGCGCACACACACACACACACACACACACACACACACACACACACACAATGCTGAAGAAAATAACACCATAAAGAACAAGCTATACCAAATGGTATAGGTCCAAATAGCCCAAAAGGAGATTGCTTTATACAGCAAAATAGTCCAAATGGAAAAAGGAAGCCCAAAAAACTCACTGAAAAAAATAATTCCTTAACAATTAAAATGGAGCAAATGGAAGCTAATGACTTTATGAGAAATTAAGAAACAATAAAACAAAAACAAAGAAAACATAGAAGACAATGGGAAATATCTTGTTGAAAAAACAACTGACCTGAAAAAAAATCCAGGAGATGATTTAAAAGTTATTGGACTATTAGGAAGGCATAAAATAAACAGATGACAGCATCTTTCAAGATATTATAAAGGAAAACTTCCATGATATTGTAATACCAGAGGGTAAAATACATATTGAAAGAATATAAGACCTCCTGAAAGTGACCCTAAAATGAAAACTGCCAGTAATATTATATATAACCAATATCCAGACTTCCCAAGTCAAGAAAAAATACTGCAAGCTACCAGGAAGAAGCAATTAAAGTATGGTGGAGTCACAGTCAGGGTAACATAAAAGTAAGCAGTTTCAATATAAAGAAATGAAGGGCTTGTAATCTGATATTCCAGAGGGAAAAAGATGTAGGATTACAACCAAGAATCACCTCTCCAGCAAAACTGAATATAATCTATAGGGGGAGGGAGTGGGAATGTATATTCAATGATAGAGGAATTTCAAGCATTCTTAAGAAATCAGACAATATAGAAAATTTGACTTTCAAATACAAGAATCAAGAGAAGCATGGAAAGGTGAATGAGAAATCATGAGGAACTTACTAAGTTAAACTGTTTACATTGCTACATGGAAAGATATTTGTACCTCATGAGACCTTTCTCATTATTAAATTAGTTACATGGAGTATATATAGACAGAGGGCACAGCTGTGAGTTGAATGTGAAGGAATGATATCTAAAAAAAAAATAAAATAAAGGGTTAAGAGAGGTTGTACTGAAAGATAAAGAAGAAGAACTAGGTAAATTATCCCATATAAAAATTGCAAAAAAAAGTTTTTAGAGTGGAGAGGAAGAGGGAGGGGGGAAGTAAAGGGGAGTAAAAAGAACTTTATTCTCATCAGAATTGCCTCAAAGGAATACCATACATAGTCAATTGAGTATAGAAATCTATCTTACCCTACAGGGAACTAGGAAGAGAAGGGGATGAGAGAAGAGGGGAGGTGATAGAAAGGAGGGCAGATTCAGCAAAGGAACAGTCAGAAGTAAAACACTTTTGAGGAGGAATAGAGTGAAAGGAGAGGGAATAGAAAAAAAACTGGAGTGAAATAGGATGGAGGGAAATACAGTTAGCAATAGTAACTATGAAAAAAATTTGAAGCAAATTTCTCCAACAAAGGCCTCATTTATTATAGACATAGAAAACTGAGCTTAATTTAGAAAATAAAAGCCAAAGTGAGAAGAGCAGAAACAGGAAAAATTTGTACATAGTCACAGATACATCATATGTGTGATGACCAACCTTGATAACTGGACTCTTCTCAGCAATGCATAATTAAAAGACAGCTCTACAAGTCTCAGAATGGAAAGAGATATCTACACTCAGAGAAAGATCTAGAAAGACCAGAGTTTAAATGGAGACTGAAGCAACACATGCTATTGTTCTTTTTTTTTTCCCATTATTTGCTCCATTGGTTACAATGCTTCTATACAACCAGACTTATACAATGTGAAAGTGTCTGCAGATTCCATACATGATTGTACGCCACCATGGGGGGGAGGGAAAAGGAAGGGGAGAAAATCTTAAACTCAAGCGATTCTGTAACTGAATCTTGTAAACTAAAAGTAAATAAACAAATCAATAAATTTTTAAAATATAAAATAAAATCAATTCCCCAATTGATAAATGATCTAAGGATAATAATCAGTTTTCAGATCAGGTAATCAAAGCCGTTTACAGCTGTATGAAAATATACTCTAATTCACTAGTGATTGGAAAAATGCAAATTAAAGCATTTCTGAGGTACTAATTCATAATTATTATATTGACTAATAAGACAGAAAAGTTAAATGACAAATGTTGGAAGTGATGTGAGGAAAATGAGATATTAATGCATTGTTGGTAGAGTTGTGAATTGATTCAACCTTTCAGTAGAGCAATTCATTAAGATGCCCAAAGGGTTATAAAATCATGTATCCCCTTTGATCTAGCAGTGCCCCTACCAGGTCTATATCCAAACAGAAATTTTTAAAAGGACTTACTTGTACAAAAATATTTATAGCAGCTCTTTTCTGTGGACAAAGAATTAGAAAATGATGAAACACCCATCAACTGGGCATTGTGGTATGTGATTTTGATGGAATACTATCACACTATAAAAAATGTTGAAGATGCTCCCAGAAAAACCTGGAAAACTTACATGAACTGATACAAAGCAAAACAAACTCTGTACAAGGTAGTAGCAATATTGTAAGATATTGAGAATGACTTAGCTATTCTCAGCAATACAATGATCTAAGACAACTCTGAAGGACCTATGATGAAAATTGTTATCCTTCCCCAAAGAAAGAACTGATGCCTGAATATTGATTAAAGCATACTTAAGAGAAAAAAAAATCTGCTTTTGCTTGAATTTGTTTTCTTTGTGTATCTTTTCATCTACAGTACAACTATTATAACAGCTGTGCATGACTGTGATGAGGTATAAACTTAGGGTGCTCAAAACCCCAAAATACCAACACTCCGGGTCATTCCAAATAAATTCAACTCTCAGTCAAAGAAAAGCAAAGTTTGTTAAAAATTCCCCATATTGGGTAGATTCTGAAGGAGCCTAGGTATCTGTGACACTTGCATTGGGCAAGCAGGCCAGAGTAAGTCTGTGCTAGGTCATTCTATGGCACTCTCACACCACAGGGAGGCAAGATGGATCCTATATAAAGAAAGGTGGCAGGAGGAATGAGTTTGGGGACGGTCTTTAGGAGAAGTCAGATGAGGTCAGACTCCAGTAATGAATTTGGGGAAGGTCTTCAGGAAGAGTCCATGAGGCCAGACTCCAGTAATGAGTGATTATGATTAAGGGTCGAAGTTGCTGGAGGGTACCTGGAGAGAACAGCCATTTGTGGTCTAGGCCAGTTCAAGAGTGTATTGTGGGGGCGGCTAGGTGGCGCAGTGAATAGAGCACCGGCCCTGGAGTCAGGAGTACCTGAGTTCAAATCCGGCCTCAGACACTTAACACGAAAAACTAGCCGTGTGACCTTGGGCAAGTCGCTTAACCCCAACCTGCCCTCCAAAAAGCAAAAAAAAAAAAAAAAAAGAGTGTATTGTGAGGATCAAGGACTGGGACAGAACCACAATGAAAGGCCTATGGCCTCAGGCAATTGCCTCATCTAATGGGAAGACTCAAGAAGAGCTCAAGGGGATTCCCAGAGCCCACACCTTATTATTCCTCCCTCAAACAAATGGGACACAAAATCCTTTGGAGTAAAGGGTGGAGATCTCAGTTTCTGTAAGTGCTTCCTGCTGGCAATGGGTGTAGAGCTGTCCCTGCCTCACTGGGTCCAGTTCAAGGGGGTCAGACTTCACATTCAAGGGGTCAGACTCTGGAACGTGCCTGAGGTCAGGTCCAGTGGGCTAGAGAACTTGGATTTACATAGCCTTTGTGGTCATCCAGAGGTTAATGGCTTGAACCCTGGAGGAGACAAACCTGGCAAGGAAGTTAAACAAAGACCAAATAGGCACCAAAAATAGAGAAAGGACAATTTCCCTGGTAGTAATTAAAGATGACTATGGTAAGGCCAAAAAGCTTTCAGATATTCCTTTCCTTTCCAAATTGCTCCATGGACATTTAGTACATGGAAAGCAATAGCAGCCAAAAATAGGCAGTAACTCCCAAAGCCTATTCCTCTCCTTCCATGATCAGAGAGTACAAGGTTTTTCCTAGATTAGATAAAGCTGGAGTGGTGGTCAATTTAATTTTCAAAGTCTCAGAAGCTTTCACCTGTTGTGGGCCCCACTCAGACAATGAGAAAGGACCTTGAGTAGCAATTAATGATTGCAGTCCCTCTCAGGACTTGGGTTTAATTGGATATAGACCATGTTGGGGGAACACTTTAGTATCTAGGAGTCAAAAACAAATGCTGGGATGGCAGAAATAGTTCACCAGGAATTTCCTGATCCCAAACAATTGATTCAACTAACTCCCACACTCCTGAGGGAGCTTGGGAGGATCTGGGAGGCTTAACTAGAGAAAACTGGCTCCCAATTTCACCAACAGGTCCCTTCCCAACAAGGGGACAAGAGAGCATAAGGAAGGAGTGTTCAAATGACAGATCCTCAAATAGGCAGGAGACTGGATATGTCTGGAGACATCCCTTAGTTTCACCTCCCATGCCCCTGACCTGACTGGTCAAGGGGAGGGTAGAACCAGTTGGTTAGAACAGAAAACTTAGCCATAATAAAGTGGGTAACCTTACCTTCAGCCTCACTGCTTGACCAAAGTTCAGTGAGAGATGGAGAAAGTGGGAGTGAAGAGGTTAGGGTTAGGAGTGCACGAGACCCCAAAATACCAACATGCTGGGTCCTACAGAAAGAATTCGACTCAAAGTCTTCTCTCAGCCAAAGAAAAGCAAAGCTTGTTCAAAGTTCACCATATTGGCTAGACTCTTAAGGAACCTAGATAGATATAAGGCTTGCATTGGGCAAACAGGTCAGAATGAGTCTGTGCTACATCATTCTATGGCACTTTCACACAGTAAGTCTGTTCTAAGTTGTGGGAGGAATCTGGGGGTGGTCTCGAGGAGGAGTTTGTGGAGGGTCTTTAAGAGGAGTCCATGAGGTCAGACTCCAGTGGGAAGTTGCAGGAGGCTACCAGGAGACCATAGACAATGGTGGGCTAGGCCAGTTCAAGGGTGGGACCAGAGGATCAAGGGTGGGGAACTGCTGGAAAAGAGGGCTAGCTAAAGACTTGAGCAGAACCACAAGGAAAGGTCTATGGCCTCAAGCAAATGCCCTTTGTGATAAGATTCCAGGAGGGTTCTAGGGGGCTCCCAGAGCCTGTACCACATCAGGAGCACTGCCAAAGTCCAGGCTTTCCCATCATTCCAAGTCTCAAGAAGACCGGAGGACAGGGTCTTGGGAAGTGGCTCTACCACTTTTCCAATCTCGGGGACAATCCTTCCACCAATGTCCCCCCTGGTCCAATGGGCACAGTTCTAGAGGCATCAGTTACTGGGGCTCTTTCTGGAGGGGTGCTCTGGAAGGGCATTCCTTGGACTAGTGATTCTCCTTGGTGCATTGAAAGCAGATTTCCCCACTGCCCAAGTGACTGGGCTTTGTCCAAGGGGGTGCCCTGGAGGGGGTGAGGGGGAGAGAATGGTTGCTAGCCATGGGAGCAGCCAAAAATCTAGTGTGTTCTCTGTCTCTGGTTTGTTACCTTCAGGACTTGAATTAGGGCGTAACACTTTCTCCTCTGCTGCAACTAGGTCCCTGTTGTTAAAGACTCTGAAGGCCATCTCCAGTAATTGGACCTGAAGTATCTGGTGTCCCATTGCCAGTATCTACAGTTTCCAGCTATACTTTTTAATAGCTTCTACCTGTAGGTCTTGGAAAATGGAAGGGTTTTCCCTTTCTCTCTGAGTAACCCCTAACCTTCTAATAATTTATTTGCTTTTGAAATGCAATTCTTAGATCCGACTGGCAAGGGGGAAGGTCAGCTGGCACCTGAGAAGGGGAAGCAGTGAAAATGATGAGGTGTAGGCTCTGGGACTCCCCCCCCCCACCTTTTTGAGCTCTCCTTGAATCTTTGAGGTACAGTCTCTGGGAAAGTAAACCTTCCCAGGGAAGACATTTGCCTGAGGTCATGAGCCTTAAGTTGTGGCTCTGCCCAAGTCTTTAGCCTTCCTTTGTACCAATAGTTTCCCACCCTTAATGTTCCTGTTCCCACCCTTGAACTGGCCTGGCCCACCA
>CM053600.1:130110032-130143271 GCA_028646575.1 Pseudocheirus occidentalis | reverse complement strand
TAAAACAAACAACTCTGAACACTTTAGGAATTCTGATTAGTAAAAGGGTCAACTATGATACTATAATGGAATATGCTACCCAAATTCTAATAGAAAGGTAAGAGATTTAAGTATAGAATGTGATGTGCGAGTATGACTGTTTTCCTCTTGACACATTGACTTGAAATTGTGTTTTGCTTGACAGTATATGCTTGTTGTAATAGGTTTGTTTGTTTTCTTCCTTTCATTATGCTGGGGGTAGAAAAAAAGGCAATTTGTTCCACTTAAAAAATAAAAATGAATTCTAAAAAGATTTCCTGAGCAATGTGTTTATATTTACTGTATTAATTTTCACTTTATTGTATAGTAGTATTTGTAAAAATGATGTTGCATAGTTCTAGTTTTTCATGCATTTATTCATTTGTTGGGAAATTCTATGTGACCAAAATTTTAAAGTCACTTTGTAATGCTTGGAAATACATTTATGTTTTAGTATCTCATTCCAAAGGCATCTTTGATTTGCTAAAAAAAAAAAAAAAAAAAAAAAAAGTTTTTAATTACTTGTTGATCACTGTTTTCATCCTTCCTTGTCTTTTTGTTGGATTTATCTAGCACCGAAACAGGAACATTAAAATCACCTAATAGCAGTTTGCTCCTATGTAACCACTATTCCAATGCAATAAGCTTTTCTTTTAGAAGCCTTATACTATGAAATTTGGTACATACATGTTTAGTAACAATATTACTTTATTATCTACTGAACTTTTAAGAATGACATAGCTTTTTTTCAATTGAACCATTCTATTCAGTACTTATCTTAGACACACAAATCTTACCATTCTGATGGTACGAAGGGAAGAAGAATTAAGAAATAAGAAGCCTCTTCATGAGGGTGTTGCTATTGTTCAGACCTGTCTAGGTGTTTCTAACCCCACTTGGAGTTTTCCTGGCAAAAATATTAGAATGAATTGTCATTTTCTTCTCCAGATAATTTTGCAGATGAGGAACAGAGGCAAACAGGGTAACATGACATGTCCAGGGTCATAAAGCTAGTAAGTATTTATGGCTGAATTTGAACTCTAATATCTTTGCCAAGAAAACCCCAGATACTATAACAAAGAGTCAGAAACTAATGAAATGACTTAGCAGCAACAACAAAAAACTTCTTGATTCTAAGCCTAGCACTTCATCTACTGTTCTGTCCACCTTACTGTGAAGGATGGAAGAGAAAAGTGAAAAAGATGACTTGAAGCTCAAAATAAAATAATAACAATAATAATAATTTTAACAACTAAGGGGCGACTAGGTGGCACAGTGAATAGAGCACTGGCCCTGGAGTCAGGAGTACCTGAGTTCAAATCTGGCCTCAGACACTTAACACACACTAAAAAAAACTAGCCGTGTGACCTTGGGCAAGTCACTTAACCCCAACTGCCCTCCAAAAAAAATATAATAATAATTTTAACAACTAAGATCTTCACAAATGACTCCATTACTTTCTGATAAATAGAAGCAAAAGAAATGGAAGCATTGCAGATTTTATATTCTTGGGCTAAAAGATCACTGTAGATGGTGGCAGTAGTCATCAAATTAAAAGATGCTTCCTATATCAAGCGTCTTTAATATGCTATTAAAAGCAGAGACATCACCTTGCCAATAAAGGTTCTTACACTCAAAGCTATGGTTTTTCCAGTAGCAATGTATGGTATAGCTGTGACAGTTGGACTAAAAGGAAAGCTGGGCATCACATAATCCACCCTTTCAAATTGGGATGCTGAAGAAGACTTTTTTTGGATAAGAAAGTGTTTTGTTTTGTTTTTTAACAACAAGGAGATCAAATCAAGCAACATTTAAATTAATTCAGATATTTCACTGAAAGTTCAAATACTAAATTTGAAGTTTAAATACTTCGGTCACACAATGAGAAGATGGGACTCCTTGGAAAAGACTCTGATATTGGGAAAGATTGAAAACAAAAGGAAAAGGGGATGGCAGAGGATGAGATATATTGATAGTGGCATGGAAATAAACATGGACGTAGACAGACTTCAAAAGACAGTGGAGGATAGAAGGGTCTGGAGTATTTTGATTTTTGGGATCACAAAGGTTCTGACACAACTGAACAGCTGAACAATAGCAATAAGAATTCAGTACTTAACTTAGCTGGGTTTTTTTTATTTGGGAATTTTTATTGTTACCATATTATGATGCTTAAAACTCCTAACTTTTTGAGAGAATGTAAACAATGTAAAAAAAAAAAGTAAAGAAAAAAATGCTTATTCTCTTTTTTACTCCATGTGAGCTTTTAAAATATTTCAGTTGTTTCCTTGTGCTATGTATATAAAGAGTACCTTAAGGGCTAAAAAATTATATTAAGGGTTGCTTTTCCAGGACTTTGCAAAGCCCTTAGTTTATTCAGTAATCTGAAGGTGTCCTAAAGTCCTTTTCCCCCTTATCTTGAACCTTTTGCTTCCCTTATCCCATGTTTCCTGGGTCCTGTAATTTTTAAACTGTATCATTCTGTCCTATCCTTAAATCCCTAAACCATAGAGAATTCTCTTTTGTCTCCCTCATCTCATCCTGTCTTTCATCTTTAACCCCCATAAAAAATTTCTAAAATTACATCACCATTCTGAAACCTCTATATAACTCCCCAAATATCAGGGCCTCATTTAGCTTTCTTGCTAGGATATCTCAGCTACTTTATGTAATAAAGCTTCCAGTAGCTACAGAGAAGATCTAAGTGAATTCTTAAACACCTGAACCAGCTCTCCCAACTCTAAACTTCAACATTTACATGCAATAAATTGTTGGGATGTGTTATTGATTATAACTTAATTTTCAATTTTTATTACATAAATTATTCCATTAATACCATGAGTATTGTTAAGCTGTTAACCATTATTAAGCTGTTTTCGTCTATTTTATATTTCTGTGCTGATCACCTCCACATGCACATAAATGCATGTGAATTAATGGATCCTGAACCCCTAAAAAAAGAAAGGAATAAAGGAAGAAATCCCTAGGTTCCCCTTTAGATTCTAACATTATTAGTCACTTTATCGATATATTTTTAATTGTTTTTATTTTGGGGAAAGGGAATGGATGGAGACGAGAAAGAAATAGGTGTCACTATGTACCTCTTGCAGAAGAACTCAAGACATCACAATATTCCAATACTATACTGAAATTGAAAGTTTATGACCAGACATGCCATTACTTTGGAACTAGATGTTCCCGGATGTGCTTGCCTAGACCTTTCAATTTTGTTTCTCTAACTCTAGGAAAAAATCACAAGGTAAACACTCATTTATTCCCTGCTTTGAGCTGTTCTCTCTAAAAGGGTTTTTGTTGGGTCACACCTCCTAAGTGCTTTATTATTTAGCAGAGAGTTAGATGTGATAATTGGTTTATTTAATATACTTTGTAAATTCTTTGTGAGAGCTGGCTTATCTTTCCATACATTGATCTAGCTGGAGCCTTTAACAGAATCATTAACATAATTTCTTGTTTTTTATTCCCAGTAGGAATCCTACAAGGGGTTCACCTGCATATCTACTGGAAAAACAAAACAAAACAAAAATGGATGTGAGAAAGCTCAGGACTGAAAACACATGAGTTAAGGTACAAAACCAATAATCATTTAAAATTTATTCTCAGTTTTGATCCTTCTAAGTACAGAAACACGGTTTATACTTTAAGTCATAACCGGTTTGTTAAATGTGTTTGTTTATATAGGAAAAATAAGAATCCTAATTATAAAATAAAACATAAAATTTAGATCCATTATGATTCATTTTATTGAAATAGTTACTGGGGCTGTCTAGAAAATGCCTTCTTTGGGAGAAATACTAAATTAAAAATAGATGGGTTGACACTTTACTAGAACAAATTATTTTAGACAGGAATTGTAATGACAGAAGACTAATACATTAAGTATGACTTAGCGCTCTTAAGAGACCTGTAGGAGAAAGTTCACTTACAAGATAACCAGCTGAATTTTCTATCACAGGGATTATTTTACTCATCCTACAAGGATATTTTGAAGAAAAAAGGGCACCATTCTGTCTTTCCCTTATTCATAACAATTCATTTTTGTTTTTGTTGAGTTATTTTTCCGTGAAGTTCAACTCTTTGTAACACCATTTGGGGTTTTCATGGCAAAGATAATACAATGATTTGCCATTTCTTTCTTCAGTTTATTTTGCAGACAAGGAAACTGAGGCAAACAGGTTGAAATGACTTGCTTAGGGTCACACAAGCAAGATTTGAACTAAATAGAGATGAGTCTTCCTGGCTGCAAGCCCAGTGCTCTACCCACTAATCCATCTCATTCAATAATAATAATGACATGGTAACTGATTTTACAAGGTATTTTACAAGTTACAAAAGAACATTCTCATTCACATCAATTGACTGAGGTAAGTAATGTAAGTATTACCCTTATTTTATAAATAAGGAAACAAAAACTTAGAGAAAATAAATTTTTTGCACCAGGTCAAACACCTTATAAATATTCAAATGAGGACATAAATTCAGGTCTTCTGACTCCAATGCTCAAGGAGTTGTGTTTTGTGTTTTTTATATGAATGTTCAATAGAAAAAAGTTGCTTCATAGCAAATTAAGTCAAAGTCAATTTGTCAAAGACTCATAATTTCATCCACGTAGGAATTCTCTTCACCCTTTTAGGTTGCTACCTCTAACTCTGTAATTCAGAGTCCAAGAGACTTGACTTCAACTCAAAATTACTAAGTGACTCACCCATGGTCAAGAAAGTGTCAAAAGTGGAATTTGAGCCCAAGTCTCCCAACTCCAAATAAAGTTATCTATTCACCACCCTTTACTACCTCTAAGGAATTATTTTAATCAATTTATTAATTTCAATAATTCAATTTCAGAAAGATAATGAAAAAGTTTTAGGAGTTAAGGTAAACAAAATATTGTAAACTTAACATATTTATATGTAAATCTTTAATACAATATATTTTAAAAGGCTTGATGAAACAATTGATTTTCAGAGTTATAATTGTGATGAACAGGAATATAATTGGTGGTGTGAGGAAGATACAGAATATTTTTAATTATTGTGATTGTTATTGTCATTATTTACAATAAACAATGCTCACCCAAGGTAATTTTTTCACCTTTCTGCAAAGTCAATGAACATCCAATTTCCACCTCGGGGGTGATATGGGAGTTCATTCTCAGCATCCACTTAATCCTTGGTCTCTCAGCTGAGACTGCCAGCAAGGATACCAATTAGTTACAATCGTCATGGTCATTTCTTTGATGTGGCCATCTGTCCACTAAGAACTAGAATACTATGAACAACTCATTTCACACAGGCTGTCACACAGCTGCCAGATGGTAGTTATACTTGAAATCATTGTGACCCAGTCTATATTCAAACAATAGAACTAATAACAAAAATAGGCTTATTGAAGGAACTTACAAATTTGACTTCCGAAAAATATATGAGGATATGGACAAAGTTGGCTTCTGACCAAGAAGTGAAAGTCAAGTAGGCACAAGATTAATCACAGATTTTTTTTTAACTATGAAAATGTTAGTAGAATCACTGTCTTTAATTTCATAAAAGAAACATATAAATGTCATCAGCTTTTGATTGTCTCTGTATGAGGCTTATTCCTTCTGTGCCTGGAAACATTAGGTGTTTGACCCTGGGCAAATAACCTGATTTTTCCACTTCTCAGTCTAGTTTTGTTTTATCTGTAAAATGGGGATAACATTAGAGCCTACCTCAATATTGCTGTGGGGGGAAAATAAGATAATGTGTAAAGCACTTTACAATCCTACAACTTCTATTAATGAAGGTGATAAAAATGATGATGATCATCTATGACTAATTTAATCTATTTGACTTCCATCATGCTATGGGCTCTGTCTGATCCATAAGAACAAAATTCCAGGACAGGACAAAGAAGCTGGCAAGAGTAGTGCAGTGGAATGTACTGAGTTTGGAATGAAGACCTGGGCTTGATCTTTGACTCTACTGTCTACTACCTCCTATGTATACTTGAGTAAGCTACTTCTTAGGGTGTCAATTTCATTATCAGTAAAATGGAAATCTACAGCTAGATGATTTCTGAGGTCTCTTCCAAAGCTAGATCTATTACCCTGTGAATCTGAGGAGGCATTACAAAGAGGACTCTTCCTTATCTGTGCTTCAAAGAAAATTAATCTCAGTATTAAATGAATATGAGTAATAAAGAGGCAAGTGAAATTACAAGCATGTGCAAGTCTGTATATATGTATACAAACTTTTTTTTAAAAAGGATTTAATTAAGTGAAACAAATAATTAATAATAAGAATATGAACTGGTCATTTTTACAATTTGAGATTTTTCAGGAGTAGATATTACTTATTGTATTATGTGAATGAAGTAATCAGAATTGAGTTTGTGATTTTTATACCTATGTTGTTTATTCATGAAATGCCACACATGGAAACATGGAGTAGTGAATCATTAGAGCAAGTTTTGAATCCTGGTTTCGACATATAATAAATACACTGGATACCATGGAAAACTTATTTAACCTCTTAATTGTCCATATGTAAAATGGAGATAATAATATCTACATCTTAGAATTAGATAAACAAATGAAATAAGATATCAAAATGTTTTGTGAACTTTAAAAAGTTATATAAATTATTAGTATTATTACTTACCTCTTAGGGTAATTGAAAAGACTGTACCCTCTACACCTTAAAGGACTATGAAAATGTGAGGATATTATTGTTGTTTATAGTATAGGAAAAAATTCTGACAGTAAAGAACAAAAAGGAATAAGCCGGGACAGGAATTGCTATTTGTGATTCATAATCATGAGCTCAGTTCAGATATCAAACCTACTAAATTGCTGAAGTTCTAGCTACATTAAAAAACCTATTTGGCCCTTTGACCCAGCAATACCACTTCTGGGGAGGTATCCCAAAAAGATCATACAAATGGAAGGAGGATCAGTAAGTACAAAAATATTTATAGCAGCTCTTTTTGTGGTGACAAAGAATTGGAAATCAAGGGGATGCCCATCAATTGGGGAATGGCTGAATAAGTTGTGGTATATGAATATAATGGAATACTACTATGCTATAAGAAAGGAGCAGAAGGACTTCCTAATAACCTGGAAAAATTTATGTAAATTGATATGTAGTAGGGGAGCAGAACCAGGAGAACATTGTACACAATTACAGACACATCGTATCTGTGATGACTGACTTTGATGGACTGGGCTCCTCTCAGTAACGCAAGGTTATAGGACAACTCCAAAGGACTCAAGATGGAAAAGGCTATCCATAGGCAGAGAAAGAATTAAGGACTCTGAATGCAAATTGAAGTAAACTATTTGCTCTCTCTTTCATTTTGTTTTGTTTCTTCTTCCTCCTTATTAATGCTATTGGTTATAATTCTTCTTTACAACTTGACTAATGTTTAATGTGAAGGTATATGTAGAACCTAGATCAGATTGCATGCTACCATGGGGGGGGGGGTTTGAGGAATGGGGAGCAGAAAAAATTTGGAACTCAAAAACTTATGAACTAAATACTGTAAACTAATAGTAATTTTTTTAATCAGGGGAAAAAAACCTCTTTGAGGGAAAATCTGTATTCAAAGCAATAACTTTTTATTAACAATAAATTAGTACTCAAAGAATCTAAAGCTGAAAGAGATCATCTAGTTCATTATACTCTCTTTACAAGGAGGGAACTGAAGTCAAGAAGGTTGGAGTGGTTTGCCCAAGATCATATTGACACTCTGTGGCAGAATAGATTCAGAGGGCTTGGATACAAATCTTGTTTCTACCACCAATTACCCGTGTATCCTTCAATAAATCACTTAATGTCCTTGGCTTGCAGTTTCCTAATCTATAAAATAAGAGATTTGAAGTATATGATTTACATGGTCCCTTCTAACTTAGTCAGTCAGTTAACATTTACTGATCATATTCTATGTATTAGAAACTGTTCTAACTACTGTCACATAAGTCTATGAATAAAATTAAAGTCTCTTTTAATTAAGTGAACTTTTTTCCCTATCATCACTAATCAACTATTTTAATTAATTCAAGCAGCTTTTTAAAAATGGTGTGTGTGTTTGTGCCTGTATGTGTGTGTATAGACAGAAATAGACACATATCAATATTCAGTCAAATTCACTGGCCCATTTACAGACATAATAAACCAGTGCATATATAATGGTAAAGGAAACGGTCTGAATTTTTATCTCTTACTGTCTATTTGACTCACTTCATAATTAATTGTATGACATCCTGTGATGTCAGTTTTTCTTATTTAATTCCCATGATTATTTCGTTTTTTCACAGATTCATGACTTACCTAACGTAATTTTGCAATTGAATGTAGTTTCTTGAGGACAGAAATTGTTTCATTTCTTTACTTTTTTTACCAGGAATCTAGCAAAATTCTTGGGTATCCAGGTGGTATTGAATAAATACTTTCCAACTGTTGATTAGGTAATCAAGAAAAATTTAAGTTTCTTGACTTTAGATACCCTCAAACTAATACAATGCTTGGAATCCAGAAGGTGGTTTTGTTTTGTTTTATTAAAATAAATTTATTATTTATACATTTTTACCATTTCTTTGTTTAACTAGAATTCTAAATTCTTTACCTCCCTTTTGCCCTTCCCCTACCCATTGAGAAAGCAAGCAAAATGATATCAATTATATATATCAAATCATGGAAAAAGTATTTCCATGTTAACCATTTGCAAAAAAAAAAATGCAGGAAAAATAAATTGAAAGAATAATTATGCTTCCATATGCATATAGATATCATTAGTTCCCTGTCTGGAGGTGAATATAATTTTCATCATAATTCCTCTGGAATTGTCTTAGATCACTGTATAAACCATTCACAGTAGCTTATTCTACAATGTTACTGTTACTATATACAATATTCTCCTGGTTCTGTTCATTTCAGTTTGCTGGCTCTGCTACATTCTATGATCAACACTGTCCCAATCTTGCCATCACCTTGGTGAGACATACCTTTCCTGACTATCCCGTAAGTTATCTTGCCCTGGAAAATTGTTTCACATAAAGTTTTATTGATTTTGCTGCACCAAATTTTGATTTGAGTCATTATTCTAAAGTTTTTTAGAAGGAGATTTGGGAGAGCTCAATTGAGTGCTTCATTACTCCACCATCTTGGCTCTGCTTTCCAAGACTGCATATTATATAGAGGTTTGCTGGTAAGTTTTTAGCAATTAGTTCTTTGAAAAAAAATATTAAACACCTAAGTTTAATGTTCATTACTAACATTTTTCTCCATCAATTTCTTAAGTCTATCTATTCTAGACAATCAATAAAGCAATAATTGAAGTCCTGAATTGTATGTAGTGTTTGCTGCTTTCCAAATTTTAAATGCTTACACAGAAAATTTAGCAATCACTTCTTGAATACCCATAAGAGTTGGCTCCAGCACACCATTGAATCACCACCACACCCTTTCCGCAATTTTCAATCTCTCCACTCACAGTTATCAACAAAAACCATGTTAGGAAAAATGTTATTCATCTCCAGAGAAAGAACTGTCTAAATGCAGATTAAAATGTTTTTTTTTTTTACTTTATTACTCTTATTTTTTTTTCCTTTTTCTGGTCTGTTTTCTTTTGCAACATGGATGATACAGAAATGTTTTATATTACATGCATGTATAATCTATATAAAATTGTTTTGTTTCTAAAGAATGGGGATAGGAGGAGGGAGAGAGGGAGAAAGAATTTAAGACTCAAAAAATGTTAAATAAATTTGTTTACATGTAATTAAAAATTACATGCATAATACCAAACTTTTGATTCCCCTTTGCCCCCCCCACCCCCAGATTTCTAGCAATCACTTCCTTCTCTTCACTCACACAGTCATATCCCTGATATACTCAGTTCAGGCTTTCATCACCTCTGGACAGCACTACTATTAGGCTTGGCATAATACCAGTAAAGCAACATCAAACAGAAAAGACAAATCCTAATCATCCTACCAAATGAAGAGTGTTTATAAAATAAGCATGCCAGCGTTAAATTGATTTAGCCATGCTTGACAAATTCTAAGCAACTTCACTTGGAATTATGCCACAGATGCACTGTTGGACAGGTTTCATCTTGACTTCCTATGGAAAGTATGTGATTTGTGATTTTTAAAAAAATGTGAAAAACTCCTACTATGAAAGTCCTTACCAGGAATGCAGAAGGACAAGCCATCTATGATTAGGAGGTAAAACTCAGGTACCTGAGGCAAAGTAAGTGGCATGTCCACAGCAAAACAACTAGGTAATATGAGCTTTAGGACTGGAATCCAAGTTCTCCTGACTCCTTAGACCAGCATTCAATCCCCTAATTTGAGCTGCCTTTGTTGCTATTAAATAAAACATTAAAATTGATGAATATGAAAAAAAACCGATTGAATGTTTTTTCTTTTTAAAGATGTATGTTAGCCCTAGTCCTTGAGCATTAATTTTGTCATGCTTAAATAGTAAAGTAATATTTATTTAGGGTAGCTAGGTGGCACAGGGGATAGCATGCTGGATCTGGAATAAGGAAGATCTGGTTTCAAATCTAACCTCAGACATTCACTAGGTGTGATCCTAGGTAAGTCATTTAACCCTGTTTGTCTCGTTTTCCTCATCTGTGAAATAGGTGAAAAATGAAATGGCAAACTACTTCAGTATCTTTTTTTTATTGAAATGCATTTATCAAAATATTTTTAAAAACAAACACTAGTTCAGACACCAGATTAAGAACCTGTATTCTAAAAGAAAAATTTCCAACATAATTCTTAAAGAGGCCATGGGGGCTGGGACTGGGAAGAAGTAATCAGGCTCACCTTCCCCGCCTCTACCCCCAGTGCAGAGATGCACCCTGCTGCCTTTTACATATTGCTTTATGTTTTCTTAAATGGCATAAAGACCATGATTCTCTATAATACCACAGATGTCTTGCATCTTGTAGGCCTGCAACATGATTCTCTACCAAATCTGACAATTAAGGCAACTAACCCTGGGCCTACAGCTCTGAGGTCCCACCCCCTTCCCTCAGCTGCATTACTTCTCACTGGAGTTGGGGTAGGCATTGGCATCTAGATATTTGGTAAGGTCAAATGTAAGTACCTTACTGATAACACAGTCCCCTTGTTCAGGATAGACACCAATCAGACTCTCAGCTTTGGTATAAAATTCTTCCTTCAGTGAAATGACAATGGCTTGAAAGTTGCAAGTTGTCTGTTCTTTTATGTAGTTTGCAACCTTGCCAATGTTTGTGTTATCTAATGCTGCATCAATCTCATCTAGGACAAAGAAGGGGGCTGGTTTGTAGCTGTGGATGGCAAAGAGCAAAGCAAGGGCTGCTACAGTCTTTTCCCCACCAGACAGGTTGTCCATGGTCCGGAATCTCTTGCCAGGGGCTACACAGTTGTAGTTAATCCCATCCAAGTACGGCTCCTCTGGGTTCTCTGGCCCTAAGAAGGCCTGAGCACTGCTATTGCAGGACAGGGCTTTGTAGATCTCATCGATGTTGGTGGCCACAGTTTCAAAGCAGGCACTGAAGCGGTCAAAGCGTTCCTTTTTAATCCGTTCAAAGGTATGTTTAGCTTTCTTGGCCCGCTTGCGAGCGGCCTCAAACTCGCCTGATGTCTCCTGGAACTTGTCACGCACACTCTCCAGTTTCTCCATGGCCTTCATGTTGGGAGCTCCAATGCGCTGCAGCACAGTCTGCTGTTCAGTCAGCTTCTGCTGCAGTGTGTTTATTTCCTGCTTAATTTCTTCTTCAGCCTGAGCTTCTTTTAGGTCCTTACACAGGTCAGTATAGTCAATTTCAATGAGGGCCTCTCCAGCATAGATGTTGGATGTTCCTTGTAAGCCACTCCCAGACTCCTCCCCCTGGGAGTTCCTTTCTTCTTGGCTGATGTCATCCATGGTGCCCTTGGCCAGGGGTAGCTTAATGTCCTGCATCTTGCAAGCCTGCAACAGGTTGTGACGGTCACTTCGCTTCTGCTCTAACTCTGTCTCTATAGCAGTTAACTCTTTTTGCAAGTGTGTCATTTCTTTGTTGGCCCCACCCAACTTTTTACGGATATCTTTCATCTCATGGTTCTTGTCACCCACCTCAGATTTCTTTGCCAGGTGCTGGTTCTTGAGATCCTGCAGCTGGGCCATAGTTTCATTGATTATCTTCATGTGTTTCTGCTCTTCCTTTTTGAGCTTTTCAATTTCATTCTCATCCTTCTTCATTGTCTGCTCCCAGAGGTGTACCTTGTCCTGGTCCTCCTTCAGCTGGTTCTTCTCAAATTCAAGCTGGATACCCAGGCGAGTTTTCTGGTTCTCAAACTCAAGCAGTTTCTTGGCTATTTCATTCTGCCACTTCAGTTTCTCTTTCTCAAATTCACGAATATTGTGAACTCCAATTTCTCGGCAAAACTCCTCAAACACCTCATCTTCTACCTGGTTCATCTTCTCCTTCAGGTCTTTCATCTCTCGTTCTCGGCCCTGAATGATCCTCTTGATGTCGTTTATACGTGGCCCAAAGTTAGCCAGCTCATTCTCCAGCTTGGACTTTTCCTGTAGATTGAGTGCAAGGTGGCGGGTCTTTGTCTGTTCCAGGTCACTCTGGGAGTACTTGAGCCTCATCTGCAAGCCATGAGCCTGGGACTGCACCTGCCTCAGCTCAGCCTCCTTCCGCTTGGCCTTCATCTGTTCCTTCAGCTCTTCTGTCAGGTGTTCTTTCTTCTCCTTCAGTTTGTCAACTGCTTTCTCATCCCAGCAGTGAGCCTTGGCTTTGAGGTCACTTGCTCCCCCAGAGATGATACCAGACTTCTGGAAAAGTGTCCCATCCAGTGCCACTGTCTTGTGTCTCTGGTGGCTACCAAAGGCTATGCGTCGGGCAACATCAACACTGTCACATACTAGAGCATTGCCACAGGCATACTGGAGGGCCTTCTTGATGTGTGGTGGTTCACAGCGAATCACGTCAATCACCAGCTTGGCCCCCTTCAGTTCCCGTAGTTTCTCATCTGTTGGTTTCACTTCTAGGTAGTCAAGTGGTAAGAAAGTTTCAGGTTCCCCACGCTGTTCCTTTATGTACTGGATACAGTCCCAGCCTGTTTTCTCAGAGTCCACAATGATGGCATCCATATTTTTGCCCAGCACCTTAGTCACAGCAATCTGGTACTTCTTCTGTGTTGGCTGGCACAGATCAATGAGACGGCCATAAACAGAACCAGGATAGAGGCGTTTGACGCTTTCCATGATCTCTGCCTGGCGTTGTTGCCGGCTGCTTTCCTGTCGGTCTATGCTGGCATCACAAAGTTGCTCCATCACCTGATTCAGCTCTTCGTTGATTTCTTTAATACGCTGTTCAGCAAGCCTAACCTCCTCACTTAGTTCCCCCTCTAGTTTTTTCTGTTCCTCCAGAGACTGATTGGTGGTAGTGACGTATTCTTCCAGTTTCTTAATACGTTTTTGATTCACTTCAATTTCCCGAAGCTTTTGTTTGATTTTGACCTCTGTCTCAACTTTCTTTCGCTCCTCTAAGTCCACCCAGTCCTGGTCAGTCTTCTTGTCCCGCTTGAACTTCTCTAGCTCCTGGGCCAGTATGGCTGCTCTTTTGCTTGCCTCCTCCTTCAGCCTGTGGTACTTTTTCCTTTGGTTCTCCTCCAGAGTCAGGTCCTGTCCCTGTCTCTGACTCTCTTCCTCCATGCGGTCTTCAAACTCTTGCCTTGCCTTCTCCACTGACACCATTTCCTTTTCTAGTTCATCCATATCTCCCTTTCGTTTCTTGTACTGTTTCTGGGCATTCTGCAGAGACTTCTCTGCAGCTTCCAGCTTCTTAATTTTGTGTGAAGTATTCTCCTTGGCCTTGATGTACTGGGGCCGCTTCTGATTAAGCTCGGACTCTTTCTCCTTTATCTCCTTCTCAATCTGCTGCTGCTCCCGCATCTTTTTCCCCAGCTCTTGCTTCTTGTCCTTTAGCTCTTCTTCCACCTCTTCCATACTCTTCTTTTGCTTATCAATTTCCTTATTCATGGAATTGAATGCCTTATTCAGTTTCTCAATCTCCAACTCATTGTGATACAGTTTTAACAGCTGCAGCTGCACCTGGGCACGAACGACCTCCTCTTTCAGTGTCTGGTAGCGGTCAGCCTCCTCTTTTTCTTGCTTGGCTTCTTTGCGCTCAGCTGCAATATTCTTCTTCCGGTGGTAATTGAACTGGGTATCTTCCTCAGCCTTTACCATTTCCTTCTTCCACTTATCATATGCTGGCACCAGCTCTCCTGAACGGCTGATCTCCTCAAACAAGGCTGTCCGCTCCTTGGGGTTCTTCATGGCAACAGACTCCAGGGCACCCTGGAACACTAGGAAGTTCCGGGCTTTGATGAGTATGCCCAGTTTCTCCAGCTCTTGGCTGTATTCAAGCAGCTGGACCACCTTGCTGTTGATTTTGTACTCTGAAGATCCCCCGACAATTATCCGGGAAAAGGTGTGGTCCTCACCACTATCCTCAGAATACACAATGCTCACGGCTGCACTACTACCAGCTGGCTGGCCCACGGGAGCCCCGTGGATCAGATCCCGCAAAGTCTTAACACGCAAATTGCTACTCTTTTCACCCAGCACGAAACTGATGGCATCCATAAGATTTGACTTCCCCGAGCCATTAGGTCCGATAATGGCTGTAAACCTCTGAAAGGGCCCAATTATCTGCTTACCCTTGTATGACTTGAAATTCTCGATTTCGATCAGCTTTAGGAAGCCCATGGCGATGCAATGTGAGGTAATGCGGGTCGGCAGTACTGGAGAGCGCGGCAGCAGGAGAAGGCAGGAGCGCGGCAGCTGGAGAAGGCAGGAGCGCAGCAGCTGGAGAAGGAGGAGCGTGGGAGCTGGAGAAGGCAGGAGCGCGGCAGCTGGAGAAGGAGGAGCGTGGGAGCTGGAGAAGGCGGGAGCACCGGAAACGCGGTGCGGAGCAAACACAAACTGCCAGATGCCGGGTTCAAGTCTAGTCTCAGGAGACAAGGCGTGGGAGGGCTGGAGTCTAGTCTTGTGAGACAAGGCATGCGGGGGTTCGAGTCAAGTCTCGTAAAACAAGGCATGTGCAGGCTTCTGCGGTTTTTGCGCATACGTGCTTGAGAGCTTGTAGGAAGACGGGTGGGACTACAATTAAACCCCCAGATTCCAGTACTCACTTGCTTCCCGTGTGCACAGAAGAACAGTGTGAAGCCCGTTCTCTGTTTCTCCTTGTCTTAGTCTGCCACGTGCACTTGTGTGCCTGTAATCCCGGGAAGGGCACCGGGGAGACCAACTACTTCAGTATCTTTGCCAAAGAAATGCCAAAAGGGATCAGGAAGGGTCAGATATGACTGAAAACAACTAAATAACAACTACAATATCCCTTTAATGATCTTAGCACACACTGCACAGTCTTCTGAATCTCTTTGAATGCATAATTCATTTGGGTCAAATTCAAAGTGTTAGAAGGCAGATGATTGAATTTTCAGTTAAAAAAACTAATTTTAAACTAATCTAAATGTTCAGAGGAGTACAAGTGCATACCTTGTATCCAGCAACACACGATGACTTATGGATTGGCAGTTGTTCTGTTCCTTTGCTTTGACTTTATAGATTGTCTCGGTTACAGGAAAGTTTGCAGAGTTCTAATGGCATTTCTCTGAACCCTTACAAGTGAAAGAAGAGCCTCTTATGTTCTCAAAACTAAACACATTTTGATGGGATTCCCAACACATTTTATGCTTTTATAAATTGAAGGCATAAAAGCAGTTGCTTCCATTTCAGCAAAGTATCTAATACAGGTCATTATGGGACTTGTAAAGTTTTCAGCAGTAGCAATGACCTGTACAAGAAAAAAAAAATAGATGATTACAAAAAGGCGAGTTTCTTGGAAAATTTTTAAGGATTATAAAATCCCATTTGCATTATTGTTCATTTTTACATATGATTTATAACATGGGAAAAATCATATGCCTGAAACACAAGAACTACATTTGATACATAAGATTTTAGAACCAGAAATAACCATGAAGAACAGTTATTCTAGTTATTTCCTTTTGTCTGATGGCAAAAATGAGGTTCAGAACAGGTAATAATCATGACCACAATTAGAACCTAATTGGGAGAGTCAAGACTGAAGTCAGAAATCAGGCTTTCTAACTCCATTTTCAACTACATTATTTTGCATTGTAAAGTTTGATATGAAATAATCAGAGGTAAACAACCAGACAATTGTCAAAGATGTGAAGCAAGATTTTGAAAGGACCCTCACACAGTATAAATAGTGCAGGTCTGGAAACCACCACCCCAATGTGGGACAGTATCGTTTATATAATATTATTCTGGTCACTGTTTATCTAACCTAGACAGCAGTTACTCTTGGATCTTGATGTTTTTATAGACCTTTTAGAGATAGGTCTCTGAAAGAGAAAATTTGTTTTAAATAGTATAGATTTCATGAACTAAAGTTACTCCTGCCCCTCCCTCAACTAATAGAAAAACAGACATGTGAAATTGAAGAAATGGGTAGAATTTTTTTAAATGACATTTTCATCAAAAAATTAAAATCAGCTAAATAGCAATATGAGAGAAGTTGCAAAGAATGACAAGATATGATTACTTATAGAAGAGAGTCATACTGTAGATAACATTTTTTAAGATGCTTAAAAAGAGGAAATGTTCCATTTTTTGCCTTTATATGTCTAGCATAGGTAGCAATGCCTCATATTTAGTAGGGTGTTAATAAAATATCTTGTTGAACTGAAATAAATGATTTCGCAAGACATATAAGAATATAAGATTTTGAATGTATACAAAAGATTAGCAATAGTGCTCTTAGGGGAAAAAAGTCAAAGGCGAGTGAGATGATATAAAAATGTTTTGTCCTTATAACTGTATCATATCTCTTTAAAATAATTTCAATACTGTCATGTATTTGTCAAGTATATCTTCACTGAAAATGTGAAAAGGGAACCAGTAAACTTTTGCAAATGATTTTCTATACCATGCCACATCTTAATGGTCATATGAGAGTCATATAGTCACTGAAATAAATTAAATACTTAAAACTACACTTTATTGCATATTTTAAGGAAAATTTTACATTAGTCCATTAAAATCTCATTTATACAACAGATATAATTACATTAATGATTTCATTGAGCAATTTTCTTAATATTGACTATAAAGTTATTACACACAAAGAGTAACGATCACCTAAAGTGTTCACTACTCACAAATACTAGAAAGCAAAGTGGATTACAAAAGCATTTTGCTTAGGTACTATAACAGTAATGAGATTTGAAGTTCCTTTTGTATAGTTAAGTTAAAAGGTACTTAGCACCTAGTTCAGATTGAGCCTCTGTTAAAGAAACAAGAAAGTATGAACTCCTGTCTCCTGTTGCTGATATAACAGGAAGGGGTTGGCTGAAACAGGAAGCTAATGCTGTGTGTAGGAAAAGACACAGAGAAGGACAGTCAGAATTTTTTTTGGGACAAGAATCTGGAGTCAGAGCAACTGCTGGAGAGAACTGAGAACTGAGACTTTCTTGGAGCAGTCTTTATGGAGGCAAAAGCTGTTCTGCTAGAGAAAGAGAGAATTTCTCTCAGGAGCATCTGGAGGCTGGGCTGCTACTGCTAGACTGAGAATTGAGAACTGAGTCAAATCTTCTTGGAGCAAGCCCCATGAAAGCAGAAGCTGCTGCCAGGAGGAAGCTGAAGAGGAACACCCCATCCCCTAACCCTATCCCAATCCCAGGCTGGAAACAGTGGTTTTGATTTTGAAAACCTGATGTAGGGATTTTGATTCTGGGAGCCAGCTGAGACTTTTTCTGGGTTTGAGGGCTAGCCAGAGCTGCCAAAGGACTGAGGAAGCATGACTGTGATGCTGAGTGTGTGGCTTTGTTAAGCCTTGACTCCCCAAGAACAGAGACTGTGAAGGATAAGACTGTGGCATTGTGAAGCTTTGACTTCCCAGGAACAGAGACTGTGAAGGATTTGGGGTGGACTGGATGCTGTGAACTTTAGTGTGAAACAGAGACTGCATGGAGAGCTGGACAAGGACCTAGGAGCTGTCTGCCTTTGAAACCAGGTGACAGTTTGGTGAATCCAGGTAGGATATGGGACTATAGAAGGGGATCCAGAGAATCTGACAAACCACCCCAAGTCAAGCTTAAAGAAGACTTTACTTGGATACTGTGTACTGTCTGAGAAATTATAAATTTACTAGTGACCTAGGAGTGGAGGGTCTGTGTATTTTCTGATCATTAAATAAATGAAGGATGATTGAATGATTGATTGACCAAATGATTGTATTTAGTGTTTGATGACTGAGTAAGTGATTGAGTGAGTTAATTTAGTGTGCCCCATGAGTGGAGAGCTTTGACTATTGTGCTTGGTGTCCTCAAGGGAGGCCAACCTCCTTAGGGATGACTGAATTACTGAATAAGGAGGAAAGCCTACTGAAGGATGATTGAATGATTGAGTTACTAAAGGACTGTTCTTTGTTGAAACTTTGTGGCCACTGTGGTGGAAACTATGTGACCATTTTAAGATAAGCTTTTGTAAATACTATATTTTGATTATCTGTGAAAAGTTGTAATATTGTGAATGCTGTACCTTGATTTTCTGTGAATGTTTTGCTCTTGTTATTGAATAAATAGAGCATTCACCATACTATATAATCAGAACCTTGAAAGGCTGTTCATAGTACCATTCTTCTGGAAAGCTGATTGTGCTTGGCATTACAAGTACTCATTCAGTTGGGTGAGTTATTCCTCAAATTAGTCCATCAGCATACACAGATTGGATTAGAATTACAGATTAGTCAATAATATAGGCCTATGACTGAATGGTAGAAATACCTCCAACTGCTTGCTGCCAAAAAAGCTCCACTCAAGCTTTTTCTTCACATGTGTCTCAGACTAGGATTAGGAAGTTTATTTTGGATACAGACAAATCATGACCTAATTTTTAAAAGAAGAGAGAGAACAGTTTTCCCAATGTTATGCTGGCGAGCTTGATTTTGATTTTTGGCAAAATTTCATGAGGATTTATTAAGGAAAGTAGTTATCACTGAGGCAGCATGGCTTCATAAAGAATATGTCAGGGCAAACTAATCTCATTTCCTTCTTGTTACACTCTTAGTAGGCTGGTAAAACAGGAGGATATAGAGATTCAGTTCTTAGCAAAGCATTTGACAAAAATTTTTATCCCACTCTCATTAAGAAGATACAGAAATGTGAACCAAATGGTATTTCAGATAGGTGGTTTCAGAATTGGTTGAATGACTAGAATAAAAGAGATGATTATCAATTTGGATCAAAGTTTTAAATGTAGAATTCCAAAAGCTTTTCTTGGTCCTATAATAGGAAACATTTTTAAACTTTGGCTTCAATCAAGGCATAGATAACTTCTTCATTAAATCTGCAAATGACACAGTTTCTAAAGTTAGTTAACATGTCATATGACAGAGTAAGGATCTCAAAAGATCCAAGTGGGTTTGAAGAAAGATCTAGGTGTGTGCTGAAACAGATCATACTGACTGAAGACAATTGTTAAACTTTCAGTGTAAGCATTTATATTTTGAAATTCTATAAACTACAAATCAAGATTTGATTTATTATTTTGTTGATTTCTAGGCTTATGAAAATAATGGATAAAATGTTAATAAAGGATTAAATTGAAGAAGATTAAACTTAAAAAGCATTTCATGCATTTTTGGAGAGTTGGCTGTTAAACATTTACCAGAACACCATGACTAAATTTAGTAATAATCCCGTGCTTTAAGGATTCACGTTTATTTGTTACATGTTGCACTGACAAAGATCACAATCTTTCTACTACTTAGTAGAGTTTCTGTTCCTGAACAACTTAGTATTATGCAACTGATATATCCATAATCCTCCACAAACTTGGCAAGAATGGTCCTTGGATGACAGTCACAGTCTGTCACTAGACCCAAAGTAGAATTTTCACTTCAGTGGAATTCCCAGAGCTTGCTCTTTGCCCTGGAATGAACCCAGGATTGCCTCCATGCAATCATAAAGCATAAGATTAAGATTTTAAGGAAAAAAAGTCTGATGAAGTGAAATTTAATTGACACGCCGTTGAGTTTAAAAAAAATACATAAAAGGTGATGGAGGCAAAGCTAGATGATTTTTGTGAAGAATAAAAAAAAATAAAGAAAAATATCTCAGGTTAGTATTGCACTATAAACTGAAAGAGAATTAACAGTGTGAAATGGGACACAGCAACCAGAAAAATCCATTTGATCCTAGGTTATGAGAAGGAAAGATTCTAAGATGAATTAGGTAATACACTTGTGCAATCTACCCTTTTCAGACCAGAGACCTCAAGTATGTGCTTCAAAATGGAGTTAGATTTAGGTACATAGAGTAGTTGTTTTCAAGGATGGATCAGTGAATAAACCAATATATATTAGGTACATAGGACCTGTCAAATAAACTATTATACAAATGACTGAAAAGCTGCTATCTAGGGGAAAATAGATTAGAATGGGCGTTTGGTCTCAGGGACTGAACTATGCATGATAGTTGAAAGGTGCAAAGACATAGATTTCAGATCATTAAAAGGAGAGGGGGAGAAAAAAAATCTTTCCAACAAATGGATTTATCCAAAGAGGGAATGGCTTCCTGTTTTTCTACTAGATGTCACAAGTGTCTGTAGGAAGTTTGCTTTCCTAGTGCCCTCATTGGTAGTGGTTTCTCTTCCAAAGTGGCCTTTGATCTGTTTAAATATGTTCATTATATGACTATGGATATAATTAAAATTTCTGTCCAGGGACAGGTTGTACTAGACGACCTCTTAGTTCTTCATGATTAACATTCTATGTCTAACTAAAAAAAAGTTTGAATCAGAAATGACAACATAGTTGGAAAAAGCTTGATGAGATTGCTACCAATTCTTGAGTCTGAGTCTGCACAAAAAATATATGCAATAATTTAAAAACAAAATTGAAACTAGACCAGTTTATTTTTAGACATATAGATAAATGTTCAGTGATCATTGAATTAGTAAAGTAACTGCTACTCCTAAAGAGCTGATTATAGTGTTCCACCCCCTTTAGGCCCAAGATTCACCTAGAGCAGGTTACTAAAGGACTATTTCCATCACTTTTAGAGAATTTCCTACCACCAATCTCATACCACTACAATAGAAGAAAAAGGCTGGCCAAGGAGAAGCCAGCACAATTGCTTAGGCAGTGACTAAAACGACAGCAGATCATATGCCATCAGGAAATATAGCTGACATAGCGCTAGGAAGAGGTATTCACAGTAACAAATCCTAACCAGGCCATTGGACCACAACATTGTATATTGTTCTTTGTAGCATACTAGATAGACCAGCTAGAGAAATCCTGAGGTTATGCTGATCCTCAGTAGAGGAATAATAAAAAAGAATATAGTAATATAGTCTCTAAGGCATTAGTTTAAAACCACACAATAGTTTCTCTAGCAGTGCAATGAATATCAACATGCCTATTTTCTATGAACTTCTAATTCATTCTCACACATATTTAAACTGTTAGCTCCTTAATATTATGTCCCAATCCCCACTTGTGTTGGAAACACCTATCAATTTCAAAGCACTTGTGAAATTAAATTAGTGTGCTGCTTACTCCCTCTTCTCAATAATTTATGAAGATGTTAAATAAGACTGGACGGAACACCAATGATTTTACACTCCATTACCACCTATAATCCCTATAGCATAGTGCCTGCATTTACACTGTGTCCTATCCCTCTATCTTGTATTCTAACTTATTAAGTTAGAGATTCTTTTCTGGTCTATAGAATATTCTGCCCATTTTGTTTTTCTTTACTTGATTTAAAATTATTATGCTTTTTTAAAAAAAATATTATATTTCAAAAGTTCTGATATGGCTACCATGGGTCTTCTTTCCATCATTATACAGAGTATTCAACCATTGACTTAATAAAATCTTTTATGAGCTCTGTAGCTCAAATTATTGCTCACATGGTGTCCCATTTCCTGGTCATGAGCCTCTCCAACCTTAATGTGGCTGGAACTGGCACAATAGCCTATAGTCCATATTTATACCTTTTCCACTGTAGTAGGATATTTATAGTTTATCTTCTGCTACATATTCTTTGAGAATTCAGAACGACCTTCATAACTGTAACAGCAAGCAAAATGGGATTTTTTGAGTTTTTCTTTTTGCCCAGCCTCAGGCTAAACTGTAAACCTCTGAAGGATTAATCCCTGATAATCCACAGCTGTAGGACATTAGGTGCTGAGACCCAGTCTTTTATTCCTTTGGGTGGTAAACTTGTAGGGTGCCAAGTTTCAGCACTCCATACCCAAGTGGGCTATGCAGATACCCTAAGCCAATCAGATAATGCACATGGGTTACCCATGTGGACTCAACCAATCAGATGCCGAGTAAACCCCAATATAAGCTAGAAGCTTGCTATAGTCTTGGAGTTCGTTCTTGAGAAGAATACTTCTCTTGAAGCAAAGAGAAAGAAGAATCTGAGTAGCCTTTGTTTAAAGCACTCCCTCTCCCCCTCCTTCACCCCAGCTATGAGTATGAACCCAGAGAAAGAAGATGAACATTGAGTTTTATGAGTTGAATTGTTGGGACAGCTGCCCATAGCAGCAGAAACTCACAAAAGGAGCCTCCAGGTTTTGAAAGTGAATGGTGGCACTGATAAAGTGTGTCAGTATTGTTATTTCCCTGTTAACTTTTGTTTTTCTAGGCAAAGAAGATGGGGGCAGGAGCCCCTAGAGCCTGCTGTCAGGTAGGAGCAGGGGCCTGGAGAGGAGCGATTCCTTCCCCCATGAGCTGAGAAAAGGTGAAGGAGCAGAGAGCTGCCTATGTGTGAACCCAGAAAAGAGTCATGAGCAGTTGGCCCCATGGAGGAGAAGCCCTGTCAGCCTTGAGTTAGGATGAAAGAGGACTTTACTTGGACACTCTGTATTGATTAAGAAGATTGTAACTTACTGTGACCTAGGGACGAATGAACAGTGTGATATTTTCTGCTACTCCTTAAAGATGAGTTGTGCTAGGGAAGACCCTTACCTGGGACCCCCTGATTATATAAACAAGTATGTCAGGAATGCAATGACGTATGCTATGCACCATGTTACATACTGAGTGTTATGGGATATACTAGCTGATGTTTTTTTAAGACTAGGTAGTCACCTTTGTAATAAGTTATGTTATAAGGCTTAGTTTTGAATAGAGTGTTCGTCATACCTTATGATCAGACCGTTAAAATTATTCACAGCAGCAACCATCAGATGTGCTGCTGTTACTGGCATTACAACAACATAAGGAATCATGGGAAAAATAAATACCAATTAAAAGAACTTGAGATTTTCTACCTGGAAAAAAGATTAGGGGATCTCTTATGCTGATATTAGTCATTTAAAATTTGATTCCTGAAAAAAAACAAAGTCTTGCTCTACCAGGATATACAAAGAGAAATAAATTAATTAGAAAATAAGCCTTTTTTTATAAAAAGTCAAAATGCTTATCACAACAGCTTAAATTTGTAAAACACATGACTTTTCAAATTTATTGCTTGTGTCTTAATTTAGTCTTAACAAAACAATCTCTTTACATGTAAAGCACATTTTAATAGCTTTATTTTAAAGGGACCCTAATGCACTGTAGTTAAAATTGTGAACCAATACAAACATTAAGGCTTTTAAAAGGCTTTTAAAACTATGCATATTCTGTGACCCAGCAATATAACTACTAATTTCAAAGAGATCAAAGGAAAAAAAAATCTATATGCACAAAAATATTTGTAGTAGCTCTTTTTATGGTGAAAAAGAGTTGGCAATTGAGGTAATGTATATCAGTTGGGAAATAGCTAAACAAGTTGTGATATATGATTGTGATGGAATACTACTATGTTATAAAAAATTACTATTCAGTAAGTTTTCAGAAAAACCTGGGCAGACTTACATGAACTGATGCAAAGTGAGATGAATAAAACCAGAACAACATTGCACTCACTAAGAGCAATACTGTACAGTGAATAATTTAGCTGTTCTCAGCAAAACAATGACCCAAAACCGTTCTGAAAGACATAAAAATGCTATCCTACTCCTGAGAAGAAACTGATGGAATCTGAATGCAGATTGAAATATACTTTTTTAAAAAACTTTCTTTAATATTCTTGCTTTATTGGTCTATATTTTTGTTCAACATGGGTAATACAGAAATGTTTCATGACTCAACATGTATAATCTATATCAAATTGCTTACCTTCTCAAGGAGGGTGGGGAGGAAGTAAAAGAGGAAGAGAAATTAGAAGTAAATTTTTTAAACGAGTGGTAATTTTTTTACATGTAGTTAAGAAAAAACAAAATAAAGATTTCAATGTTTTAAATAGTTCTATTTTACAGAGAATGTGAAGCTTAGAAATATCAATTAACTGACATAAGTTAACACATCAAATAAATGTCAAAGACTAGTCCGCAACCAAGGTTTTCTGACTGCAATGTCAATATTCTTTCTATCATATCACCGTAACTCACTGTGATTGGTCCACATTCTTCCATTTGGATATTTTCACTTTTATGCTCTACATCTTAGTCCAATCTCTAAGCTATGGAATAGCACCTTACTAAGGAAACCACGGTCAAGAGTTTGACTGCTGGTTAGCTAGCCGCTGTTCTTATCCTTCAGGATGCACCCTGACCCTAGCAAACCTTATGGATGAGTCATTAATTATAAAGCAGAACGCTGAAATACATGAATGGGTCAGCAAAAATGCTTCATGAATGAGTAGGAAACTCCTAGTAGAAATGTTGTCCATGAGCAGTAGCACATTACATACATTATTATATTACTAAATTAAAGAGAGATTGGAATTATTAGATGATTCTGCACTTCATTGCTCTTAGATATATTTTCATTGATTTCATCATCTCAACACAAAGACTTCCTCTAATGATGCAGATTATAATTTATCTATGTCTTCTCATACTCTATAACTCTTGTTCATGTCCATCTCCTCCACATATTCCACAGGGTCTCTGTACCCAACATGTTGGATACTTTCTTCCAGTTCTTTGAATATTTTACTATAGTCAGGCATGAACTCACTGAGGGCAAGGACTGTTCCTGTTTTGTATCTGTACCTCTACTGCTTAACACAGAGCCTCATACATAGTATGGATAAGTCTTATTGATTATCAATTGATGACTAGCTTTCCTCTTCATGTCTAGTGATACATATCCTTTATGCTCTTAACAACCACAAAAGTAATGAACTACATATTGCTCTTATGTCCTGAAAAACTTAGTGTTGTTCTATAAATTATCAAACCTAGCTTGCATAATTTTGTATATTTCAGAGCTTATTGAGTAATGGGTAGTTTCTCAGAAGTCTACTTCTTTGTACAAGGTGGAGAATGAGATTCCATAACTTAGACTAGTCCCACTTTTCTTCCCTGAGACTTTAGTAACAAAACTTCATTGCTAAAGGGCAGAAGTTATTTTTATAGTAGTGACATAATGTGCTTTAGCAAATTCTACTGGCAGTCCTGTTGGTGGGTTTGGATTTGCCTTAGGGTCTGTCATGTAGTTAGACTGTTGATGGGCTCCCAGGGCTGTCTGGTTCTCCAGAATGACATTTACTTTCAACTTACCTTTGATTTTCATAGAGTTTGCACTTTTTTATCTGATTTGGAATAAAGTTCTCTTTAATCGTTGATGTCATGTCTCTGTGTACCTTCCTTTTAACAGTCTGCAGAAAGAATTCATGTCCACTCTATTTTGCCACACAAGACAAACTGGCCAGATTACTGCACTTGGAAATTATTCAACTTAATTTTTGCAACATTGTACTCTTTAAAACAAACAAGTATATAATTGTCTTTGTATAATCATGGTGCCAGCAATAGAAACAGCTGGAACTAGAACCTAATAAAAATACACAACATCAAGAGTAAAGCAGGCCCAAAATTAAATAGGGGAAGATATGGGATCCTCCAATGAATGCTTCTCTTCCCTTTCTCCAGCATCATGTCTGTTTTGTAGGTTTAGTAGACTTTGAAAATGGCTTCCCTTTATGCTTCCCTAAAGTCTATCGGCATGATAATAGTGACATGTAGAAATAGCCAGTTGAATCCTATAACAGTCAAAGTTATGTAGAGAATTTCTCTGCAGTATTCTTTTTCAGAGTTTGTTTCTTGATCCCTTGTTTATATGGCAAAGAGTCTAAAAGCACTTCCATTACTTGTTTAATATATCCTTCCAATTTTTAGTGCATTCTAAAGCTCTTAAAATGTGAAGCTTAAATAATTTTTTTGGAAGGGGAGGAGGCAAGGCAATCAGGATTAAGTGACTTGCCCAAGGTCACATGGCTAGTAAACATGTCAAGTGTCTAAGGCTGGATTTAAACTCAGGTCCTCCTGATTTCAGAACCAGTGCTCTATTCACTGAGCCACCAAGCTGCTCTTGAAACTTAAATAATTTAAGCTACCAAAGCTTAAAATGGCAACAATACTTTGGGGGGATGCTCTATACAGTGTATCAGAAAAAAAAAGAATAGCCAAGTAAC
The DNA here is from genome assembly GCA_028646575.1 of Pseudocheirus occidentalis. Taxonomy (NCBI): domain Eukaryota; kingdom Metazoa; phylum Chordata; class Mammalia; order Diprotodontia; family Pseudocheiridae; genus Pseudocheirus; species Pseudocheirus occidentalis. The sequence continues at coordinate 130,116,690 of CM053600.1, read as the reverse complement.
CAGGAATATGGGGATAGAGATTTAAGAATTAAACAGAAGTAAAACAAAAAAAGTTAAGCATTGTTTTAACATGTAATTGGGTAAAATAAAATATTATTTAAAAGAGAAGCAGAGGGAACCATCAAAAGTTTTTTTTTTGAGGTTAATATTAGGAATTGGCAAGATAATATTAGGAAAGATCTAATGTGCTAAAGATTTAAGAAGAAAGTATTAAAAGGTGCACCTATGGGACAGGGAATGTGGAGAGGTGGGAAATATCCGTAAACGCTTCTTCCTAAATTTGATCCTGACATATAGGATTAGTCTAACCCACCTAGACAGCTTGCCCCTTGATAATGAAAATTATTGTCCATGGCTTTCCTATTCACTTCAATGATAAAAATAGCTATTTTTTTAAAAGTCAATAATACTAATTAGGGAAAATGGTGAATAGAGATTAAAACAATATCTGGACTTAATAAATTGAGTATTGAATGTCTTAGAGTGTTTTTCTAGGATTTTTCAAACTTCAGGATTTTCTAACATCACTACCTTGTCCCACTCTTTCAATCTTTCCTCTAATCTTTGACAACAAGAAATTCTATGTCTGGAGACTCTCTGAGTATTCATTGGAACCTAACTCCCTTTTTCCTTATTTGGTTCATTCACTATGTTCTAAAACAGCTTTATTTTTGCCTGAAAGATTTTAAGTTCAAGACTTTGCATTCTGTGAGATGAATTATGGACTTTTTAAAGTCATTTTTCAAAACACAAAATTCTGTTGAACAAGTTTAGTTGACATGAAAGATAAGTACATTTTCCCCCTGGTTTGGTAGGTACAATATTCATTTGAGTATTTATACTTCTTTCCTATTCTATTTTCAGCTTCTTCAGGGCAGAGACCATAAATTCGTTTGTAATATTCCACAGAAAATGGTAGGGAGAAAAACAAAACCTCCCCCTCATTACCATTTATATGTGAAGATTAATCTTCTCCCACTAATTATTCTATTCAAGTCATTTATAGGATTTTTTTTTCTTGTGACCGAAAAGACCAACGCAAAGCCAAACAATTCTCATCCTATGCACATATGATGATTGGTCTTTGATTTTCATTTGCAGCCACTATTTGCAGAGCTAATAAATGCTATCAACTGACTGACAGACTCCTGCAGCAATGGAAGTACTGAAAAAACACAGATTCTTGTTTATATTGTAAGTGTCTAGGTTTCTATGCAATGTTCTGAGACAAGAAGAACATTACACTGAGATGAAGTGGAGAAAGGAATTGCCCTTCTGGGATATTTGACTGTGGAGAATGCAGAGATAAAGATGTTTCATACTCCACTAGCACAGTAGAAATATATTAAGATTAGCCAGACTGATCTAATTCTATTGTTTCCTATTACTTAGATCACTATTAATTATCTCCAATGTGTATATACTATTCATTCCTTTTGTTTGTTTGCTTGTTGGTTTCTTTGTTCATTTTTTAGGATGATTCTTTTTCTAAGAAAATCACATTCATTTGACCATATTTTTTTACTTAAACTTTTTGTGCTTCTCCATTTAAGAAGATTTAAAAGATAAGACATTCCTCCTCTCCAATAAACCACAATAGTTGCTATGACTTATATTCAAACATTTTCCCCCCTCGTACTGTCCCAATATCTCCAACAAAAACAAAACTGCTTGCTATTGTGCAAATGGTTTTAATGAGATTTTTTAAAATTAATTTTATTTTATTTTTTGCTTTTGGGGGGGGGCGGTAAGACAATTTAGGGTTAAGTGACTTGCCCAAAGTTAGCTAGTAAGTGTTAAGTTTTTGAGACTGCATTTGAACTCAGAACTTCCTGACTCCAGGACCAGTGTTCTATTCACTGTGCCATCTAGCCACCCCTTAATGAGATTTTTTTTTTATCAATTAGCTGATAGCAGGTTACTATTTTTATGCAGTTAATACATAAGTTCATTTCGATCTTCTAAATATACAGAAGTAGATTGGAATCCTGACATCCTTCCAAATTATTCAATCTATTTGATGAAGTTATATAGGACTAGAATGCTACCAGAAAATTGCCCCAGCTGGGTATGAGAATCAGGTGCCAAAACCACCAAACGCTCATTAACAAATTCCTACAAGGGTTCTGTTTTCTCTAAGCTAATTTCCCTGAAAGCAGAACAAATTAGTACTCTGTTGCCTTGAGTTACCAGCCATTATGATGGCCCTTTAAGTTTTGGAAATCCCTAACCAGCGCTCCTATTTCCCCTTTCTCACTCAATGATAAGGTGTAACCTTTCACAGTACATTTATAGGAACCAGATGTAGAATTTATCTTAGATATAATCTAATTCAAACCCCTCCTTTAACAAGTGGGGGTAATTGAGGCTAGAGATGTTAAGCAACTTGTCCAATGTAACATAATTAATAATGATCAAGTCAAGACTTGAACACAAATACTTTTATTCCAAAGTCAATGCTTTTTTCCCCATTAAACCACATATACAACCTATCTCTAAAAGCTATTTTTTTTCTTTTTCTAGCACAGGGTTTGGCAATAATTGAAGAGCAAGATCTATTTTGGATAATGTTCTGGTCAGCATTCCTTTTTTACTTTAAAATTTTTAATTTATACAAGTCAATATAATTAATTAAATCTTGAATTGGAATTTATAATCTCTTTTGGGCCTCATTCCCAGTCAATTACATTCTGATAGGACACAGCCCCATAACACCAGGACTGCTACCAGCCTTGCACCTGCCATGGGCTGTACCTAGTTAAGAAAGAATTAGGTCTCAAATGAGTGAAAGTGGGCATAGGTCTTAGACGTGCCACGTGACCTTTGCACATAGACAGTCTGATACAGAGTTGGAAAACTGGCCTTTGAGTCTAGGTTCAAGTTCATTCTCTGAAAATACTGGCCCTGGAGAAGTTATTTAAGCTTTTATTACAGAAGGCATTTTTAAAACATGTTAAGATATATGGAAAGTATCAGTTTCTGTTGGGAAAGTGATTTTCCCACAACAATGAAATTTCCATTTTCTCTTGGGAAAACAACAACAACACAATTGTTGAATATGATTTTTTTTTTTCTAAGACTCCCTTAGTGCAGTATAGGATGGCATAGGAACTGGAAATAACGAGGTATAGGCTCTGGGACCCTCCTTGAACTCCTTGAATATTTGAAGTACAGACTCTGGGAAAGTAAATCTTCCCAGGGAAAGCTTTTGCCTTTGGTCATGGGCCTTAAGTTGTGGCTTTCCCAAGTCTTTAGCCCTCTTTTGTTCCAATAGTTTCCCACCCTTGATGTTCCTGTTCCCACCATTGACCTGGCCAGGTCCACCATTATCTATGGTCTCCAGGTAGCCTTCAACAACTTCCCACCCTTAATCACTCATTATTGGAGTCTGACCTCATCTTGATTCCTGAAGCCCCTCCCTACTGGAGTCTGATCTCATCTGACTCCTCCTGAAGACCCTCCCCAAACTCCTTCTCTAGACCACCCCTAGATTCTTCCCACAACCTTTCTGTATATAGATCCCCATCTCCTGACTTGCTTTGTGAGAGTGCCACAGAATGCCTTAGCACAGACTTGCTCTGTGAGGGCACTGTAGAATGATCTAGCATAGAGTGGCTTCTTAAGAGTCTACCCCATATGGCAAACTTGCTTTGTTTTTCTTTGGCTGAGAAGACTTTGAGTGGAATTCTGTTGGCAGGACTTGTCATGTTGGTATTTTGGGGTCTCAGGCAACCTTAACCCTCTTTAGGTACCCTCTTCAGAGAGAGCTCCCATAACTATTTCTCATTAGCACATATTAGTTGTCACTTTTTAAAACATGGAGAGAGGGGCTCTTGAGATTGATATCTCTGGGTCAGAATTAGGAAGAAAATAAGCTCATGATAAACATAGGATAGTAATATAGCCAATGTTACTAAATGGCAAAGATGACAAAGGAGAGGCCAAGGCCCAAGTGATGCATATTAACGCTAAGCTCTGGCCTGAGCTCCATTCTCAAGTTTAACAATTCAATATTTATAGTATGCAATGTGTTTGTTCCTTAATGAGAAGAGTTAACATGAAGATGTAGATTCCTTCATTTATTGTGACTAAAAAGCCACCAGTAGGTACTTAAAGAGCTGCCTGCAGCTCACAAATTGGCATTCACTGACCTCTGCCTTAGGTATTGCCTTGGACCTTCATTTAGAAGTGACAAAGAGGAAGGCTGTGGCCATTTACTATTGAGTCCTCTAAAGATGTTTTCCCAGATCTCGTGTTTGTCAGTATATTTTTTATTTTTTTATGACAGTTCAGCATCATTGAGGCTTTGTTTCAGTAGTCCTGTGTAAGGTGGGATTTGCATTTTCTTTTTAATGGAGGATGAAAAAAGAATGTTGCTGGAATCTGCAGCCTGAGTTTCTCCGTTGTGATGCATAGATACCTTCAGACTTTATAGTTGTCATGCTGTGGCAGCCTGTGGAGACTCCTTGGATGAAGCCCTGTAAGTCTGACATTTGCTGAACACAGTCCTTAATGATCACTGTTACTTTCTCTGAAGTCACTGTGATATGAAAGCTAAAACAAAAAAGAGGGGGAGGAAGGAAGGAGGGATAATTCTTAGGGGAAAAACGAAAAGGTGCAATGAAGACAAAAGAGAGACAAGATAGCTAACAATTCAAATTCTCTATTTCTTGAAAAGAAGGTGCCAGGTATGATCCCAGAGAAACTATTTTGTTGGAAAGGCATATTTGAATAATTTTACAGAAGAAATAGCAGACTTAGGTTTGTCAATTTAGACTCCATCTCACTTTCTATTATGCTCACAATATACTGACGAATACTAAGATGTATGGCCAACTTTGAAGGCTATTTTATGAACATAGTATGACTGCCATGACCTCTTCCAAAAATAAAATGAAAAAAAAAACCAGTGACAGGGAGGGGGATAGAGGCAGAGAGAGACACGGAAGAGACAGAGAGAGAAACAAAAAGGTAGACAGAAACAAAAGAAAGCATGGGTAGAACCAGCCCAAGAGCTTTTGGAGGAAGAAATTCATATTATTTGTAAGAGGTATGTAGAGAGGTGGAATAAGTACTTAGCAAAAAACTTGCAAGCTTGTATGCATGTGGAAGTATTTTTCCATATACATATATGTATATATATGTACTTACATATGTCTATCTGTGTATAGAAAGAAAAAGTGAGAGTTTTGGTAAGCAGGGAAGAAATATTCTTTCATTAAGATTTGTTGAATTTTGTCCTATTCTCTTAAAATAAAAACAACTCAGAGCAAAGATTATTTTGTTTCCCAGATATGATGAGATTTGAAATAACTTTATATCTGTCATTCATGTATAGCCTCTTCAACCTAAGACTTTTCAAATTTTAAGTTTCTCTGAGACAAAGAATTCTCAACCTTCTTTCTGCAACCAGCTTTTGTTTTTTGCACACTTATTCCGCGAAGAGGGAGTAGTTTTCTTTATTCTGTTTGCTCTGCTGGGCCTTCTTAGTTCTATGATCTAGCAGATGCGTCATAGGCTACAAGAAAGTTGTCATTACACATAGGACAAGAAGATGTATGATAGCTGGTGCCAAGAGATGTAGGTCTGTTCTCTATGTTTGCTTCAAAATGTTCCTGCTCCAAAAATGTGCCAAATATAACATTTTTTTTGAACTGATTCACCTAAAGATCTGACCCAATGGTGCTTATAGAAAATATAGGGCAAGTCCCTTTCCCAAAAGTAACTGTAAGTCTCACTTCCAGGCCTTCAGTTTACCTTTCGAGGAGGGGCTCTTGAGTGATCAAGGAAAGTCCTTTGTGCCAAGAAGAGCCATATGTCCGTTTTCCAATCAATATAGAAGAATCAGAAAGTTTTTTACTGACATTTGGGATTACAAGAAAGCTCCAACCTATCTAGGACAAAAGGCTTTAGTCAACAGAAAAAAAAATCATTCTATCAGTGTAACAACTCACTTGGAAATCTCCTTGGTATTAAAACCAGTCCTATTTTAGACTTGTCTTTCTGCCTGAAATCTTGTTGAATCTGACTTTGTATACTAACTAGCCAGTCCCTGTAAGAGTAAATCAAAGGGATAAGATTTCATGTATTAGTAAAAAAACAAACCAACAACAACGAAAAGTAATGTGTTTAACAGTGGATCCTATCAAATGGTGTTCTTTACTCATCACATAACAAATTTGGGGTGGGCTAGGGGTGATCTGTGATTCCCTACCTGTAGAGAGCTTCCAAGAAGACTTCCTTTACTAATGTACAGAAGGTACTGATCTATATTATAGTCTTAGAGTCAAGATCATTAAATATGCTGAATCCTATTCGTCTGAATAATGAATGCTCCAAAATAAATTTGTTATTTGAATTCATACTGCATATTTCCTTTGAATGGAGCCATTTTTTTTCAAAACTATAACTTCAAATAGGGCAAATTCAAATGCATGTGACACTTCAGAGAATTCTGTCTGGTATTGCAAATAGTATATTGTAATGTCCAGTTTAAATGCTTAGCCAGAGTCACACTGAAGAGGAACCCAAAGAGGGTTAGGGCTGCCTGAGACCCCAAAATACCAACATGCCGGGTCCTGCTGAAAGAATTCCACTCCAGTCTTCTCAGCCAAGGAAAAAGTAAAGTTTACTGAAAGTTCAAGTTCGCCATGTGGGG
>CM053600.1:130089432-130109532 GCA_028646575.1 Pseudocheirus occidentalis | reverse complement strand
CAGAATCCCCACACCAAGGAGAAAATATTACAGGCTGCCAAGAAAAAACCATTTGAATACTGCGGAAGCACTATCAGGATAACCCAGGATCTGGCAGCTTCTACACTGAGGGATTGAAGGGCCTGGAATATGATATTGTGGAGAGCAAGAAAATCATTTAGATACTAGAAAATAATGTATAAAAAAGAATATAGTAATTTTTAGTTATTCATACTTTGGAAGAAAACTGTAAGGCTATATCTCTATGCCATGAAAATTACCACCAACTAATTTGGGAATTAATAGTCCTTCGGTCAAAATTTTGCAGTTAATAGTTCTTTGTAGACAAAAGAGTAATAGAATTTCAGTTGAGCCAAACTCTGAGTCTCCCACCTAAAAAAGGAATAGCCAGATATTGAATATTCCAAATGATAGTGAACAGAATACGGTACATTTTTCATTACGATAAACAATTTAGCTGAGTGCTTGGAATAGTTATCAATGTTTTAGTTTTCCAATGCAATATTCAGTACTATGCATTGTTTTGTTCTAATTTAGCACAGAAAGCATTTCTCTCAGAAGCAAAGTTCTAGTTCTTCACCATTTGCCATGAACAATACTCAAAAACCTTTTAGCAGTACAGAAGCAAGCAATACTTGGCAGGGGGTTGAGGGGGGAAGGATTCACTAGTGTTCAGATTATGACTATTGTTTTAGAAACTATGAATCCATTCTGTTTTCATAGTTTTGTATTTTTTTGTGTGAAATCAAACTATTTACCAGTTATCTCAGTTTTCAGACATTAGTTACATTTTCATTCACTTTTGATTCCTTGTGCCAGTATAAGAAGAAAATTTTAAAAAAGTAAAAGCTATGTAAAAGGTCAGACTAGAGAGAGAAAAAAAGCAGTAAAAGAAGAGGAAATAAAGAACAAAGACTAATGCTAGACATATAAAGAGATACATTTAAATAGTCTAGTTAAAGAAGGGAGTTTCAAACATATTTGATCTGATATATATTTGGTTTTTTTTAATTTTTCAATATCTATATGCCAGGGGACACAAGCACATATCTGCCAGGTTATTCAATCCTGCATTATTATGAAGTTGCTTTTAACTATCTTTATTTTTTTCTTTTTGGAGGGAGTAGGGCAGGGCAGTTCCAGTTAAGTGACTTGTCCAAGGTCACACAAAGTATCTAAGGCCAAATTTGAGCTCAGGTCCTCCTGACTCCAGGACCACTGTGCCACCTAGCGGCCCCTTCTTTTAATTATCTTTACAGGATGAGACATTAGAGAACTTGTTTACTCTATAGAAACCTTGAGTCTTTATAAACTATCAAAGGGAAGATCTGAAAAAAAGAATGAATATGGTTCTGACAATGGCCTGTGTGTCTGTCACCTTACAAGCAGCATGCCTGAGCGTGGAGTGGCTCATCCACAATGTGATTATTTTTTGTGGATGTACAAGGCGATCTCTATTTCAGATGTAAATAGCTACTAAATGAACTACTAAGAGAATGAATTGTTGCTATTGACACGAGTGGGGTACGGCTTGTACACAAGTATAATAAAAATGTATTGAGAGTTTTGAATTACTGAGATTACTTTTAGGGCTTGTCTATGAGTATATCTATCTGGGAAAGATAAAGCAGACGGATGAATTGGGTCTGGAGCTGGACAGGAAAGAAAGCAGGCTGAATTGCCTTCACCAAATGTACCTTTAATGAGCTCAAACTTCTGGAAACAAAGACCCATCGGCTTAATGCCATCATTCTATCAGTGATGCTATATGTCGGTGATAAATCATACACACTGATCTCAAAGGATCAAACAGAAATAGTGTAGAGAACAATGGAGGGCTTCATTATGAATGTGAATATGCCGAACCATATTACCGATGGGAAATATCAAAGAACAACAATAAATGACGGTATCAAGGGAATGCATGACAGAAAGAAAAGTTCTCCTCATCATGTGGTAAGAGGGAAATCCAGAGCACTCCACTAGATTATTTCCAATGTCAGGGGGAATTGAGCATATTGGATAGAAGCCCTGTGTGGAACTGAAATCCAGATAAGTTTCATTCCATTGTTAAGAGAGCTCTAAAGTGTCTAGTTCTTACTTATGATCATCTTTCTGAGTTCACTCCTGTTGCAGCCTTGCTCCTGACTTTCAAACTGTGCTTCTGCTGTCATCTCATTCTAGAACTTCACTCAGCACCTGTGACATCTTTGACGTCACTGGAGCACTGAACCATTTCTTTGGCTTTCTCACCCTGGAACACCTCTCCACAAGTCCTGTTCTCTTCTCCTATTAGTGAGTTCCTTTTGCAGCTGCCATGTTGTGGAGAGGCCAAGTTGGTCAATCTTCCTTCCTCCACTCCTGCATCTTTTTCTGAATTTCAAGTCTTCAAAGTCTTACCACTACAACAGGTACCTTTTTCTCCTTCTCCCTCTCTCCCCTCACCTTTTTTATGTATCCTCTTTCTCTATTAAAATATAAATTCCATTAGGATAGAGACTATTGTTCTTTTTTTTTCTTTCCTGAGTGCTGTTTTCCTATCACCAGTAAGTACTTAACAGTATTTGTTAACTTCCTTCCCTATTTTGGAATTAAATAGAATGAATCCAATTCCTATTTTCCATGACAATATTTCAAGTATTTAATGTTAACTAAGAAAAACTTCTTTTCGATGCTAAAAACATTTAATTACTTCAATTCTTCACAAAATAGGTTCAAAGTCTTTTATTATCTTAATTTCTCTCCTCTGAATGTTCTTTAATGATCAATATCTATATTGAAGTGTGGTGTTCAAAACCAAACATGATATTCTAGGCATGTTCTACCTGGTGCAAAGTTCTATGGGACAATTAAGCCTTTTGAACTACACACTGTAATGTTAAGACAGTATATGTATATATTTCATGTAAGTATGTATATATGTGTATAAACATATATGTATGTATGTGTGTATTCTTTTTCATTAGTTTGTTTTTTGTTTGTTTGTTTGTTTTTTGCTTTTTGGAGGGCAGTTGGGGTTAAGTGACTTGCCCAAGGTCACACAGCTAGTTTTTTGTGTTAAGTGTCTGAAGCCGGATTTGAATTCAGGTACTCCTGACTCCAGGGCCGGTGCTCTATTCACTGCGCCACCTAGCTGCCCCCATTAGTTTGTTTTAATTGTCATGTCATTCTGTTGGTTTAACTGATTTTTTTTTTCAACAAAAGCTGTAACACTTTCTACCTGACTATACTTCAGTAATCAATATTTGAATTTAAATGTGAAAATTTTCATTTCACAGAATGACAGAATCTCAGCATGGAAAGGTACCTCACAATTAACAGATGAACAGCAGTTCTCTCCATAATATTATCAAAAATAGCCATCCATGGGGCATCTAGGTAATGCAGTTAATAGAGCACCAGCCCTGAAGTCAGGAGAACCTGAGTTCAAATATGCCCTCAGACACTGAACACTTCCTAGCTCTGACACCTTGGGCAAGTCCCTTAACCCCAATTGCCCTGCCTTCCCCTCTCCAAAAAGAAAAAAAAATGGCTTTCCATGATCCTCTTGAAGACTTTGAGCATTGAAGTAACAGTTTTGTTTTGCTTTTTTTACCCCTGAAGCTAATCATTTATTCTTCAGGGACCTATAAATTATTTGAATACTTCTTTTTGTCTTTACATGGATATGAAATAGACTTCACTAAAAATTTCCATATATTGCTCTTCATCTTCATTTTGGGGCCTAGTGAAAAAAGTTATCCTGAGGTATAGATAGATTGGAAAAAGTATGTGCTAGGCAAATCAAACCACTCCCAGCATCTCAACCATCACCCCCCTCAGACCTCAAATAAGATAACCTATGGCCCTCAACTCAAGACCATTAGAAATATTCCTATATCCCACAGCACCAGCCCTGTTTCCAATCTGTTTCCTGCAGCCCTTATTGAAGAAGACAATCCATGTGGAGAAGGGGCCCACTTTCCTCAGTGATTGGCATTCTCCAATAACAATCACTGGTCAGTTGTCCCAGAGAAGTAGATAAACCTAATATCCCACAGAATGGAAATGTCTGCTTCCTTACTCCCCAAATCACTGGTCCTACTGTAACCTATCATCTATACAGCTATCATATCAAAAACTGATCCCTGTAAAGATAGGATCTAGTAATGCTACTACATATGTTAAAGCCTCTGTCTCTTCCTCAAGCACAGCATCTGAAGACTCAGGAAAGAAGATTTCTTGACATCAAAATCCTTCACACAGTCAGATTGTTCAAAATTAGAAACAGATGTGATTTTATCTTTGGAAATCACATTAAAGAAGACACATCACCATCTGCTTTGTTGTTACATCCAAAGTACCCTTTCCCTCTGACTTGTAGTTAAAACTTCCTAGATGTTGTCCCTCCATTAGAATGTGACCTCTTTGAGAACAGGGACAGATTCTCTGTTTCTATTTGTATCCTTAGAGCTCAAAACAGTGCTTTACATGCGATAAATACTTAAGAAATGCTTTTTTTATTCATTAATTTGTTCCACCTGAAAGCCCTTCAAGCCCTTGAAGAAACCCTATAATTTGTATTGTTCGTATTCTCTTCTCTAGAATAAATGTTTTTAGATCCCGCAATTAATCCTTGTGACACAGTTTCTAGTTCACTCAACATATGGTTTATCTATTTCTAAACAAACTCTAATATGTCATTGTTTTTTCTAAAACATGGCACTAAAAGTGAAACATGTTTGAAGTGTGGACTTCCAAGGTAGTTTGTAGCTAGGTCCTCTAGGTGACACAGTGGATGAAGTACAGTACCCAAAGTCAAGAAGACCAGAGTTCAAATCCATCCTCACACTGTATGACCTGGGGCAAGTCACTTAATCCCTGATTACCTCAGTTTCCTCATTTGCAAAATTGGAATGATAATAATTTCACCTACTTCTCAGGGCTGTTGTGAGAATCAAATGAAATAATAAATGTAAAGTGCTTAAGACATTGCATGGCACATAGGAAGTGCTATGTAAATATTAACAGTTATTACCATTAACAAAGATATCATTTACCTCATTTTTATATTGATGAATCCTAAGACTGGATGACTTTGGTCCCCATATTGAAATATATATTGAGATGCTAGTCCACTAAAATCTCTAGCTCTTTTTCAAATTATTTGTCATTAAGCCATACCTCCCCATTCAACTATTCAGATATTGTCTTGAGCTCAAATCTAGCCTGAGATATTTACTGTTTATGTGATTCTGGGAAAGGCACAACCCTGTTTGCTTCATTTTCCTCATCTATAAAATGAACTGGAGAAGGAAATAACAAACCACTCTAGTATCTTTTGACAGAAAAATCCCCAATGGAGTCACAAAGTGCAAGACAACTGAAATGACTGAACAACAACAATATGCTACATTTATTATTACATACAATACAATACATTTACATTCTTATATGAAAATTTATTTTGTTCTTTTCCATTTGATGGGATTCTAATTTGTTTCTAATTCTGTTATCATGAAAGTGTTACCATAAGTATTTTGGAATACAGAAATTCTTTATTTCTACCTTTGAGCTTCTTTTAGCAAATGCTTAAAAGTAGAACAATTAGACTAATTAACAGCTCCACTAAGGTAATAATTAGTTGTATTTCCACAGACGCCCAAACATTTATGATTCCAATTATGTTTTTCTTTTTGCAAATTTTTCTTCTTGCAGTCCATCTTTGAAAATTAAGTTGATCGGTTCTGATCTGTCAAGATAATAATGCTAATCAAGAAGTAAAGTATACTTTAAAATAAATATCACTCATGATGACATTTGTCCTATCATAAAAGAATAGAGAAATTATGGAGATGTTCTCATTTTCTCATTCATAAAAATTCTACATATTTTGAAAGTATACAGTGCATAGTATATATGTAACTTGATGATCCCACACTGAAGAAACTATTTAGATAAGGGATGATTAGAGATACAAAACTTTAGAAAAACTGAACAATTTAGGAGATTAAAAAACTTAATAGATTTATTTTAATCCTCTTTTTAGAATAAAAGGAGAAAATGGGGAAAATGTAACCTATTTGTTTTTATTCACCTGAATTTTTTTGTTCAATGCCCCCCCTTTTCTGTACCTCCATAATTTAATCATTTTTTAATGCTAAAGTCAGCTCTATTTCTAGAATTAGTTATGTAATAGGGTATATATCCTGTCATGCTTGTGAGATCAGGGAAGGAAATAATAAGAGTTACCATTTATATAATGCTTACTATATGTTAGGCAGTGTGCTAAGTGCTTTATAATTATTATTTTTGATCCTCTCAAAAACTCTTTGAAGTAAGTGCTATTACTATCCCAATTTTATAGATGAGGAAACTGACACAAACAAGGATTAAGTTACTTGCCCAAAGTCACACAAAAAAGTTTTTGAGGTCAGATTTGAACTCAGGCCTTCCTATCTCCAGACCTTAGCTCTCTCTATGTGCTATCTAGAATATGTTTCACTGCAAAGAATGATTAATTAGACATGTGAGGAAAGGTATATATAATAGAGGACAGAAAGAAAGACTAAGAGGGAAAAGATAGAGTATTGGGAAAAGAAAATAGAAAAGACAGAAGCAAAGTCATAGATAACAGAAAGATGAGAAAGAAGAAAGGAAAGTAAAGAAATAGAGTAAGAAAGGAAAGGAAAACAAAGGAAAAAAAGAAGTACAGAATAGGAGAAAAAATAATCTAGATGCAAATTAAATCTCTATGACTACTTAAACATGGGAGTCAGTTCCTATATGTTATATCTCTATGGTATAAAGGACTGTCTACTTTTCTCAAAAGCATCTAAGTTTACCATTCTGCCTTAGGAACTGAACTTCTCTTTGGCAAACTAAGTTCACCTTGACCATCAATGGGGCAAGAATTCCCTGCATAAATCACATTCACTGCTTTTGCTTTCCTTCTTCAAGGGTGTGAATGAATGTTATTTATAAATTATCTCATACTTTAAATTAAAAGTCTTGCTATTGTTTACGCTTCCTTTTTGCAACAGGACTAGACCACCTCTTTTCCTTATCATATATCTCTTTCATGACAACCCTTGTTCTTTTTTTGTGTGTGAAGAATTCCTTATTTTAGCCTTTTTATAGTCAACATTCATTTCTCCATTGTAATTTGGATGACCTATAATTCCAGTTCCTTAGAAATTGTGTTTTTGATGATTCAGAGGCATATAGCATAACTGGAAGATTAAGAGTTCAGAAGGTTTTTGTTTGTTTGCTTGTTTTTTTTTCAAGGATAAATGTAGCTATTAAACTGTACAGCTTCTCAAATGCAGTCCTGCTCACTCTTCTCTAATTATGTGTCCAGCTCATTGTTTCTTTGTTGCATCTGTCATTTGTATTGTGTGCACACATTCATTCATATAAATAAGAATTTTAGTACCAATTACAAAATAGGCATCAGGGACATGAAGGCAAAATTAATATGAATAGATGCATATGTATGTTTATACACATATATAGGTGGAGAAAAATGAGCACATGTAAGGACATACAGAATAAATTTGTATGGAATAAAAATAAATTAAGACAGTTAAATACATGATAGTTAGAGTGGGAGGGCACCAGCAGTGGAGACATTAGGAAAAGATTAAATAGAAATGTATGTTTAGTTGACATAGAGTTCTTGAACTGCCTATTGTAAAAAGTGGGGTGTCATAGGAAGAGAGGAGAGGACACTGTAAGCATGGATTGGTCTCTGCAAAGGTGCAAAGAAGAGAGATAGAATGTCATGTTTGAGGAACAGAAAATATCAATATGGTTCCTCCTCCTTGTTAGCTTTCTGCTCAGTATTTCTTGCTTGGAGAAGACAAAAGTGTTTAGAAGGGGCACCTTAATCCATTTATTCAATTTAACTTTTTGATTAAATATAAAGGCCTTATAATATGTTACATTTTCTTGGCACACATTAAGTATTTTCAACTTAATGAATCCAAATTAAAATTTGGTATCCTTAGAAAAATCCTCATAAATTGCAGAAGTTGTCCTGTTTCATACATTGTGCTTATTGTTGCACTGGACTTCTTCCATATAGAAGAAGAACAAAAAAATAATTAACATTTCCTTTTTGGATTTCTTCCTTGTTTCTTAAGTCTTTTTAGTAAGTTCTTTGATTGTGAATGATTTTTGTTTATTTTGTGCTTTTTGACTCCTTATGTTACTTTAACTTGTTGACTCTTACTTGTAGTGGTTTATTTAAGGAGTCTGAAATTTCCGATGTCTTTCTATAGGTATTTAAAAACTTCCCCTACTTTCCCCTGCTTTGTCAGTAATTGGCACTTATCTTCAAGAATATCCCTTTATATTTCTACCTTTCCTATCATGTTTCTTAACATAGCAATAGATATCACAGGAACTGTTATACATAGGTCCTGAAACATTTAGCACTTTCTGTCAAATATTATGGGACAATATGTTCATTCACCCTGGTAACAGCAAATGCTAGCCTTTAAAAATGATTCTGTTTTGATGTAGAGAGTCATACTCTTTCTATGAAATGCCAAAAGGACTTTTCAATTTTTGTCTATATAATGCCATATCTTCAGAATAATTTAAGAGGGGCGGAGTCAAGATGGTGGCACAGAAGCAGCAAAACTCCTTGGCTCTCCCATTAACCACCTCAAATACCTATAAAATATGACTCTAAACAAATTTTAAAGCTCCAGAACTCACAAAATGACAGAACAACATATCTCCTGCTGAAGGCAGCCTGGCAGGCAAATGGGAAGGGGTTCATCGCAACTTTCTGGGAGCCCAGACCAGCACCTCGCAGCTGGGGCCCAAGGGTCATCAGAACAAGCCATAGCTGGAGCACAAATCACTGGCAGCTGTGGCATTTTCCAGAATTACCAACCCATAAGAAATAAGAACTAAGTAAAAGGTCAGTGGAACTGGGGAGATGGTCCCGCCGGCCACTTTAGGGCCCTGCAGCCACCTCCACATGGCGGCTTCTGAAGCTCCCAGGCTACAGATTGCGGTGGGGGGGGGGAGGGCAAGCAATCATTCAGAGGCTAAGTGCTCTTGCCTTGAGCTGCCTAGATCAAGATTGCAGTCTTGGGTGGTGGTCCTGAGGTATGTTTTCAGTGAACCAAAGCTGGTGGGGGCTACAGAAATGGTGGCCTCCTAACAGCTCCAGCAGCTGAGAAAACCCCAGCAATTTGGGATAGAGCTCTGCCCTCTGAAAACAGTTCTACTGAACTTAAAAGTCAAGTAATTGACTGGCAACATGAATAGGCAAAGGAAGCAAAGCAAATCCAGCAATGCAACTTTAAATTTCTTTTTTGGGGGCAAAAAGGATCAAAGCATGGAATGGGAGGAAGACAACACAGTTAGAACTCCCACACCAAAAGCTTCCAAGAAAAATGAAGACTAGTTACAAGCCATAGTGAAGTTTAAGAAGGATTTTGAAAAACCAAATAAGAGAAGTGGAGGAAAAATTGAGAAGAGAAATGAGAATGATGCAAGAAAATCATGAAAAGAGAGTCAACAAAACTGACTGAAGAAAATAGCACCTTAAAAAATAGACTAACTCAAATGGCAAAAGAATCCCAAAAAGCCAATGAGGAGAATACCTTAAAAAGTTGAATTTGCCAGATGGAAAAAGAATCTCAAAAACTTTCTGAAGAGAATAATTCCTTCAGAATTAGAGTGGAGCAAATGGAAGCAAATGACTTTATGAGAAATCAAGATACTATTAAACAGATCCAAACAAATGAAAAAATAGAAGGCAATGAGAAATATCTCATTGTAAAAACTACTGACCTGGAAAACTGATCCAGGAGATACAATTTAAAAATTATTGGACTAACTGAAAGCCAGGATCAGAAAAAAACCTAGAGCACAATGTGAGTTTTCAGATCTTATACATGATTGTATGCCACCATGGCGGGGGTGGGAGGTGGGGAGGAAGGGGAGAAAAATCTGAAACTCAAGTGATTCTGGAACTGAATCTTGTAAACTAAAGTAAACAATTCAATAAAAAAAAAGAAAAAGAACCTAGAAATCATTCTTCAAGAAATTTTCAAGGAAAAATTGCCCTAATATTTTAGAACCAGAGGGCAAAATAGAACTTGAAAGAATTCACTGATAACCTCTTGAAAAAGATACCTAAAAGAAAACTCCTAGGAACATTATAGCCAGATTCTGGAGTTCCCAGATCAAGGAGAAAGTACTATAAGCTGCCAAGAAGAAACAATTTGAATACTGTGGAAACACAATCAGGATAACCCAGGATCTAGCAGCTTCTACAGAAATCATAAAGAACTTAACAAAGTTGAACTATTTACATGCCAACATGGAAAAATGTTAATTATAACTTATGACACTTTTCTCAGTATGAGGATAGTTGAAGGGAATATAAAGGTATACACACACACATATATGTATGTATACATACATATATTTATATAGGAGGATATATATGCGTATGATTACATATGTGAGTGTGTGTATACATATGTACATAGACAGAAGGCACAGGATCAATTGAATAGGATGGGATAATATTTTAAAAGGTGAAATTGAGAGGGGGAAAAGGGAGTATAAGAGGAGGCAGGGGGAGACAGAATGGGGTTAATCCTCTCATATAGAAGATGCAAGAGATAATTGTAATAATGGAGGGGAAGAACAGGAAGGCAAAAGGGAATGGGTCAATCTTACTCTCATTGAAGTTGGCTTAGGGAAGGAATGACATACACTCTAAATTGGATATCTTGACCTAGGGGAGAGTAGAGGGAAGAGAAGGAGAGGGAGGAGGATGGAGGGGAGGGCAGGTTTTGGGGGAGGGTTGTTAGAAGCACAAACTTTTGTAAAGGGGCAGGGACAAAGTAGAGAAAAGAACAAGAAGGGGGTGGAATAGGAAGGAGGAAAATATACAGGTACTGGGTTAGGGAGATCCATCTTGCCCTACTGGAAAGTCAGAGGTGTGATGGGAGAGGACATAGGAGATAGTTGATTGGGGGAGGAGGTATACAGTGGGATTGCTGTTTTGGGGTGGTGGGTAGGGGAAAGTTGGGGAGAAAATCTCATGGAGATGAATGATGTAAACTAAAAATAACCAAAAGTTTATATGTGTGTGTGTGTGTGTATAAATAATAGAAATATACTTACATACACACACACACACATATAAAAATTGAACCAGAAAAAAAAGAATTTAAGACATTCACACTATTGTTGTGATCTTTTTTCATTTGTATATAGAATTTCTGTAGTTTATGTTAAGATGTCTAATGACATAAGGTTCTTCTATTGTCCCATTTCAGACTTCAGTTTTTATTTAATCTAATTTTTGGTTTCTTTTTGATGTTATCTGAACTAAGTGATTAAGTTATTTATTTTTCTATTTTTTCCAATTATTAAGATTTATATTTCTTTTTTTTGTATCAAATTTGTTTTATTCTTTACAATTCCTCATTCATCTTGATTAGGTCATTAGTGCTACTTCCGTCGGAAGGAACATCCTTCTGTAAGTCTCGCCTTGCCTCCAGTAGGTTGACAGAGTACAGCGGAGCATCCGACACAGAGAACCACTGTTTGTGGGTGGCACTTCACGTCCATGAAATACGAGTTCGGACACTTCACCAGGAGCTTCTTCTTGTGTTTCAGTTTCTCTTCCTCGGGAGAGGGGTGCAGGAGGTCTTTCGCGAGAGGCATGTTGGCGCGGGGAGATCTTCACCGCCGGAAGAAAGAGTATTTATATTTCTTCTCCCACCCCTACCCCCCTCCTGGGAAAGAAAGGAAGAAAGGAAGGAAGGGAGGAAGGGAGTGAGGGAGGAGTAGAGGGGAGGAAGGAGAAAAGAAAAAAAGAAAAAGAGCAGAGAAGGGGTGGGAAGGCAAAGCAAGGCTATACATACATACATATATATATATATATATATATATGTATGTATGTATGTATAATAGCCACCTGTTTTACAAGCATATTTAGGCAAAATAAGTTCTTCACTGGTCACACCAAAAATGTATTTCTTATTCTGTACATCAATCCATCATTTCTATCTCTGTGGTGGTCAGCATTTTTCATTAAAAGTCTTCTAGAGTCATGGTTGATCATTTTATTGATCAGAGTTCTTAAGTCTTTCAGAAATGAACTGCTTTTCTTAGACAGAAATATGGAATTATACCTCCAACTAATTATGACATAGGAATGTAATTGATTATCATTGTGTTGTAAGAGAACATAATATTGTGTTGGAAGAAAGAGAAGTTTTCAGATACACCTGGAAAGATTTATATGGACTGATACAGAAAGAAATAAGTAAAATCAGCAATTATTTCTTATGTAATTACAAAATAAGAAAAAAACTTATATTCACCTATAACATACTGTTTTATAGTGGAACTACAACATGAACACATGGAGTATGAAGCCTTTGCCTATTACTTGTAAAATCAGTTTCCAGTGGTCTTATATTACAGATCAAGTTAGCATAAAAAACATTTGGTATATACTTTGTAGTACAGCATAAAGAAAGTGTTCTTTTCTTCAATCTATTTTATATGTACTTAGCATTTTCCTGTTTTAGTGGTCAGGGTAATATGTACTGAAGTATTTCCAGCCACTGAGATGTCTGATTTCTTCAAGTATGTCTTGCCTTCCTAAAGTACCCAAATAGGGGTAAAATTAATCATCATTAATGGCCCCAGGTGGAGTCCTACAATCTAATCCTTTTCTATCTTTTAAATTTCCAGGGTCTTTGCATCACCCTAACCCAATGAGTAGAATCACCAGAGCCTAATTTGTCCATGTTTCAGAATTCATCAGAAACCTTCAGAATCACAGGAAAAACAAAGTTCCTGCTAGATTTTATCCTGCCTGGCATTGTCCTATTTTACCGTTGTTCCAGATACCAGACAGTATGGTCAGTGGATTGGGCTTTGAGGGGGTTATAGTTGTTGTTGTTAATAATTTCTTCTTCTTTAGAGTGGCAATCTTTAGTGTACCTCTCAGCCATTTTCTTTCAACACAATTCCAATAGGACTGGAAAGTGGTATAATCCAAGTAGCATTATCATTCATATATCAGTAGATGAAAATTTATTATAGTAGATAATAAATAGATTGCCTCATGGTACTTCTGATCTATTCCTATTCAATCTACTGGATAAAATAATTATCTTATTGAATCATAGGTTTATAATTTTGAAAAAAAAATTGAAACCTTTGAAGAAAACTTCCAAATTGGTATTTTCTTCATTTATCAAATGATTTAATTTGTTTT
This sequence comes from Pseudocheirus occidentalis, assembly GCA_028646575.1. Taxonomy (NCBI): domain Eukaryota; kingdom Metazoa; phylum Chordata; class Mammalia; order Diprotodontia; family Pseudocheiridae; genus Pseudocheirus; species Pseudocheirus occidentalis. The sequence continues at coordinate 130,096,280 of CM053600.1, read as the reverse complement.
TAGTTGTATTCATAATGTCAATTACTGTCAGTTCTAACAGTTTGGCACCATCAAGGCCAATTTCTTAATTAGATTTATTCACTAAAATTCATTCTGCTCTAGAATCTACTAAAAGTCATTCCATGGCAGTGAAATTAAAGCTATTTGTACATAGCAGTATGAATGAAACAGAATTTTAATGACATATAATAAATCAATGAACAAATACTTTTTTATGGCACTGAGACCATGCCATGTTGCTCAATTTATAATTCATTATACAATGCAAGTGATATTTTATGGGGTCATTAAAATGCATATAATGTAATAAGAAATCAACATTTATCAGAGAAATACTGATAGGAAAATAGTTTTATAACAAGGGGGGAAAGTATCACTTTGAAAAACAGGCACGGTGATAATCACAAAAGCAACATTAAGGAACAATGGCCTGAAATGGAAAAAAAATGTTGAAAAATGTTCATATGCTTTCAATTTTGAGAAAATATTTCTGACCTTCATTTTTTTCTTTAACTCATTTATATTGGTTGCTCTTTACATTTTGTTAAAAGTGGACCTTGAAGCTCTTTTGCTGTTTTTATTTCATTTTAATTCTCTTTTGTGTTCAGGTGGGGTGATGAATGAAGGAGAGGGAGAAGGGATAATACTGTTTCATAAAGAGCACACATTTGATTCAGTATAAGATTTATACTTTTTTTTAACAACATTCTTTACAACATTAATTTGTGATTCTGTGTTTTAAAATGGTTTAAATGAAATTTCTAAATGTTATTATAAAATACAATGACAGTTAAAATGTTGACCTTCAAATTCCCATTCAGTGTTTAAATATTCTTTTTAATATTTCTGGTTGTCCTGAGGCTGGGGTTTTCTTGTAATACATGGCAGATTCACCTTTGGTCATGAATGACTATTCACAACGCTTGTAAGAGACATAATAAAGGAAGATATCCCTTAAATGATGCAATAAATCTTTTATTATACAGAATAAGTATAAATAAATAATATTTTTTAAACAAGTGACAAAGAAATGTGAAGAGTTTTTAGAAGTAATACTAGTATTCCTTAAAGGAAAAACAAATGAACTAGAAGGAACAAAGTATCAGAAGAAAGTTACTGATTCATGGAAAACAGCATTCTGAAAATAATGCCTGTTACTTATCAGAGAGCTTTAGAAATAGGTATTTCATCATTGAAAACCTTCAGTACATAAACCAAAAACAAGACTCTCTATTGAAATGTCTCTTTAAGAGACCAATTTGCTGAGAAGACATCAGTTCTATCTTTTTCCTTTTAGAATTTCAGCCATGTATGTTTGTATTATGATAGGCAACACCTTCAAGACTCTCCTCTAGCTAATATGGTTGCACTTGCCTTTGTATATGAGAAGCACTTTCAAAAGCTAAGTATCAGACACTGCTGATGAGGCATGTTTGACCAGTTACTGATGGCAACGTCATATATAACAAATACTTTGGTTTACACAGTAGAGAGAGCACTGGATTTAGAATCAGGAAGATTTGAGTTCACTTCCTGTTTCAGACATTTCCTCATGTAACTGAACAAATTCCTTAACTTCTTTCAACGTCAATTTCTTCATCAGTAAAATGAAAGTGATAATAGCCCCTTCTTCCCAGACTTCTTAGGAGGATAAAGTAATATAAGATATAAAGTGCTTTGCAAAATTGAAGCAATATCTACATGTCACTTATTATTTTTTATATTTATCAAGAGCATAATAATATGGCATCCCCCACTATGATAGCCCTTTGGGGACAGCAATGATTCAAGCGATTACTTGATTAATTGTGCAAGGGTCAATAGAGAACAGAATAGGTTGATAATATTGGCTATTTATAGCTCAACTGTAGCCACAGATAAATATGCATTGTACAATCCTATCTTCTCTCTTTCTATACTAATAGATGGCATGGCAGTGAATGATACCAAAATATATACTGTTAACATATAGTGATGCCCGAATGATATGACAAGAAGTTCTGCACAAATTAAATTCAAAGAGTAATGGGTGACTAATAACAGAAAGAACTATGAGATTTTCACTTCTACAGAAGAAAGGGATAAAGTAATTAATAGTTGTCATATTTAATGTACAGCCTACTATCTTTGGGAGATAACTAGGTGTATCATTTCTTATTTTAAAAGACCAGAATTAGAGAAATTTATTTATATTATCATACATGTGAAATGCAATACTTAAGCTAATAAATCTCTCAAGAACACTCAGTGTCTAAACAAAATATATCTGCATCTTTGAAGGTATCTGCCATGGAAACAGATGTGCACTCTACACCCACTCAAACAACTTGTTCTTTCCTTTGGATTAGAATAGAACCATCTGAACTTGTGAGCACAAACTGTCATTATAACAAGGTCATGGTAAATGTTATGAAAATAAAATCATTAACTCTGGGTTACGTTTAAAGGAAAAGGACTTTCCTAACCATATGGAATAAAAAAACCCCCACATCATGCACTTCTTCTGAAAAGACCTGCACATATATTTATATATGTATAGATAGAGAGGTTTGTGTATATAGATACATATGTGTGTATACATATATGTATATGTGTACATATATATACATATATGTATACCCATGCATATATACCTACTTTGTCTATATATAGTGTATAGGTATAGGTATAAGTATAGGAATAGTTATAGGTACAGGTTTTAGTGAATCACAACCCCCAAAAAAGCCAGCAAGTTGATCTAGCAGCCAAAAGAAAACTAATGTGATATTGCCTGGCACTGAGAAGAGCATAGCTTCCAGGAATAAGGAGGTAATCATTCCATTACTATTTTACTTTCATTAGACTTCACCTAGAGCATTGTATTCAGTTCTCATACTACAGTTTAATAAGGACATTGATAACTAATAGAATGTTCAGAAGACTTCTACGACTTCCTTGAAGATTGACCTCAAACCACCTTCTGCAAGAGATCTACACTGTCTATTAATGCCTTCACTCTGTGATCACCTCCATACTAAGACTTTTGGAATAACTTGCATTGCCAGTAGGTACATACCGTCTATGCTTTCTTCACCACTACCAAGTGAGCGTGTGGAGGGCAGGCAGCATGTTTTGGCTTTACTTTGTAGTCTGAGTTCTTAGCATAGTATCTCACATACAGTAAGTTTTAGATGAATACTGATTAATTGACTGACTGATTCACCAGGATGGTAAAGGACGTTAAGTAGATGCCATATGACGATCAAGTATTTTCATTGTTATTGTGTGCAGTAGACACTAGACATGTTTCTTTCTGGCACTAGCAGGAAAATCTGGAGCAATGTATAGGTATTTAAAGAAACCAGTTTAGGGGCAGCTAGGTGGGACAGTGAATAGACCACTGGCCCTGGAGTCAGGAGGACCTGAGTTCAAATTCAGCCTCAGACACTTGACACACTTGCTAGCCATGTGACTTCGGGAAAGTCACTTAACCCCAATTGCCCTCCAAAAAAAAAAAGAAGAAAAGAAAAGAAAAATAAACCAATTTAGGCCCATGTCAGGAAAAATAAAATAAAAAAATAAAAATTCTATCAAAAATCAAGCTGTCCAATATTAGAATGTGGTGCCTAGAGAGATCAAGTCCTCCAAATTTGAAACTGTTCAAGCAAAGCCAGAGAGACCACTTGTCATGTATATTACAGTAGGGGTTCCTTTCATTTATGGCATAGAATAAACGGCACCTAAAGTCCCTTACAAATTCTGTGATTATACTTCCTTAGAGATCCTATTCCCAGAAGCATAAGTTAGTGAATCCATGCACTGTAGGATAGAACAAGGAGTATTATATCTATATTTCACAGATTAAACAAATTAGAATCAAAGAAGTTATGTGATGTCTTCAACAACATACTGATGAAGAGCAAGTAATATTTTAGGATTCAAAATCAGCTTCAATTGACCTACTTACTCCACACTTAGGCAAATGGTACCATCTTTTTAACCCTTCTTCCTGATCTCAGAGTGTGTCTTTCTGCTGTTGGTTGTTGCCGCTATTGTTTGTCTCCTTTTGTTTGTTTGCTTTTTTTCCCCAGCAAAGTTCTGAGAGGTAGATTGCAGTCAGACACATGTGATCCTCTAGTCAGCGGTTCTCAACCTGTGGGTTATGTTCAATTTGTAACAATAAAAATACATCCTGCATATCAGATAGATTCATAACACTAGCAAAATTACAGTTATGAAGTTGCAATGAAAATACTTTTATGGTTGGGGGTCACCACAACATGAGGAACTATATTAAAGGGTCGCGGCATTAAGAAGGTTGAGAACCACTTCTCTAAGTACTCAAGTGCAGTCCTTTGAATGTAATGTGTTCTTTGAAGAACAATTTGTTCTATGAAGTTTGGATTCAATTAAAGACTGCACTTGTAGATCTAGAAGGCCACATGTGGCCTTAAGGCCACTCCTGGGTTCAAGTCTTGAACACATTGTCAGATTATCCCACCTTCTCACCTTGAGAGACTGTAATACTATCGGCATACTCATGAAAATTTTACAAAATAAATTGAGAAAACAACTAGAAATTGATGCTGATCATAGAGTTGACAGAAATTAAGCATATAATCAACATATTCTTATTTTGAATAGAGAATGTTGATGAAGATAGAAAGCAATAAATACTAACCAGAATTTAAGTCATTTTGGCAATGGTATCAGGAAAAACTTGAGGAAATAAGGAAATGAAAGTATATTGGAAACTTGAGATTACAAAGCTCAATGATAAGTCTTTATTATTTTGTTTGTTTATTCCACTGTTCTCTACATTTGGTGAACTAGTATAGGAAACAACCTGTACCTTAGGTTATATTTTAACCCAAAAGTCATACAGTAGTCTTTCATCAGACAGTAAATGAAAAGAAACAGGACTATTTTAGAATAAAAGATGTTATAAAATTATTATAGGAACTGAAACTCTCATGTGAGATACTTGTGAAGTCAGAAGTCCTGACCCATATAGTCATTGAATGGTCTCAAATAAAAAAGCAGAAAGAATCTCTGTAACTCTCATAAGAAATTTCATAGTTATTAGACTAACTCCAAAGCAGTAATCACTCTGTAATCATTCCTGTTGTCAGCATTAACTGTTTTGACCATTTGACCAGTTTTTCATTTTTTTTAGAGAGGGAAAGTAAACAGTTGCTTTTCAATTAAAAACAATTGCAAATTATTGATTGAGAGTCTTATCAAATACCTTAATGTAGGTGTTGGTGGGGAGATGTGCATTCAATTAGTTATACTTGCTTTATTTCTGCAAAGACCACAAAATTCTTCATAGATAGGTTTGGAACAGAAGTGCTCCTAATGGTATATGGATTAATGCTCCTAATGTTATACAGAAAAGACTTCAAAAAACAATGTGTTAGTATAATGATTGTCACCCCAATTCATAGATTAAGCAACTGAGACTCTGTAATGGTAATTAATTTGAATTTGAAGACCACTTGTTGTATTGGCAAGTAAGCAGGTACTTAGCACCTTGTCTGAAGCTAAGTAAAGGTAGCAGGTACTTAGCACTTAGTAATTTCATCAAGCCACTGCTGGGGAAATAGAAAGTATGAACTCTTGTCTCCTGTTATGTCAGTAACAGGAAGGAGTTGGCTGAAACAGGAAGCTAATGCTGTGTGCATATAAGGAAAATTCCCAGAGAGGAAGGGTCTGAATTTCTTGGGGTTAGCATCTGGAAGCAGAGCACCTACAGAAGAGAAATGAGAAGAGAGAGATAGAAAGAATTTCCTGAGAACTTGTGATTGTGGAGCTTCTTCTGAACAGAAGCCCAGGATCCCAGGAGGCCAGGAGGTCAGGAGCACAAGAACCCAAGAGCCCAGGAGCCAAGGAACCTACCCCTCCCCACTCCCCAGTCTGGATAAGGTGATTATGATTTTTTGAATGAGTTGCAGAACATTGCGGAAGCATGACTGTGATGCTAAGTCTTTGTTTGTGGCTTGGTTGAGACTTGAATTCCTGATAGCAGAAATTGTGAAGGATTCGAGATGGACTGGACCCTGTGTGGATCAGGTCTTGCACGGAGAGCTGAACGAGGAACTGGGAGCTGTCTGCCTTTGAATACAGGTGACTGTTTGGTGGATTCAGGTAGGAGTTGCCTGCCTCTAGTCAAGATGAAAAGACCTCTCTATGGGTACTAAGTAGTGATGAAATTGTAGTTTACTAGTGACCTAAAGGTGGAGTGTCTGTGTATTTTTGGTTTTTTTTTTACCATGATATATTTTTTTATTTGTTTTCTTGTTCACATCATTCATTTTCATGACATTTTTGAATTACAAATTTTCTCCCCATCTTTCCCCTGCCCCAACCCTAAAACACCAATCCCACTGTAAAGCCCCCTCCCCTGCTCTGCTCCCCAGCCCCTGTACATCTTAATTCCTAGTTGCAGGTATTGCAGAACTTAAAATTCTAGATTCTTGTGATTCCTCCCTTGTCACCCACCCCCACTGGAAGGACAATCAATTCAATACAGGCTGTGGATGTGTGATAATACAGGACATCTTCATAGTGGACATATTGTGGCAGTGATCATATGTCTCTCCTTCCTATCCCTCCTCCCTTGTTCTGTTCTGTACTCTGTCCCTTTGCTGAAGGGTGTGCTTCCAACATCCCTCCCCCAGACCTTGCACTCCCCTCCATCCTCCCCCTTCTCATCCCCATGCCCCCTACTCTCCTGTGTGGCATGATGCCCAGTTTAGAGTTTATGCCATTTCTTCCCTAAGCCAAATTCAATGAGATTAATTGAAAGTGAAGTTGTAACAGTTATCCCTTACCTCTTCTATATGGGATGATTAACTCCATTTTGTCTC
>CM053600.1:130058882-130088932 GCA_028646575.1 Pseudocheirus occidentalis | reverse complement strand
TTGAATCTTAAAATGTGAAGCTGGTTTCTCCCTTAGGGAAACCAGCTGATTCTTCTCTTGTTCCTTGTTCCTTTCTGTAATAAGATATAATATTGAGACTTTCCTTGTTCTGAAGATTGTATATAATATTGTGAATTGTTGAAACTGTGAACATTGTACTGAATAAAGATTTGTAATGGAATAAACAGAGTGTTCACTAGTACTGTGTAATCCGAATCTCAAAAGCTCTTCACAGTAGCATTCTCTCAGGAATCTACTGCTGATTGGCTTTACACCATTGTAGGCCTTAGCGTGTTTATATATAAAATGGAGATCATTAAAACACCTACCTCCCAGGGCTGTTGTGATGATTAAAAGAGATAATATTTGTAAAGTGTTTAGAATGTGGAATTAAATGTGGAATATGTGGAATGTGGAATAAATGCTTGCTATTATAGTATATGGTAAGTTGTGCTGGAGAAGTATAAATCCAGTCCACCAAACCTATCACTTTTAGAAATTGATCTTACTTGCTGACCCTCACTGGGGATCTGGCTACAATGGAAACATAGTTACAAGCACAAATATACACAAGTCCCTAAGCCTCCTAAAAGAGGAAGAGAACAGTCCTCACACAGGACCTTTAAATGTTTCAGACAGCTTTGTGTCATGGGAATCTGAAGCTCTTTCCTGTCCCTAGCCCCTTTGCTTAAGTGGCTCTGAGAATGTTCCCTGATTTGGTGGTCACATGGAGCCTGTGGCGAGAGGCTTGTTTTTTGGGAATGGTCACACCTTGTTACTTTGTAATTGGACAGTGGGTCAAGAGGGCTGACCCAGGAGAAGCCCATATATACACGCCCTGATGTAAGGCTTTGCTGTGGGGCTCACTTTGAGAAAAGTTGTGTGATTTGGCCAGATGAGACTCTGGGAAGCCATTGACACCCCCTGCCCCCGGCTTTGAAAAACCCAGATGTTGGTGCTTCCCTCCCTGGTAACTTGAATAGGTAATGGATGTGATGGTCAGATGGTTGGAAGCCCAACTGCTGCTCTGTTTCTTGGTCTGCTTGTTACTTGTGCTTGTAACTTGCGTTTGTATTCTCTGAAGTTGGGATGCTGACTTTTTCCCCTGAACTAGGTAAATGATATGTTTGTTTGATTAAAGAATGATTGTTAACCCATTTTAAGTTGCTTTCCTTTAGTAAAGCAGATCTAAGAACCTGTGCTAGCAGCCACCCTGGATATGCTAGGGTGCTTGCTGATACACTTTGGAAAAGTGAATCTTCTGTGTGATCCTTGCAAGTTAATAAAACTGTTGTAGGGAGAAACTCAGAAACATTCCCATTGGACTATCTTCTCATGAATCATTGGTCCAGTGATTCATTAGATTGTTTGTAGTTTCCCAGCATTCTTGGTGGTAAATACTTATGTACTGTCAGACACTTCTGTGGAGAAATTTGATATGTCAACCAACTGTATTACTATTTGCCTTTAATATTATTTTTCATTTGGAAGAAGAAAGAGGGAGAGGAGGAAGGAAAGAATGAAAATCAAGCAGAAAATCTGGCATTAAAAGTGGCTTGGGACAAAAAGAATCTGTGAGATGATTGAACTACAGTGGTTAAAATCCCAAGTTATCCTATCTCTATCTCCAAGTCCATGCCTTTTTACTAGTTTTCCCTCATTCCCAGAAGCCTTTCCCTCCTCTCTTCTACCATCTAGTTTGCCTGGCTTTCTTCACTTCTCAACTCACATCACACTGTCTTTGGGAAGTTTTTCCTAGTCCCCAGCATCACCCATACCCCAGCACCACCCTTCTGATATTTTCTTCCATTTAAACTTATATATACATATACATATATATATATATATACATATACATATATACACAGACTTATCTAAGCAACTTTTACGTGTGTAGTTATTTGCATGTTGTCTCTTACCTTAAAATGCAGAGTTGCTTGAGGATAGACATGCTGTTATATCTTTCTTTGCATTTTCAGGGTGAAGTTCACTATCTAGAACACAGTAAGCATTCAAGTAGTTACTTGCTAACTGACTGACTAAAAAGTATACAATGGGAGAAGCAGGGCTAAATCTCAGTACAAGTTGACAAAAAGATGGGGTTTTAGTAGACTGCAAAGTCAGCATTCGTCAAAAGGTATTGTAAAGAATAATGAAAAGCTTCCTGGACTTAGAGGTGCAAGACATAGATTAGACTTCTATGTCAGTATATTCTAGCTATGTGACCATGGGTAACTGACCAAAACTCTCTGAACTTTCTTCATCTATAAAGTCATTAACATTTTACTGCATTTAAAAAATAACCAAGTAGGAAGTAAAGTATCCAATCCAAAGGAATGAATGTAGAATCATAGGTGTTTCATTTTCTGAATAGTTATAGTATCATCTATTGCATATAGATCTAAGGCTAATTTTCTTGGTTGAAATTCCTATACTGTGGTTGTTCCTTCACTTTTTTAAGGCACAAGTAAAATTTTTAATTTGTCTACAAGTAAGGTTCTTCAAGACAAATCAGGTTCATTATATTTTCATTAATAAACAGGTACTTTTCTGGGCCCCCTTTTTTCTGTAAATCTTTCTTATGATTTCTCAGAGAATTTCCCTTGGATTTCTCAGGAAACCTTATGTTCTACTTGGTATCACAATTAATTAGGCAAACCTTTCCTCCCCTAACTAGGATGGTAAATTCCTCAAGGGCAAGGATTTTTTTTTTAATACATTCTGTACTCTTCAGTACCTAACAATGTATCCACCAAATCACAGAGTATACAACAGACCTACAAGAAGGGCTAACAGGTTGCATTAAACACCTACCACAGGAAGGAAAAGATAGAACTCAAAGGTAAATGATTGAACTTCCAAAGAATAGTAATAGGATGCTAGATTAGCTAATCATTTCTACATTTTTCTAACCCCAAATAACAATACTGAAGAAAATTAAAAGGGCAACTTTTTTTTCCTAGAAGCATCTCTGTCTTCTCAATTTGCTAAACTATTAAATAATTAATATTGTGAATCTGAAATAAGATTTCACATGAGGAAAAAAAATGCTTAGCAGAAAGTTTTTGAAATGATTACCTAAAAGAAAATTCTCACCAACTTTCTGAATTACTACTGTTATAACAATGCTGTATTTGATGATAGAGGATAAGTGCCTTAAAATACTAACTACCAGTATTCAATTAAAGGAAGTGGGTTTTATTTTAACTTTTAATTGAAATTCTTAATTTGCTTATCTATGTTAGTGTTTTTCAAGTGTGAGTAAGGTCCCTCTCATCTTCACAAGTGGATAAATACTGCTTCCAAAGTGACTTTTCTAAAGCTTATGTATATAATCTGCAAAGTGGCCAGGTATCCCAGTATAGATGAGTATTTTACTTGTACATTCTGTGATAACTGTACAAAAATCCTGACACAGCACAAATAGTTTTGGGTATATATCATTCATCATTCATTGGATCCACAAACTGGCTATCATCACGTCTTATAGCACACAAACAGGAAAAAAAGCAGATTTGAACAATTTATTCCAGCCCTTTTCATCTTTCATACTCTCAAAATATCTTCATGTTTTTGAAGGAAACAGGCCCATAGGTCTGCAGTAGTGCCCAAGGTTAGTATACATTTTTGTCCACTTGGGTTTGTCATTTTGGTAGCCTCAAGTGTGAAATTCTGAGAAACCAAAGTGTAGCACAGGAATCCAAAGAGTAGCCTGGACAGTGGAAGCAGCATAAAGGATGGTGTTATGTTGGTCTGCATGTGCCATCACTTGGCTGGCCAGGTTTTGATGGGCACAGATTTTGAGTTAAAAACTTTAGAGAATAAAGGGTGTGAGAAATACTATTCATATAGTAAGTTATTGTGTACAGTAGACATCTAATGTTTCATGTTTTTGGAAGGACCATTTCCTTAAATGTTGCATTTTGACAGAGTTCAGATGTTGCTGGTAATAATTAGATATTTCATACTCTGTACAAATTAAGAACTTTGTTTCTTATTCCAACATGGACTTTTGGTACGACAACACACTTTTATAAGTTTTTGAAACACATTTGTCTATCATCTCCCTGAGTGACTTTTAAAATAAGCTCAAGGACAGAAATGCCTTATATCTCTTTCCCTCCCCTATCTCATCTAGCATTATTCTTTATGCATTTCTGATATTAAGAAAATATTGAATGAATTAATGAATGAATGTAGCCTGAAATAAAACAGTAAACAAGTGTGATTAAATTTCACCTAGAATAGTTTGATGTCTTTCAAGTATTAGGTCATTTGAATGATTCTGGAGGGGTAGAAGGCCATCTTTTATTCTTCATAAGAATGAATCTTTTTCTCCAATAGACAAAAATTATTTAGATTTAATATATGTCATAGATGAACCTGGTGTGCATTTCAGACATTATTAAAAACTATTCTTTACAAGTGATAACTTTTTTATGTATGTAGACATCCTGAAAGTTATGAGCTGATAATTTTTTTAAACATCAATATTGATTTGGGGGTATGAATCCTTTATGTTTTTTATAATTACATTTGTAGCATTTTCATTACTTAGGCTGCTGGGAAAGGAATTTCAGGGTGGAGTGGCAGAATGTATTCCCTTAAGGTCAAGAGCCTCACAAGTAGATGCAAGTAATTTAGTTACAGGGCAGGATATAACAGGTTTTTTAATAAGATAGGAAGGAATATCCTCTTGATAAAAAGTACATGCAATTTATATGGGCTTTATGTTAATTTCAAATACCTAATTATACTGAACTAATCGGGAAACTTTATCAATTACTAAATGATTTCATTTAAAGTATTAAAAATAAATGATTGCTTAAACCAAACATGGATTCCTCCACAATCAACAGGGATAGATTGCACCTAAAGCAGTGTTCTTGAAGTTTTTTAATCTATCTTGAAATAAATTATACTATTATCACTCATGCAATGAATCATTCTTTACACCAGTCCCAAAGGCTTTGATATAGGGAAGGTCTGCAGAAATTTCGTATACTATCCTATGGTCATTCTCAGTCCAGTAGCTTACAATTCTCCTCTGAATTGATTGAGGAAGAAAAGAGTTTGAGGTGCAGAGATCTAATGACAAACCTGGGTTTGTAGCCTCTAACTCACTTCTAAAGTCATAGACAATTTAATCCCAGTTAGAGGGGCATAAATACAATATAAAGTTTTAGTCCCATTGGGATGGATATAAAGGGAATGTCTAAGGGAAATGGCATGACAGCTCACCACTGTTAACTTTGCTATAGGTTCCATTTTCATTTATTTATTCATTTTTTATTAAATTATGGCTTCATTTTAGTTTACAACATTCATTTCCACAAGATTTTGAGTTGCAAATTTTCTTCCCATCTTTTCCCTACCCAATACTCCAAAACAGCCATCCCACTAAATGCACCCTCCCCCAATCTGCTCTCTCCTATATCCTTGTGCATGCCCCCTCCATCCTTCCAGTAGGGCAAGATGGATCTCCATATCCCACTGCTTATATATCTTATTTTCAAGTTGCATGTAAAAATAATAATAATTTAAAAAAAAACATTTGATTTTAAAATTTTGAATTGCAGATCCTTTTCCTTCTTCCCTCATCACCCACCTTTACTGGGAAGATATGCAATTCAATATAGGTTGTACATGTTAACATGTATATATACATATAAAACAATATAGGTTATGCAAAACCTTTCCATAGTGTATATATTGTGAAAGACTGACTCTATTTCCCTCCACGCTGTCCTGCCCCCCAACTTGTTCTATTTTCTACTTTGACCCTGTCCCTTTTCAAAAGTATGTGCTTCTAACTACCTCCCCCAGTCTGCCCTCCAATGTCTTATCTCTCCTCTTGTGCCCTTCCCCCTGTAGCAGCAAGCACCCTAGCATACACAGGGTGGCTGATAACACAGGTTCTTAGATCTGCTTTTCTAAAGGAAAGCAACTCAAAATGGGTTAACAATCTCACTTTAATCAATCAAACACATATCATTTACCTAGTTCAAGGGGAAAAGTCAGTACCCTGAACTTTAGAGAATACAAACAAATTACAAGCAAACAAAGAAACAGATCAGTAGACAGGTTTTCAACTGTCTGACCATATATGTATGTATATATTGACTTCTAGATGCGGAGAATGTCACAGCCCTCTTGACCTACTGCCCAATCACAAAGCAACAGGGCATGGACACTCCCGAAAAACAAGCCTCCTACCACAGGCTCCACTTGACCACATTCAGTCTATTAGGGGGAAGAGTATACTTACAAATCAGGGAAGGTTCTCAGAGCCACTTAAGCCTATCAAAGGGCCTAGGGGCAGGGAAGATCTTCAGATTCCCATAACACTCCCCTACTTTCCTGTAGAATAAGATACCAGATTTAGTGTGTACGTTGTTCCCTCCTTAAGCCAAATTCAATGAGAGTAAGTTTTGCCTTCCTGTTCTTCCCTTCCATTATAATCATTTTCTCTTGCCTCTTTTATATGAGATGATTTAACCTGTTCTATCTCTCCCTGTCTCCTCTGATTATATTCCTCTCTCACCTCTTAATTTTATTTTTTAAATAACATCCCTTCTTATTTAACTGATCCTGCACCCTCTGTCTGTATATACATGTACACATAGATACACACACTCACATATGTATTTATACACACATATACCCTTCTACATAAATACATATATATATATACATTATACACACACACACATTCATATTCCCTTCAACTATCCTCATATTGAGAAAGGTTTCATAAGGTAAAATTATTATTTTTTCCTATGTAGGAATATAAATAGTTCAACTTTAATAAGTTCCTTATGATTTCTTTTCCCTGTTTACCTTCTCATGATTCTTTTGCTTCTTACATTTGAATGTCAAATTTTCTGTTCAACTCTGGTTTTTTCATCAAGAAAGCTTGAAAGTCCTCTATTTCTTTGAAAGACCATATTTTCCCCTGAAACATTATACTCAGCTTTGCTGGGCGGTGATTCTTGGTTTTAATCCTAGCTCCTTTGACTTCTGGAATGTCATATTCCAAGCCTTTTGATCCCTTAATGTAGAAAAGCTGCTAGATCTTGTGTTATTCTGATTGTGTTTCCACAATACTCAAATTGTTTCTTCCTGACTGCTCATAATATTTTCTTCTTGAGCTGGGAACTCTGGAATTTGACTATAATATTCTTAGGAGTTTTGATTTTGGGATCTTTTTCAAGGGGAGATCAGTGAATTCTTTCAGTTTCTACTTTGCTCTCTGGTTCTAAAATATCAGGGCAATTTTCCTTGAGAATGTCTTGAAATATGATTTCTAGGTCTTTTTTTTAATCATGGCTTTCAGGTAGTCCAACAATTTTTAAGTTATCTCTACTAGATCTATTTTCTAGGTCAGTGGTTTTTCCAATGAGATATTTTACATTGCCTTCTATTTTTTAAATTTGTTTGGATCTGTTTAATAATATCTTAATTTCTCATAAAGTCATTGACTTCCATTTGCTCCACTCTATTTCTGAAGGATTTATTCTCTTCAGAAAGCTTTTGAGATTCTTTTTCCATCTAGCAAATTCAACTTTTTAAGGCATTCTTCTCCTCACTGGCTTTGTGGGCCTCTTTTGCCATTTGAGTTAATCTATTTTTTAAGGTGTCATTTTCTTGAGTCAGGTTGTTGACTCTCTTTTCATGATTTTCTCACATCATTATCCTTTCTCTTCCCAATTTTTCCTCCACTTCTCTTATTTGGCTTTCAAAATTCTTCTTAAGCTGCTCTATGGCTTTTAGGCAGTCTTGATGTTTCTTGGAAGCGTTTGGTGCGGGAGCTCGGACTATATTGTTTTCTTCCTCCCTCTAAAAAGGAGCACAGGTCCAGCCCCTGCCCCAGGGTGAGAAGCAGCAGAGGCGTGGCAGCTGTGTGGCCACTACATGGCTGCTTCCAGAGCTCTAGACCTGCAGATAGTAGGGGGACCAAGCAACCATTCCAAGGGTAATTGCTCTTGCTTTAACATGCTTGGTTCTGGATCGTGGTCTTGGGTAGAGGTCCTGGGGTGTGTGGCCAGTGGGCCAGAGCTTGTAGGGGCTTCAGAGAGGGCACCCAAGTAATAGCTACAGCAGCTGCAAAAACTCCAGCAATTTGGGACAAAGCTCTTCTCTATGGAAGCAGAGTTCTACCATGGCAAAGAGCTTAAAAGTCAAGTAATTGAATGGAAACATGAGAAAGCAGAGGAAGCAAAGCAAACACAGCAATTAAACCTTAGATTCCTTTTTTGGGGACAAAGGGGATCAAGGCATGGAACAGGGGGACTGGGCTCACAATAGCCCCTTCCTGCTGGCCTGCCAGCACCACCAGGCTATCTTCAGCAGGAGATTTGTTTCTCTCTGTCACTTTGTCAGCTATGTAGCTCTAAAATTTGTTTAGAGTCATACTTTATTGCTATTTGAGGTGGTTGCAGGGGGAGCTCATAGAATTTTCCTGCTTTTATGCTGCCATCTTTGCTCCATGCCCCTTAATTTTTTAAGGAAGGTAAAATTTGATGGTGAAATCTATCAAGATATCTTGGAGTTTACTGACTGCTTTTCTTTTTTACAGACCGTGCCTTAAACCCAATTCACTATGGCCCTCATTGATTGGATAACAATAGGCCCCTTGCCCAAGCACCACTTAATGGTTATTTTTTGGGTCTTGATTCCTCAGAGTGACTATAAATAGCAGTTTTCTTTTGGCTAGAAACTGTGAGGATCTTCCCCTCCCAGTTTCCCTTCTTTCCTTCCTTCCTTCCTTTCTTTCTTTCTTCCTTCCTTCCTTCCTTCCTTCCTTCCTTCCTTCCTTCCTTCCTTCCTTCCTCCCTCTCTCCCTCCATCATTCTCTGTCTCTCTATCTCTCTGTATGTCTGTCTGTCTGTCTCTCTCTCTCTCACTGTCTCTTTCTCTGTCTCTCTCTGTCTCCCTCTGTCTCTCTCTCTCTCTCTCTCTGTCATTCTTTGGATCCCTAGTACTACTAGTAAAATGAACTTTTGACAAGTACCTCATTTCCAAACCCAGAACCACCTTGAAGCCCAACCGAAACAAGTCACTGCTTTATTACTGCATGCCTGAGTTGCTACCCATTAATATAGCTAATATAGTTAGCTAATATAGTTGCAGGGGTGGAAGGGAAGGGTGGCACGGTGGGGTTTTGAATTCTGTGCCAGTGCGGAGTGTTCATATGAATGAAATCATGGATTATAATATAATCAGCTTATACTGACTAGCAGAGTTAAAGATCAACATTAGGGCATCCAGATAGTTTAAAATAATTGATTGTTCTTTGGAAAACTGTCTTAGGAAATGAATGTTATAATACTAAGGAAATCATAAGTGCAGACTATTTGAAAAATAACATGGAGATGTGTGACAAATGTGTCTAATATAAGGCCTAATTAAATGTGGTAGAAAGGAGAGAGAATGCTGACCTCCCCTTACTCTCTTATATGACAATTAGCTTCGATCCTCTTCACATACAATTCCTATTATAATCAATAGTCTACCTTTCCATCTGGAAAGTCATTATAATCAGCCTTCTAACAATATCATTAAGAATCCATATCTTTGAATTCTAGAGAATTTTACAAATGGCACTTGATGGATTTTGGACCAAGTACAAGAACAATGATGCTGTAGGATCTATTTTTGTTTGTTTTATTTTGGGGGAAAATAAAATAGGTGAATCATTAGCTAATTTATCTTTGAAAAGAAAGATGAAAACTTTAGTATCAGGACAACAAATGAAGAAGAAAAACATTATTAGAAAACCTCTACTCCAATAAAATTCATATTATTGGCAAATTTTCAAAGGTTTGGAGAAAATCCTTTATTCAACACTTCTTTCATAGCTTATATACATATAGAACAGGTATACTCACACCACACACAAATATAAGCATATATCTATACATATGTTAGCAAACATGTACACATACATGTTATATACACACAAGTCACATGTGCATGTGTGCACGTTCATGCACATGCATATGTGTGCATGCATGTTTACATACATTTTTGTTTCTCTCCAAATTATGTAACTTCATGCTTTTCATATAGTTCAAGGGACTAAGTTCTAGCTTGCTTTTCTGTTTGGATTCCCAACGTGTAATACACAGTTTGGACACATAGTAACCAACTAATAAATTATTTTCCATTTCATTCACAGTCTTGATTTATTTAGGACACTATAGGCTCTCCATGGCAATAACACAGGCTTAAAAAAAAAATAAAAGAAAGAAGGAAGTGTGAGAAATGTGCTCATTCCAGAAAGAACAACACTTGTTATTGAAGCCAGGAAGCTTTTGTTTTACATTCTTGCAAATGTGTTACCCTCTAAGGGAAAACACTCATTAAGACAAATACAAGGCTATTCATTCCCTGTTCCCTATTCAAATTTCCCTCCCCAAGTCCCTATTGTCTGGATACAACTTCTTGCACCACCTATTCCTTGCTTTTCTCCTAGATATGTTCTCTTTCCCTTGTCATGCATTGCATGTGCATTCAAATTAACTTGTTGCACCCTGGAGGTGTGTAGATTAATATTAAACAACTGATTAAGCATGCATACAAACTTCTGATCTTCCACCAAGTCAGAGGTCTGGTTCTACCAGGTCATAGGTCTGAATGGAACTAGTTATATCCAGTTCTTTCCTGCAAAGCTGGGAGTGTGTACTTGTCACTCCTGTAGAAATAGAACTCCTCCTTCTGTTTCTCACATTCCCTCCTTTTTTAATCTTAGTTCTGTTTCCACATCTTTATTACATCTAGTTAATACCTTACTCTCTTTCTCATATGAATTGTTCTCCTCATCCATCTCCCCTTTAAGTAAATATAACTAATACGGGATGGGAGGGGGGAAGGCAAGAGGTTGATTGATGCATTGTCAAATCAAAGGGGGCAGACCCTTTAGTAAGTACAGATACAGAGACCCAAAAGAAAAAGGTAAACACTGAATTATCCTTTTAAAAGTCTCATGTCATACAGCAGTCTGGGGGGAGGTGGGAATCATCTGATGAAGTTTGCAGGTCTGGGTGCCATTCAAGCTGTCTCCGGCAGAGTGTCTTCTTACCACCTTTTTGTCGAAAATTTCTTTCTTGCGTCCACTCTCCTACAGAATTTATCTTGACACAACTTGAAATTACCATCCAATCCTTATGTCTCTATTCTTATAAAATCAAAATTGAAACCTCGGTCAATTTCCATGTTTAAGAAACTTACATTAGAAAGGAAAAAACCCCAGATAATAGAGCTCAGCTTGTTTTTGTTTTTGTCTTTTTATTTTATACTAACCCATTATTCATTCCCCAATCAGGAGGATGACATTCCACTAAGGAATTTTTAACAGACTCCAACATGTACATATATAAATATATTTGGTAATCAATTTTAACACAGTCCATAGCAATTCCACCTTCTGGTCATGTTATGCTTCTTTTAAGGCCACAAGTAATTCTTCTTTTAATATTAACTAATTGTAAGTAAGTAATAATTAACTAATTATAACAAAATTGAGTCGAATAGAATAAATTAAGCAACAGAATCAAATCCTGGTTTCACAAGCCCTTGCCTATCTCCATATCATTACAAGGAATTAAAGACTCTAACTTATACAGGAATATATGTCAGTAACAAATATCAAGGCTAAATAGTTAGTTGTTGTTTTGGCTAAAATTCTAGGCCAAATAGTTCATTCTTATACTTACATCTTACTATAGTAACCTCAGATGTTCTGATATCATCTATTATTTAATAGATTTATTTTTGTGCTTACAAAACTTTTGATTATAGAAATTTTACCATAAAAGAGTAGGGACATAACTAAAGTGAGGGAACAATATTTCCCTAACTTAATTTCAATTGACAGAAGTTATATAGACTGCCAACTGCTTTGAACCGGGCTTAAATTCTGCCAGGTGTCCAAGTGGGAAAAATGAGTCAGAAGAATTCTATCTTAACTCAAATGTCATAGTCGTTCTAACCTTCCCATGAGAACACCCTCTGCAGTTTATAGATGAAGATCATAGACACCTTGAAGTAGTTGGCATCATGGATCAGGGACTCAATAGTATTTCTTGATAACCATACCTGGAGTCAGACTCAAAATAAGTCATTTAACAGTCCCATAAGATCTTGAATAGCAAGTTCCAATAATCAGTTTCAAATGTGACTATAATCTCTCATTGGCTAGGGAACATCTTTAAAGTGAGCTTCAAGTAGTTTGCATGTATTTCTACACATGTTATAGTTCCTGATTAAATAACATAAAATCAAATCTCCCATTTCTCCCTGTAAAACCCTCTAGGTCTTTAGGTACCATAGAATACACAGTATAAACATATTATCTTCACAATAATAACAAACTTTAAGTGAAGTTAACGTTTCCATCAATGCAAAAGTATTAAATTGCCCTGAAATTCTATTCCCCAAACTGAAAATGTTTCTGATTTAATTTCATTAACAAATAGCATAACAGCTAGGTCCCTGAGTCAGTTATACCAATACATTGCATGCCCATTCAAATTAGATTGCTCCACCCTGGGGGGTGTGGGTTAATATTAAACAGCTCATTGAGCATACATACCAAGCTTCTGACCTTCTACCTGGTCAAAGGTCTGGTTCTACCAAGTCACAGCTCTAGTTGGAACTAGTTATATCTGGTTATCTTTCTTGCAAAACTGGGAGCGTATACCTGTCACTCCTGTGAAAACTGACCTCCTTTTTCTCACGGAAGGAAGGAAGGGAGGAAGGGAGGGAAGAAGGAAGGAAGGAGAGAAGGAAGGAAGGAAGGAAGGAAGGAAGGAAGGAAGGAAGGAAGGAAGGAAGGAAGGAAGGAAGGAAGGAAAGAAGGAACGAAGGAAGGAAGGAAATAATCGTTTATTAATCCTAGGCACTTGACTAAGGACTTTAAAAATATTATCTCATTTAATCCTTACAAAAATCCTGGGAAGTAGGCACAATTATATTATCATTATTTTCTTGCTGAGGAAAATGAACCAGTATGAGGTTAAGTGACTTTCCCACGGCACATAGCCAAGAAATATCTGAGGATGCTTTTGAATCCAATCTTCCGGTCTCCACTCTTAGTTTTCTATTCACTGTACTGTAGGTTCTGTAGGTAAACAGTTCAGATTTTCTACTCCTATATTTGTGATTTCTAAGAGAAAGAAACAATCCCAAGAGAAAAATTAATGATTCCGTCTGTTTGATGCAGTAATCTTATGGGAGTCATGAACCAGTCAAGAGATTCAAGTATGAAATCATTGATCTATTTGAGTATTATTTTACACTGATATAGTAATTTACTAATTCAAGCAATCTATTGTTGAAGCATGTTAATAATACTGTAGTAAACACATAGCTAATGTATTGTCCAAAGGTGCCTAGTTTAAATTACTTCTATGACACAATTTATGCATTGAGAGACTTTGCTTCATGGACATTAAATTGCTCATTGATTCTTTTTTTCCCCACATTCTTTTCCCACACCCTCCATGAATTCATTATGTCAAGATTTTATTTTTTAATTCAACATTTTAACAATAAAATGCTTTAAAAATATATAATGCTTTAGTTTGTTACTTTATGTTTTAAAATTTTGTAATGAACATACATAGTAATATCTATAATAATTCTCTCTTCAGAGCTCATGTTTGTAATCAATACTAATCAATTGTGGAGCAAAGTGAAAGCGCAGAGAAACTACACCATAACCCTTAATGGATGTTGGCAAGGATTGGAAAAGACATTGTATTTTTTTCATTTGAGTATAAGGGCATTGAATATTTCCCATGCCCTTAGGTGGCTATAGAATATCAAAAAGTCAATAGGAAAAGTGACATAAAAAAGAAAAAAAACTAATGCTTCATCCTCAGAGGAATCTAGAATTGAATTCTCACATTCCATCTTAAATAAGGATTTTTTCTTAGTCTAAGAAATTAATAAACCATATGTTCAAGAAGCTTTGCATTTTCTAATGAGGTGTTTGCTCATTTGTTTGTTATTTTGATTATATCTGAGAATTTGAATGGAATTATGTACCAGGAGAAAATGGACCAAATTAATTAAAGTGAAGATCTCTAAAAGGTCAGAAGTAGAGGTTGACTCAGAAAATTACTCTTTGTATATTATTCTTTGTCTTTGTAAAATCCCCCATCTAGAAATAACGGTACAAAATAAGGAAAGATTATACAACTTATGTTGTTAGCATGGGTCACCATATTAGGTGACCTTCTACAGTTCTTTGCCTATTTAGGGTCTAGGATTTGATACAGTTACCACATACCTGTAAATCTGCAAGTAATTATGGAGGAGACAAAAAAAAACCCAATGTTTTTTTTTTTCCCCTCTGATTTTCATGATCAAAACTCTAACTTACTCTGTCTTTAGAGAACAAGGCTACATACATATCAGGTGATTGTAGTATATAGATAAGGACAAAAATGAGAGAAGTAAGTCATTTTATCTCCCAAGCAAAATTTTGTCAAGGTCTCCTTTAAGTTTTGTTAATTTCAAAATGAACAGATCTTTGGCCTCCCTGAAACAGAATGACAACTTGGGTATAAGAGAAAGACATTTAGCAGCAACTGATTTTCATCTGTCTGGGAAACAAAATTTATTAGCCTGCCTCATTCAAGATCGTAGTAAACTGTCCTGTCACAGTAGAATTTAGCTAAAATAGATAATACCGTTGAGTCAACCAACTTAGTTCTGACCTTCTTCACCATTTGACTATATTTATGCCACCATTTCCTAACTGGTCTCTCTACATCACATCTCTCACCACTGTTGTCCATTCTCCACACTACTGCTAAATTAATTTCCTTTAAGTATAGCTATGACCGTATGACTCCTCTGTTCAACCATGTCAAATGACTGCCCACTGCCTTTAAGGCAAAGTGTTGACCCCTCTATTCAGGTTTCAAAGTACTACACAAGCTGACCCCAAACTTTTTTTTCAGCCTCATTGAACATTACACGCCCTTCCATGTTCTATGATCCTGCCAAGTTGACCTCTTTTTTTTTTTTGTCAGACAGGAACACTTTATTTCCTCTTGCAGTAGTTTTCACCTGTCTTGAAAATTCACTTTTTCTTTTTAATTCCATCTCAGAGTCCCTCAGTGATATAGATCAAGGTGCAGCTATGTACCAAGTTGTGTATTAAGACATTCCAGATTCTTCTAACTACTAATGTCCTCCTACCCAAAGTGTATATATGTATACAGACACACATATATGTATATATGTACCCTAACTGCCTAGCACAGTGCCTGACACATAGTAGGCACTTCTGAAATGATGCTTCCTTTAGGGTTATAGGAAGAACTTCATTCATGCCCTATTCATTTTGCACAAAATAGATCAGATCATAACCAAGGAGATTATGGTTGAAGGCCGGGAGAGAGCAATTACAGCCAATACTTTGAAAGCCTGTGTGATTTAGCAAGAAGAAATGAGCTTCAGTATCTCTCTTCAGCTTGACCAGAGGAGAGGCTTATGAATTTTGGAGCGTTATAGGGCTTGGACTTCTCATTGATATCCTAGTACCAACCCTGGTAATAGTATCAGTTGATGGCATTATACACATTTTAATCCAAAGACACACTAGCTACACTGAGGGAAAAAAGCAAAAAAACCCACAAAACACCCACCCCCCCCAAAAAAACAACAACAACAACAAAAACAAACAAAAAACCTTCAAGTCTTTACAAGAATCCAAAAAGAAAACTTGCCTGACAACATCGAGTTGATGTTGTCTAACTGCCTAACTGTCCTCCCCGCCAAAAAAGAGAGAAACAGATTTCCTGCATCCAGGTGTTACAAAGCATCACTTTGATGCAACTGCTTTGCAAGATTGGCTCATTTTAATGTGGAATCTTTATGCCCTAGTGAGAGAGTCTATCACAGACTTTTGTACCACTACTTCTTACTGTAAATATTCCTTTCTAAAACACTAATTTATATCCACTGATAATCAATGAGGGTGGTACATCAATGTATGAACATACATTGGGGGGTCATGAACAATGTCATTAAGAAGAACAAAAGCCCTTGGAACTTCTTCTAGAATTAGGAGGAAGAAATGTAGCAGACACATCCTGCTAGTGGGATTTGAATGGGATTTCCAGAGCATATGCTACTTTTGTAATTGTATGGTTCTACAGCATCTTAGATAACTAACAATTTCACCATAAAATTCTTTGTCAATTTTAATTTTTTTAAATCAAAAATCTAAGAAGCATAGAATATTAGTTTCTAATTGTATCTGAGAGAAGGTAATGTTCCTCTAACCACCAGCACCATCACCACCTTCTAGCATTAATATTGTCCTTTAAGGTTTGCAAAGTGCTTCACATATATTATCTCTTTTCCTCTTCACAACAACTCTGTGGTGGGAACTTTTATGATCTCAGTTTTGCAGATGAACAAAATTAGATTGAGAGAAGTGAGGTGAGTTGTCCAAGACAATACTACTATTAAATATCTGAGAACGTGATTATAGTATCTAGTAGACCTAGTAAATTCCAAGTACAGTACTCTACACACTCTGCCATATAGTAGTGCTATATTGAGTTGTCCATTTACTCAGTCCTAATATAAAGACTCATTGGGCTGCTCCTTCATATATGATGCTATGCTGAATATGATAAATGCCAAGTCTTAAAGGACAAATGAGATAATAAATTCATACAGTCTCCTCAGGCTCTAGCTTCCAAACTTTGCTGGTGTTTGTGTTTTGTTTAATACTTATCCCCCTAATAACATATTTATTATTCTTCATTTTTTAAACTGTTGAAAAACAAGTTGTCACTTCATTCAGGACACTTTATGCAAGGGCTATGGCATCACATGCAGAAGTTATTTGAAACCAGCAAGAGAACTTTTTCATGTAGCTGATCAGCACAGGTAAGGCAAAAGAGTCTGGGTCTGAACTTGTTGAGACATGTACTCCTCCTCATTTCACACATGATTTTAACCTCAAGTGCAAAATATATAGTACACTCTCAACTATGTGACTTGACAACTTCATTCAACTGAATCAATTACTTGTGTACTGGCTTGTATTGGTTAAAAGAAAATACTGCTCAGGTATGTGATAGCTATTCATTCAATTCAGATTTGTTTTGTTTTATTTTTAGCTGATTTGTTGTCCTGCTAGTAATATAGCTGCTCATAAAAATAATTTGGATCCTAGAACAAAATAAATATTGTAGGAAGATTATAAGATTTGGGGGCTTAGGTATACCCTGTGGTGAAAGCAACCTCAAATTCCTAATTTTTCACCCTGCTAGAGTAATCCATTACTCAGGGCATTTGATTTTGCTTCATATGATTCCAGAAGAAAAGTTGGAAATCTGACAACCCTAGAAAAAGAAATGAGCTTCTCTTTTCTAATACCTGAGTAGCTAGTGAGTGAGTACATCTATAATTGTGCAGATGATGGAGGGGAGGGTGGAAAGAAGGTGCTAATGCCGTGACATGAATTACATGTAGCATGGTAAATTGAACAAAACATATAAATATGTAATACAATATTCAAGTTCATCAGATGATATCCAAAGTGGATAATATAATATGCAAATTGGATGCCATTTATACCATTTATTAAAACTTTTATCTAATCTGGACATCAAAGTCTATACAATTGCAAATAACAAGTAGTTATGCATATCATTCCAGATACATTATGCAACAGTGGAAATCTGTAATTATTATACTCTAGGAAAAATACATAACTGTAAAAAGATAAACATATTCATAGAAACTTGGCCTTACAAGTTGGCTTATAAATGAACAAATTTTCAAACTTACATTTTATTTAATTTACATTTTTATTTATTTACATATTTATATATGTATGTGTGTATACATGTATGTATACATACATGTGTGTATCTATACATATACATATTTATTTATTTACATTAGGTGACAATTTGTGATCTTTTGGTCTTGTTTATAGAAGCAGCAAGATACCCTAAAGGAGAGTTTGGAGGCAGGTGGAGGAGATGCCTGGAAAATCAAAACAACTCCACTACCACATTGACTTTACCTCCCCTTCAGACTTTGATGGAGATGACCCAGGATAATGAACATAAGAGACTTGGGACTAGCAGCGTTCCACAAACCATCAGCTAGCTCTGGACCTGCAGCCATCATCTGTAGTGGGGAATAATAAAGGTAGAAAAGTGACCCCACTTTTCTCATCACAATTGCCAATTGTTAACCAGTTGCCGCCAATAGTCCAGGAGTGGCAGCACACTGCTGAGCATCAGTCCTGTTTCCTGTTTCCAGCCTAGTCTTTGCTACCATCATCATAGGAAGCCAATTTCTGTGTCGTGGCCTAGCATCGGTTTCTGCAGTTGCTACTGCAAAGACAAATAGAAGAAATTTCTTGATACCAAAGTTCTTGACACTGTCAAATGAATCAACATCTGAAATTGACACATATCTATTAATGAAGATGTCAATAAAATGGATGTCTCACAATCTGTTTTGGTACAGCACTTTAAGGATTATAGCACTTTTCCATATGACTTTCAGCTGAAATCTCCAAGTGCTTTCATCTTCCAATTAGAATGTGAACTTCTTCACAAATCTATTTTCCTTTCTTATTTCCATCTTCAATGATTAGCACTATACTTTGCACATAGTAAGTTATTAATTATTTCTACTGATTCATTCACTGTGTTCTTTGTTCTTTCTTCCCCAGATGTGTTCTCCCCTGTTTTGAATAAATCTTCTAGTGATTGTGATGAAGCATTTCCCATGCCTCCTGAATCTTAAAGCATTCCCTCAAGAGCTGACCTTAATTTATCCTGTATGTATTTTATGTACACAGAGTTTATGTATTGTCTCCTACATGAGTCCATGAACTCCTTGAGATCAAAGACTGTTTTTTAAAACTTTTCTTTGTATCACTGGTGCTTAGTGCTGTACTTTTCATATAGTAGACAGTTAATAGATGCTAGTTGTCTGACTCAACTCCTGATACTATCAAATTTCTGTTTGCTTTCTTTGCCAAAATTTGTGTTTCATTACTCCATTTTCTCTATCCATTCCTTCCTTAATATCTTATATTCTAATTGCATCACTCCCACCCCCAATAAATCTGTTCTATTCAATCAAGATCTTTTTGTATTCTTTTACTCTTATGTGATATACTAGCTATATATGCCTAATATTATTCACAAATCTGGTAAGTTTGCCTTTATCAAAGTCACTGATAAAACTGTTAAAAAGCACAAAAATAAACACAGACCTCTGAAATGTTTCACTGTAAAACTCCTTCAAATAGACATGGGAATATTAATGACTTTTTGTTTGTTTGTTTGTTTGTTTTTGCTTTTTGGAGGGCAGTTAGGGTTAAGTGACTTGCCCAAGGTCACACAGCTAGTTTTTGTGTTAAGTGTCTGAGGCCGGATTTGAACTCAGGTACTCCTGACTCCAGGGCCAGTGCTCTACTCACTGCGCCACCTAGCCGCCCCTCATTAGTGACTTTTTAAATCTGGCCACTAAATACATATCCACATCTATGATTTAGGTAAATATCTCCATCTTTTCAACAAAACTAGCATGGGATGCTTTATTTAATGATTTGCTAAAATCTGGGTAAACTAAATCTGTTCTGGTCTGCTAATATACCAATTGAGTAAACCTTTCCCCCAAAAAGTAGCGAGTCTTGCATAACATGTTCTTGGTAGAGTCATACCAGGCTTCTTGGATTACTATTTCCTTTTCCTGTTCACTCACCACCTTTTGAAAACATTCTATTCTTTTTGTAATATCTAAAATCTGTCTCAATGGCCTTTGTTTTATATCTTTCTCTTTTCTGAAAATTAGATCATTGAGTCTTTCCAGTCTGGTGTGACACCTCTCTTCTCCATAAACTTTTAGTATCATTAGCAGTGTATAACAATCACAACCACAATTCTTTTAGTACCCATGATTTAGTTCATCAGGGCTAAGTGAATTGAATATATTAGAAACAACTAAGATTTCTTTTACTTTCTCCTTTCTTATTTTGGGTATGAACTGTTCATTTATCATATTAATTCCATGCTTTGCTACTAAAACAATATCCATATTAGCATTAATAGAAGAATAAAAGAGAAAAAAACATTAACAGCATTACTTTCAGTTATCACTGCCACATACAACCTAAGCAGTGGTTCCATGTCTTCTTTGATCCTCCTGTTTGCTCTACTATAGGTCTAAAACAAACATGTTTTTGTCTCTAGCCTAATCTGATAACTTAATGTCATTCTGAATTTTATTATCCTTGACATACTTTTCATAGGATTATTCTAGGTCTTTGTATTTATCCTCTGTCACATGATCTTATTTTCATCATGTGTTCATATTTGTGCCAATTTGGGTAGTTATCTATGCATATGCATTAGTATCTTCAGAAAACTACAGTTTTTCCAGCTCTTCAGAATTGTTTCTCTTGGTATCTTGACAATTTCATTCTTCATGAAGTTTATCCCCCCAGGCTAACTTTTGCTGTAGAATTTTGTTTCACAGAATTCTACTTCTACCTTATAGGATCCTTCCTTATAATCCTTTGAAATTTGTTTCCACCAAAGCCAGGGTGCATTCCAGAATGTGTTAGATTTCTTCCCCCTTTCAGCAATTCTAGAAGTAAATGGTTAGGTCACTTCTCCCTGGAATCTAATGACTTATACCCCGGCACTTTCTTTACATCAGTAAGTTCATATTAACAATCAGATCCTATCTTGTTGGTTTCTCCATCTTCTAAAGCAGGACTTTTTAAACTTTTTACATTCACAACTACTTTTTGCTTTTCAGCAGCATTGGTTGGTGCTGTGTGGTCATGATGGCATGAGCAGAGCAAAGTGTGCATGTTGCGAGTTTTGGAACCAAGACTGCAATGAAATTGTGTGATACAACATGGGCAAGGGCTGCCAGAACCACATCAAATTCATTCTGGATTTGATTTTTATTAATTTTTGGTCTTTGTGTGTTCAGAATGTTTATTGTTTACTGCCAAATTTTTCATGACACCATATGGGATCATGACCTACAGTTCAAGAAGCACTGGTAAATCTAAAGGACTGAATTATTGTTAAAAGAAGACAAGAAATCCCTAGTTTCTAAACTATTTGTAGGGAAAAATATATATAACAGACCCTGGATGACTGAAGTCAATAATGGCTACAATATTATAACTCTGTGACAAGCTTGTGATTTTCCCCCAAGTTCCTCTTCTATTTTCTATTTATATCTATAGTATATTCTAGTAACTTCCCTCAACTAATTTAAATTACTTTAATTTCCCTAAACTAAAATCACTACCTTTTGTTTCTCCATTGATCTTCATTAAAATGATCCTCATTTCACTTCCACTTCTGGTTCCTGGAATCACAATTAGGGGAAGGCTACAGATATAGTTTATGAAGATTTGATCAAAGTACTCAATAAAGTATGCCATGATATTTTTGTAGAAATGATATAGAGAAATTACCTAGGTGGTATTATACCAAGAAATATTTGAAGCTATTTCATGACTGCATCCAAAAAATAGTTATTAATAATTAGAAGTCACTTTAGAAGAAAGTATTCTGGGAGAGGTCCCAGGTAAGTATGTTTTACATTTTTGTAAACATGTATTATGTTACATAATATCTTTATCATTATCTTTGATACATTTATAGATGGCATTCTTGTCAGATAGGCAGAGGACACAAAGTTAATTGTCAGAGTTTAAAATGACCTTGAGATTGTGGAACTGAATCTTGTAAACTAAAAGTAAATAAACAAGTCAATGAAAAAAACAAAACTAAAAAAAAACCCCAAAAGCAAAATGACCTTGATATGCTGGATCATTGGGCTGAATTTTATAAGATGAAATTTGAGATAAAGTAAAAGAAAAATCATGGGCCATATGGTCATAGAACCACAAAAGATGAGATCATATTTTTTTCTGGTCAAATTTCTTACTGTGACAGGTAAGGAAATTGAGAACTATAGAATTTAAATAACACATCCACTGCCACACAGATAATTGTCAGAGGCAGGATTGGAACACAAATTCTGTGATTCCAAATCTGGCACATTTTCCATTGTACAAATATACTTGGGCTCAAAAAACTCAGATTCACACATATAAGAATGCAAGACAAGTATGTTGTCAGCCAGCAGCTTATCTGGAAAAGATCTGAGAGTTTTAGTAGAATGTCGGCTCAATATGAGTCAACAGTGTGATATGAAAAACAAGAAAGCTAATGCAATCTTAGAAATAAATGACAGGACTAGTGTATAAGCCCACAAAGCTGATGGTGTGAATTTATTGTGTTTTGGTCAGACCACATTTGAATGGTTATATACAGTTCTGGGTAGCAAATATGAGAAATAATATTGATAAGTGATTATCCTTTAGTAGTGAGCAATCAATATGGTGACATATTTCACTTTCATACTGTTTTTGAATCAGCTAAAGACTGTGGGTTTGCTTAGCCTAGGGAAATGAACACTCAGTGGGGTCACGCTAG
Organism: Pseudocheirus occidentalis; assembly: GCA_028646575.1. NCBI lineage: Eukaryota > Metazoa > Chordata > Mammalia > Diprotodontia > Pseudocheiridae > Pseudocheirus > Pseudocheirus occidentalis. Next base: position 130,066,406 of record CM053600.1, on the reverse strand, counting down.
CTATCTTTATTTGAATGGTTGTCATATTGAAGGTACAATAGATTAGTTTGCTTTTGCTAACAGAGAACTTGGAACAATGAATGGAAGTTTTAAAGAATAAATTTATGCTTGATGCAAGGAAAAATGTTTAATGATTACAACCATAAACACAACACCATTCCAAAAATGGAAAGACCTTCCATAGGAATATTGGGTTGCTGCTCACTTAAGTTGTTCAAGAATCTCCTAGATGCCCACTTATTGGTTGTAATGTAGTGACTCTAGCTTACTGGACTAGGTCACCTGTACATTCTTTTCCACTCGTTTTGCTGACATTAATAAATAAATAATACTAGAACACCTAACTTATATAACTACCTCAAATTTCTTAGCCCATATATGTTGGGCAAATGAACAAACTTGTGACTGAAGAAACATTTTCTAGTGTTTGTGAGAAATTTCACAGAATGGGAGACGTACCAGAAGATAGGAGACAGGGAAATGGTTTGATTTTCAAAACAAAATAGTGGCAACTTCTAAATCAGTGGTTCTCAACCTTCCTAATGCCATGACCCTTTAATACTTGTACATGGGCATATCTACATGTGGGTGAACCCACCTGGAGACAGATAGAGGAGCTGTGTTTTTGTTCCTAAGAACATCAAAAATATGTGTTTTCTGATGGTCTTAGGCAAACCCTGTGAAAGGGTCATTCGACCCCCAAAGGGATCATGACACACAGGTTGAAAACTGCTGTTTTAAATAAAATTAGTGTTGATCTCCTTCCCCCAAATATAAATTACATTGTTTAGTAAATGAATTATGAATGCATTGAGTATAGTGTCCAGAGAAATGAAGATAACACTCTCACTTAACTTTACACAGTAGACCATATCTAGAATTCTATTTTTAGCCTTAGGCAGTGAATTGTAAGACAATGTTAAACTTAGAAATGAAAATTATGCAGATATTATAAAAATAAGCTGAGTGAATTCAGATAAGAGCATATCCAGAAGATTATGAAAGGTCTCAAGACCACATAAAATGAGAAATATATGAAAAATTAACAACAGCAGCATTTCAAAACTTGAAGTTTTGAAAAGCACTTTACACATATATCATTTATAGAGGAATATACTCTACTATATCCTCACTGTCCTCTGCCTGAATATTCTTCGTGATAAAGCCCACACTTTTATAAGGAAGCCTATATTCTTACTTTTTACAGCCTTTCAGAGCTTTCCTATGTGTTTTTGTTTGTGAAATCAGGAAAGATTTCATCTGTTTACTTCATGCTAAAAAATGTCCAATGGGGAAAAAAAATCAACAAAATGGTTAGTTCATCTGTGTTTCACACTAATTTTGGAAGCTTTTCATGAACTGAGCCTAAGGCTATATCATTCTGACTGAACCCCCTCCCCAATTTGGTTGTATCAATTAGTTATTTCTACATGTCTACACTGTGCATAGAAATCAGAAGTTTGAACAAGCATACCATTCATAGAGACATCATTTTTGAGCCTAAACAGCATTTGCTCTTCTTATAAGTCTAGGGAACACAAATAAACTGCATGACGACTGCAACTGTACATTGAGTTTGCCTGTAGACACCCAGCCAGACCACTGGACAGTCACAGAAGTATTATATTTCAAAAGGGTCTTGCACATTTTACTGTCCTGCTTTATCTGAAAGGGTCTGCTCAAGGCAAGGAATAACCCATGTCTGCAAAAAGACTGAGAATAGTTTCTTTTCAAGGGGCAGACAGCACTTTTCAATAGACTAGAATCCTACGGTTTTCTTGTAATCTGTACACATGAAAGGCATATCTATTAAAATTTTCAATGTAGAGTTGGCAATTCATCATGTCAGAGCATAAGGTCATTATATTGTATAATGCAAGAGAATGCCACAATGCTGGGGATGATGAAATGCCAGCTCCTAACTGAACATTTAAAGAGATATGTGTTTATTTTCAGAATACCCAACTGCTAAATAAAGTTGCTGACCAAGAGAAAGCAGCTGGAATGAAGATGCAGATATATGATTGAAAGTTTCATTTCAGCAGAGAATCTCATTTTTGATATATAATGTTTCCTTGTTCTTGTACCGGTCAAGCATATGTGGGACAGAACTACAAATACCTCAGGAATAGCTGTGGAAAACGGCCATCTGCAAAGAATTATAGTATATGTTCATAGCAATAATTCACAGTTAGTGGACTCTATAAGGTCATTGCATTGCTTTATCTACAACAACACTACAAAGTGGATATTATCATCCTAATTTTACAAATGATTTAAACAGGATTCCAAGAGGTTAAGGGACTTGCCCAATGTCATGGAGCTTGTAAGTGGATTATACTCAGGACTAGCTTTATTTCTACTGTATCACACTGTCCTACATGAAGAGGTATAAATACAGGAAGCATTGATGAGATAGACACATTAGAAATACACATTTTAAAAGCTTTATTCCTAGCACTAAGTGTAAAGCAGGAATGAACTTTTGGCATCACAAAGTCTAACCACCACATTTTGCAGGTATGAGAATTGGTGTCCAGAAAGGTGAACAAGTTTTCACACCTGCTACCTAGCAGATCTACCTAGATTAGAACCCAGCTCTGTCTCCCTGCATTTAATATTCCTTTTTCAATGAGAAAACTCCTCTTCCCAAATATATTGTCTCACCAAACACTTTGAGGGAAGAAGGCCAGGACAATTTTATAGGTGTAAAAATTGAAACCTGGGAAAGTTTTGCGAATTATGTAAAGTCCAATGCATATGAAGAACAGAGATGTGGCTAGATAACAGGACTGCTGGGCTAGTCCTGTTTTGGGAATTTTTTGTCTGTCCCCAGTCAATGAACTAGAATTTATTAAATCGCTGTTATGTGTCAGTGCTATACTGAGCCTGGAGATACAAAGAAAGACAAAAGAAGCACAGACCACCCAAAAACAAACCCTTCCCTTCCAAAACCCACAACCCCCCCAAACCAAAAGCAAACAAAAAAGTCCCTTATAAGAGCTCACATCTAGTGGGAGAGACAACATAAAAGCACATATGTGTAAACAGGACATATATACAGGATAAATTGGAGGGAAGGCACTAAGATTAAGCAAGAGTAGAAGTGGAAAGGTTTCTTACATAAGATGGCATTCTGGCTGAAATGTGAAGGAAGTCAAGAAAGCTAGGAGGCTGAGAGAGAAGAGACAGCAATGTAGGTATGAAGGACAATCAATGAAAATCTCCAAGTCAGGGGACCAGATGCTGTGTTTGAGGAGCTGAAAAAGGGGAGGCCAGTGTCACTGGTTCTCACAGCACATGGAGAAGAGAAAGGAGTAAACAGACTGAAAAAGTAGAAAGGGTCTAGGTTATAAAGAGCTTTGAAAGCCAAGCAGAGAATTTGATATTTTATCCTGGAGGAATGGTTGAAGAACTTGTGTTATATGAATTTGTGGGAGTACTACTACACTGTAAAGAGATGATTTTAAAACGACATTGATTTATGTGAACTGATGCAGAAAGAAGTGAGAAGAGCTATGAGAACAATTTATATGACAATTATATTATAAAAAGAAACCACTCTGAAAGCTACAAGGACTATGATCAATACAATAACCATTCATGATTCCAGAGGACAGAAAATGAAAGCATATTCTCCACTGCAGAAGGGTGATGAATTTAAGGTGAAAAAGGAAATATTTTTATGTGTGCATCACATAGATTTATGAATGTATCCCACATGTATTACATATGTGATATATCCCTATACCTATAGTTATATATGTGCAAATATGTATATAAGTATATTTATGTGAAATACATGCAAATATATGCACATATGTATATTCTCTCCCCTGTTATTGATGAGCTGGAGGGCAGAGTGCTAAACTCCTCAAAATGACTTCCTTTATAGAGGACGGAGACTTGACTCCAAGCTTGCTCCATTTTGAATCTGCTGCTCTGTCTGCTTTCAGCTCCACTGAATAAGATGCTCCTGTCCTGGGTATCTCCTCTTCCTCCTCCATCCCCTGCCTTCATACTTTCATGCCTCATTTTGTGTACTGTCTCCACCTTTAGACTGTAAGCTCCTTGAGCTCAGAGATTTTTAATTTTTATTAATTATATTCATAATGCCTGCCACAGTGCCTGAAACATAATAAGTGCTTAATGAATTGTATTGTATGAATGTGCATATGCATTCTGTATATATGTATCTGCATGTAATGCAGATGCATATACAAATGTATTTTATTTTCTTTCCTTATACTCCATTGATTTCCTTGTGGTATATGCCTAACAGTGGAATTTCTGGAAATTGTATTCGGGCATTTCAATTATTCTCTTTAGCCACAATTCTAAATTGTTTTTCAGAAGGCTTGGACCAATTCAGAGCTACATCAGCAGTTCATTAGTGTGCCTGCCTTTGCACAACTCCTCCAACATTAACTTGTCCCATCTTTTGGCATCTTTGCCCATTTTGCTAGATGTGAAGTAAAATTTTAGAATTGTTTTGGTTTGCATTTATCTTATCATACATAAATCAAAACATTCTTTTCATATGATTGATAATGGTAATTCAATATTTAGAGTGATATCATTTCTAAACATGTCATTCAGAAGTCCCTTGTGACTCATTAAGAAACAATTTAATCTGATGAGGAAGCATTCAATACACCTCTTGGTCTTAGTTATAAGATGCATGAATTTCTAGTGACTTTAAATTAAGCACTTATCTTGCCTCTTCTTTAGTTCCTCAACTGGGAAAATTGAGGTAACATATAGCTTTAAAAACTTTGATATCACATATATAGAAAATAATAGAGTCAAGATGAGCAATTTTGTCACCAAGGGGAAAAGGCATCAGATATGCCGTTGAATCCAATATGTAATTACTGACTTTAAAATAATTAAATCTATAAGTAAGATGAATTCATTTGAGTGAGAAGTAAAACCACACAACATCAATGCCCTGTGTGTGGTCAGAAAACGCTGACACTTTTCCCACTGGGGAAACCATATGATAACATAAAGCTGCTGCAATAGAGGTTAATGGGTTGGGACCAAGAAGAAACTCATCAGATGCATGGTGGTAGGAGGAAGTAGGTAATCTGTTAGATTCCTAATATAAATAATTATCCTTGCTAAATTAATTGTTCTTAATAACTTATGCTCTTTCCATGCTGCTAGAGAGATGAAAGTCCTATGAAATTATAAATGCAATATGTGTATGTGAACTTTTTAAAGAAAAACTATACTCCATTTAAAAATAATTGTGTAAAATTGATGTTCCCAGTAAAGTTTGGTGGCTTTGGGCAATGTTCAAATTATCTCAGCTTAGTTATAATTCTATATAATAATATGAGAAAAATAGAGTTAATAAAAAATCGTTGGTACATAAAATGTTTTACTATTTTTATGCTTAAGACTGTTATTTCCTCATATTTAAACAATGATATTTCAAATAGCATTTCATATTCTTCTGATATGCACTATTCTTATGGTACAAAAAAAACATGACAAGGTATCATCAAGAAAAAATTTGATCAGAAACAAATTAAAATAGTTATATACCAAGATTTAAGAAATATAGATAGATGTTTTAAGTGTGGTTCTGATAGGTACATACAAACATATGTGTGTGTTTCAAGACCTTTATTTTGTTAGACAAATTCTCTATGGAAGATTTATAGAATAAAACAACACAGACAATAAAGGAAGTGGATAAGAGGGAATATGACAGTCTGTACTCATGGAGGGAGGGTATGATTTTCAACAAGGATTTGCTAAAATATCAAATAAGGTATAAATAATAAAAGAGTATGATTTACTTTCAGGATGTTATAACATTGAAATTCCCTGGCTATACTATTTCATCTTTTTAAAGCACTGACCTGGAGAATCTGTCTTTAGTGCTTATTATACGAATTCAACTGGAAAGAAATTTATTGAAATGTAATATTTTGGGAATTGAATCCAATAAACAACATCCTAGCAACTCTCAGAAATGTGCACACACACACACACACACACACACACACACACACACACCTCCCTCTAACACTTTATTATCTCAAAAAGAATCTCAAGAGTGAAAGCAGTTAAAGATGGGAGACAAAAAACCTAGATCCCGGAGTGAGAATTAGAAGATAACTTAACACCAAAGTTATTCTGTTGTTCTCAGGGTCCTCAGAGACCAACTAGCCCATACCATATCTGAGTAAAATTATCTTCTGTTGCTCTTTAGGAAGGAGTCAAACTTCCTTGGAAGGTATATAGTGATGGGGAACCCATTGCCTCTCAAAATATCTCATCCTTCTTTTGAAAAGCTTTTGTTTTGATAACTTGTTGTTAAGGGGTTTTTCTTTTGTTTGTTTTTATGTGCCCTAAATATGCATCTTTTATCATCTATTCATTTCTCCTACTTCAGACTAAGGTTCTTGGTAATGCCTAAGAAATACAAATGACACGCATACTATGATTAAATCATACCTTACAATCAAAATAACCTATTTTGCTTGAGATATAATGTTTTGTTAACATGTAAAACATCTCTGACAGATACAAGTTAAGGAGTCTGGGAGGAAAAATTAGAATTTGGATGTGGAAAAATAGGGGTTTTAGCATAATATTTCCATCATAAATATTCTTGATAAACACTTTTCTATGGTACTTCCAAGTCCAAGTTAATTGACCCTTGCTGGGTTCATTTCCAATAGAGGATGGCACAGCATTTCAGTTATCAAGCGAAAAGGAGAAGAGAGAAAAAAAGAGTTGAGATTTCATTGGACTCAGCCCATTTGGTTTACAGAAGAAGTCAATTCTATTAAAAATCCAAAGAATAACATTCATGTCAATAATAATTTTTAGAAAGTGTGATAATTAAATATTTTTCATCTTTTAAAAAGATATTAAATTTTCATCTACAATATTTTTAAAATTTCACAGTTCTACCAACTCTGTTCCTAACGACCAATATTCCCAGTCTCTGCAATAATAGCCATTCCTTTTTTATTGTTGTCTTTCACAATTGCAGGATTATAGAGTGAAACCCATTCTCACAATGATTTTAATTCCTATTAATCCTAATTATTTTTAGTAATTTGGAACATTTTAATATATTTATTGACAATTTACACTTCTTCTTAAGGAAATCTTTAATCCTATCCATGTATGTTTGTCTGAATTTGGCTTATACCTTGAATATTGGATTATTATAATTGGCTGTATATTCAAATATTTCCCACTTAGTTTTTTTCATTTCTATCTGAAATTACTTAGTGTGTACTTTTCAAGCTCTATGAAGTTGAAATTATCCTTTTTGTCTTTTATGATCACATTTATCATTCATTTGGTGAAGAATTCTCCCTCTATCCATAGTTCATCCTTGCTTATGATTTTAAAGGATGATATTTTTATAGTCATGCCATTTATTCATTTGGGTCATAAGATGCTGGCTTGAAGTTAATTTCTGTCAAAGTGCTCTTGAGTTTTCCTAGAATTCCTTTTTTTTTTTTTTTTTTTTTTTAAATTTTAATTTATTTT
>CM053600.1:130039382-130058382 GCA_028646575.1 Pseudocheirus occidentalis | reverse complement strand
TGATTCCCTGGATCCCCTTCCCTGGTCCCAGCTCCCTCCTGAATCTGCCATACAATCACCAAATTCAGGAGCTGAAAGTTTACAGGTTCTCATCCAGTCCTCAGGGATGAACAGCTCCCAGGTCCTTGTCCAGTCCTCAAGGCAATCCCTGGCACACACTGAAATTCACCGGATTCAGCACACCTCAAACCCTTCAGAACTTCTCTTGCCTGGAACTCAAGGATCAGCCAGCCACCAATAAACAAAGTCCCATCCTGTTCATATCTTCAGTCAGCTTCACTGAGGAACCAAATCCAAAATGTCTCCAAAATTCTCCTGCTTATAAACACTGGCCTTCTCCCAAGTCAACATGGTTCAGGGGAGTGTCTCAGCCAATAGCATTCTTCCATGTCAACAGGGGAATTTACACCTTCCAGACAAGGCTCATACCTTCCAGACAAGGCTCACACCTTCCAGACAGAGCTCACACCTTCCATACTTAGCCCTCAGCCCAATTGATTACCATTTCAAATGGGTAAGAGACATGGCCAGGATTACACAGCTATTAAAAGGTCTGAGGCAAGATTTGAACTTAGGTCTTATTGACCTGATTGACTTGTATCTGAAGAAATTTAATCCTGCACTTTTGGGGGAATCCCACCAAACTGGCATCACATTTTAACTACAGAACGCCCTAATGTACAATTATGAGCAAACCAACAAATGAGATTTTTGAGTGGGAGTTCAATGACATGCAAATATGACTATCCAAGTAATCTTGATCTCTGGGCATGGTGGAGGGAGCAGAGGCATCCCCTTCAATAAAGACCTTTGAGCTTGTCTCATGAAACACAGTCAATTGACTACCAACATATTGGGTTGCTAGTAATTCTGAATCTTGCAGACTTCTCTAACCCTAAGACATATACTAAAGCCCCTACTCGTTTTATTTATAAGGGATTATAGATATTGATCACAAAGTAGCTGTTAGACTAGGTAACTTCCAGTTTTTACCAGATGGATAGGAACTATGCCTAAAGGAAGGAATACTGTAAGCTCTTGGAAGTCCATATCTCTGTAAGTCTTTGGGCAGTCTTCTTAGTGGTTTTGGCTGGTCGAGTCAAACTGAAAATTTATAATTTCATAAATCATCTGTACAGTTAATGCAAAAAGATACTGATGTTGGAAATTATTTACTCCTTATTTAAGAAGGTAGAAGCTTGAGGACTTCAATATGCCATCTCCCTTTGCATCAACCCTATATGGCCAGTAAAGGAATGTTAATTAGAATACAGAAAACTGAACATAACTGTTATACTATACTGTGACCAGCAGAGTTGTGTGGCCTATCAACCAGCTGATTAAAGAGAGACAGGGATGTATTTGATAGTCTGTTTATTCCAGAACCATTTCATACAGAGCCAAGATACAAGAAACTTATGAGGCTTATATTCCTATAGCAGAAATTCTTACATAACCAGAATGGCAGGATCCTCCTTTGGTCTCAACCACTCACTACCCCAGCTTAAGGCTAATTTTTCATTAAGACTTCATCCTAGGACCATGTCCAGAGGCACAAACAAACAGGGAGTAACAAACAAGACTTTCTAATTAACTACCCTGAATTTTCCTTAGTTATTCATAAGACCAATGGAAGCATCAACAAACAAGATTATACTCCTCCTGTATATCTGCCAATGACCTCATAGAAGAGGGGAGCATTTCCTTAATGGGGCTAGGGGACCCCTGAAAGTTTAGTCTACTACAATATTAAATATCATGGTTGTTCCTGTTAGTGGAGTGAAGTGGGTACCTCATACCCTGAATAAATAGTTTGAGGTTATTGACTTACCCAATATCTTTTTTTTAATTGTGTGGTTGCCTGTGTCAGGCTTTACATTTATCCAGTTCCAGGGCTATCAGTAGGAGCTTTGGGCCATTTAAGTGGCATATAATCCTTTATAAAACTCTTGTAACCTCAATGTAAATAGGTTGGAAGTGGTAGAAATGGAACCCATTTTGTGTAGACTGCTGTTAAAAAAAAAGATGCCACCCCCAGGACTTGATTATTTGACTAGGATTTGAAACTAAGATTGTCTTGGTTTCTTGGGTTTCTTGGTATAAAATGTCGTATGGAGGGGATTTGAGGCTGTCCAGACTTGATAGAATCCCCACTGCCATGAGACTTAACATCCCTCTGTAACTGGGCATTTTTTAGTCATAGATACAGAGCAGAGTAGTCTTTCCTCTGCCTAGATTACTCTTGTATCCTTAGTCTTCTATTTTATGGCAGACTTCCCTTGTTATATATCAGATGGCCTATGAACGCCTCCTCTCCCAATATAAAGTCTGAAGCACTGGACTGGCCTGAGTTAGATAGTTTATTGGGAATTGTGTTGATTGATCAGCTTGTGCTTCCTATTGACAGAACTGGGCCTATTGTTGCCATAAAAAATACAAAGAACAGAGAATTGAATGATTTTATCATAGCTAGGTTATTATATTTGTTAAAACTGAGATTTGGGGGCCAGAGAAGTCTTTTCACCATAACTATGCTTTAGGAAACTTTTCCAGGGGCATTAAGACTTGGATCTATGGTGGAAAGAGTGTGTGAGTGTGTGTGTGTGTGTGTGTGTGTGTGTGAGTGACTGTGGTTGGGAGGGGGAGGAGTGACATGGAAGCAGGGAGAAGGTACATTAAGTTAGCTAAACAGTTCTTTGAGTTAAGACAAAAATAATTACAGAAATAGTTTTTCTAAAGCAAAGGAAATCTCTTCCCAGTAGAGCATAAACAATGATATATGTCATTGATGAAAAAAAAAAACAGAAAACAAAACAAAAAAAACCCCACATCAGGGTTTACAAAGTGCATAAAATAGATACATCACATTCAATCCTCACATAATTTAGCCATTATGTATGAAAGAGAGGAGTGTCAAGGGCATTACCATTTCTTTTTTAATCTGCATTTCTAACATGGGTAGGTATCTTTTCACTTCCATGTAGTGCTAATCCTTCCTGATCTGGATGCCTTTAGGACTGTGAAATTTCTCTAACTTTTTCTGAATTTTTTTCTGCTTTTCAGGTGTCTTTACTTGCTAAATCTGTATTAAAAAAGCTGAACCTGTATACACTACATATAATCTCAGACATCAAAATTAATGCTGCAAAACCATGAAGATTTCTCATTTATTCTCCTGCTACTAAATTCCAAAGGCTGTCTATTATCCTAAAGACTACTCTAGAATTCCTGCAACTTTCTATTTTAGGAAATGAGTTCATTACTTAGAATTTTCTAATATCTCAAAAATCAGTTCAATTCAAAAGAGTTCATGAAAAGTTCAGCAAGAGGCAAAAGAGGTTGTGATTGAGTCAGTCATTGTTGAGGAATAATGGTGTATCTTAGGATATGACACCCAACAACTTACATTTTCACACTCTTTTCTTTTAAAATAGTATGAACTAAAAATCTCGCTTGTTAATGATTTCTAATGGTACACACCAGTCTGGTAAATACATAGGAGATAAACAGGGCAAAAGATCATGGCAAGGAGATGAAGGGCATTCAGATGGAAAACTGGACACAACCCAAGGCTATAATTTTCAGTGACAGAAGCTCTGAATGGCTCACAGAGAGCAATAAACACACCGCACAGGATCCCACCCAGGAACGTACTGGAGCCAGATCTAACTGGATTGCTAGATAATTGTTAAATTTTCAGTGAGATCATTTAAAAATATGAAATTAACAATGTCTTCAAATCAGGGCTTGACTTATTATTTAGTTGATCATCTAGATATAAGAAAGTGTTAGTAATGCAAACAACTCAATAGCAGGTACATACATTATCTTAGGGGGTGAAAGAATCAGATAGCTAAATTTTGCCAAAACACCCCTCTATTGACATATGAATACTGCTTGATCTCAACAAGAGTACTGTAAAAGTCTCAAGGAATTAAATAGTAACTAAGACTGGAGGCCTGGTAATTGCAGCTTAATAATATTTACAATAATAATAATGAAATTATTATTATCATTAACAACTGATGTTAAATTGCACCTTAAAGTTCACAAAGTGCTTCATATTGTTTTTTTTTTCATTTGAACCTAACAACACCTCTGGTCACACAGAATCATTCTTTTAGGGGTGGTTTTAACCTGTTATGCTAAAATATGAGTCTCCGAGACTTAGTACTCAGACCAGTAAAAAGGGGCTCAAAAAAGAGAAATATATGTGGAAAGTAGCATCCTCTAACTTTTCTTCTCTTTGTCAAGAGAAGAAACAACAACAAAAACACATCTTAAAATCATTTTTCCCCCAAATCAAGAGCCAGTAGCAAGACAGGAGAGCAAAAATTTCATTCTGGCTTTACCATTTCTGGTTCTAGGAATCAGAGAAAGGGACAAGTGGAGTTTAGGATTATACATATACACATTTTTCATTTCTTCTGTCTCCATGGTAATATAAGTACAGGATGGATGCAGACACCCATCAAAGAGAAAATATGCATGCGTGCACACACACAAATATACATATATTCACAAAATAGAGAATACATGTAATATGCGTATGTCACAGATTTGATTTTCAAACAATGATGAATGAGCTCCAATTAAAATCATATCAAAGCATAATTTCCCTCCAGTTTTAATTTGCACTAAATTAATAGTTACCTAGTGGTGACTATAATGACTTGTGCTAGACAGACTAGATTCCTCAGATAGTTGTGGCCTTGTGCTAATTTAGGACTTACAAAAATCTATGCAATCCTTTTCAAATAGCTATTAATAATGCCTGTTCCTGCCTCTGATGTGATATCTCTCCCCACAAGAGATGGATAGAATTTTTTTAACTCTTCACTCAAAAATCTACTGTGGAGAGAAAAATAGATGGGGGCCCTTGGAGCCTTTTTGTTTTTAAACACTCAGCACTGACTTAGCAGTCAATTCAAAATCTTTTAATCACCCCACAAAAAAGCAAACAATAGTTACAGAATACCTGCTCGTATTATAAAATGAAGGTCAATACCTTCTGTTCTACATTCTTATAAATAGACTCCCTTAGCTTCTAGATGGGTTGGCAACAGATCACATGTTAGGTAATGAATGATAACTTTGAAGACTGTGAATTTTAATACATGTGAACACATATGGGGACTTATCATTCACACTAATCAAGACCTATATATCTAGCTAATATTCTAAAATCTTTCATTCTTTTCAATTCCTTAAGGATCATTGAAAATATGTCTATGCTACACAGTAGTGCCTTGTACTCTGTCTTATATGAGGAATAAACTTCTCTAGAACTCATAGAATTGTTCTTATTGAATCTTCACAAATCTTGAGATATCAGACTGGTTTACCTAAAACACAGGACTGCTCATGGACTCCACTGCTCCACAACCAATTCCACCAGATCTTTATTATCACTAAGATCAGCTATAAGCTTCTGTAATGGACAGCAAAGTAGTACTTAGCACCTTGTTTCAGTTATTTAAGTTGTTAGCACCTTGTTTGAGCCTTGTGATTTGAAGATGGGAGGAACCTGCTGATGCAACAGGAAGGAGAACCATCATATAAAAGTAGGAGCAAGGGGTGTCTAGGTGGCACAGTGAACAGAGCACAGGCCCTGGAGTCAGGAGGACCTGAGTTCAAATCTAGCCTCAGACTCTTAACACGAAACTAGCCATGTGAACTTGGGCAAGTCTCTTAACTCCGATTGCCCTACCTCCCTCCAAAAAGAAAAAAAAATAATAACATAAAAACAGGAGCACAAACTGGGACAGAGCAGAACTGGGAGGAAGCATGATTGTAGTACCCACACTTTGTCTGCCTGTGTTGATATTACTTTGTCAGACCTGTCTGCTGAAAGAGGATGTTGCTGCTGTTACAAAAAGAGGATGTTGCTGCTGGGACCTTACTGCTAGTTCAGAAACCCTGAAAGGGGATTTCCTTGTCTGTTTATAGAAGTCCTAGAGGAGGGTTTTACTGATGTTTTCAGAGGTCCTGGGACTATACTGATAATTTGTGTTAATTTCTCAGACCTTGTTTGTGGGTCTGTGTTGATTTCATGAGCAGAAAGCGGATTGGTGATGGTGCTGGCAATATATATGAATGTTGTTGTGTCCCTGTTTTCTCTTCCCAGGAACAGAGACTATGAGCTTCAATATGGAATTAAAAGTAGACAAGGAACTGGATGAGGAACTGGATGAGAAGCTGGACAAAGAGCTGAGAGATGCCTCCCTGTGAATCCAGGTGAGAGTTGAGTGAATTCAGGCAAGAGCTAGGACCATGGAAGAGGAACCATGGAATTTGGTAACCACCCTCAAGCCAAAATGAAAAGACCTTCATTGTTCTGTTCTTTCTCTATTTTATTGATGTTCTGTTTTCTTCTTTTTGGTCTCAGGACCCTTTTACACTCTTACAAATTATTGAGAACTATAGTTTTGTTTGATGTGCTTCATATATATATATATATATATATATATATATATATATATATATATATATCTCAATATATGTTGTATTTGAAAGTAAAATTATAAAGACTTCAATTTATTTTAAAACAATAATTGAGCCATTCTATGCTAACAAAAATATTTTTGCATAAAACAACTATTTTTTTCCAAAACAAAAATATTTACTAAGGAGAATGACATTATTTAATGCACTTAAAATATCTTTAATGGTTTGTTGCATATAAGACAACTAAATTCTTATACTGACTTGTACATTTAATATTTTGTGATATGTTGCTTTGGTTGAATAATATAAAGACAATCCAGCCTTCCTAGAGTATGTAGTTAGAAAAGGGAGGAATTTTTAACAGGCAGATAATATCTTAGAATCATTCTTTTTCATTCTTTTCATTCTGGACCTAAGCCAAATCATTTTAATTATCTTCAATCTGCCCCTTGTCTCAGCTTTCTGTACACTATAGGCTTCTTACAATCTCTGCCACTCTTCTGTATTTGTCCTTAGTTATATGTTTCTTCTTCCATCTTTGACATACTTTTTTTTGTATTAGCTCATTGTAGTGTTCTATTTATAGCTCCATCAGTTTCTTTAGATACTCTCCTCTTTATCCTTGGTTTTGCAGATTATTCAAAATTATATTGCCCCATTTCCCCCCTGACTGTCCTAGCTATCTTGAGGTAACGTACATCCTATTCAGGGTCTTTTGCTATAGTGCTATTAGTCATTTCTCTGATATTGGGCAAATCTGCTTTCTTCAGAGCTAGCTATGTCTGACTATGACCAGAGTTCCCTTCATAGACTACTATGAATTGCAAAATGATCTGGTTATATTCTCCAAAGATTAGTGTAAGTTCCTATTCACTAAACAAGTCTTTCTTATTAGCTAAAATTAAGTTTAGATAAGTCATCTTCTAATTGCTGGCAAAACAATTTGTCAGATGTTCTCTTTTTAGAGCAGTAAGACTTTTAAGTAAGACTAAACTCCTAAAGAGATGCTTAATTGTACTATGGAGATGATCGCTTCACATTGACTAAGTCAACTACTGCAGAGTTCACCAGATATTAAGGTATCAAGCATACTTTTTTTTCAAAGGATCAGTTTATTTAAGTTCAGAGAAAGTAATCATTAAAAGATTGAACCACAGGTGATGATTTATGTTCCTTTTTTTTTAAATTTATAACAACTCTTGAAAATTGTATATCAAATCATATATAGGTTGCAAACTGTCTCAGAAGAGAGATTTTTTGAAGAATTGACGTGAGGTAAAATAATTTAGGAAGGAGAATGAAAAGCTGGAGAATATCTAGAGAAGATCAACAGATATTACAAAATTATTTCCAGTTAGAATCATACTAACAGACTGGTAAGCTTCATACATTGTGACAATTTTACAGAATATTGACATAAAATTGCTTTCAACTAAAACATGTTAAAATTGAACTAAGTGTGTTTTCAATTTGTATTAGCTAAATAAATGCTACAGATTTATTTCACTCAGATAATGTTGACTTGTCCATTGACATCATTAAAAGAATTACATGGAAGGTTGTTTTCTGTTTATCATGAGTTTAATTTTCCCAGATCCAAATTTGAGTAAAATCAACTCTTTCCTCTTTTACCTCCTTAAAAAGCTAATGATAATTAAAAAAAATTTTCCTGAAATGAGGTTTAAAGCAGTATCTTAAACCGTATTTTACAATAAATTAAAAAATGAACATGGTACATAAATATAAATGAGCATGGTTTTTAAAAGACAAAAAGTAGAAAATATAACTTTCTTTGTGAGTTTTCATTTTTTTTTTGCTTTTTTTTTTGGAGGGGAAAGTAGGGCAATTGGGGCTAAGTGACTTGCCCAAGGTCACATGGCTAGTTTTTTGTGTTAAGTGTCTGAGGCTGGATTTGAACTCAGGTCCTCCTGACTCCAGGGCCAGTGCTCTATTGAGCCACCTAGCCAATCCACCTTTCTTTTTAATATTATTTTTCTTCTCTTTTAAAAAATATTTCATTTTTCTTGAATTACATATAAAAATAATTTCTAACATTTATTTTTTATAAAATTTTTTGAATTCTAGACTTTCTCTTTCCCTCCCTCAGCTTCCATCCTCACAGAGACATAGGCACTCTGATACAGGTTATACATTTTAATCATGCAAAATATATTTGTCATTTTATAAAAAAAGACATGGATCCAAATGGGGAAGAAATAAAAAAAAATAAATACAGAGGTGAAAAAATAGTATGCTTCCATCTGGATTCAGACTCCATCAGTTCTTTTTTCTGGGGGTGGATAGCATTTTTTCATTATTAGTCCTTGTAATTGTCTCGGATCATTGTGTTGCTGAGAAGAGCTAAACCATTTAAAGTTTATCATAGAACAGTATTATTGTACTGTATACAATATTTTCCTTGTTCTGCTCACTTCCCTTTGCATCAATTCATGTCTCTCCTGATTTTTTTCTGAAATCAGCCTGCTCATCATTTCTTATTGCACAGTAATATCCCATTACAGTCATATAGCACAACTTGTTCAGTCATTCCCCAATTGATGGCCACCCCCTCAATTTTCAGTTCTTTGCTGTTACAAAAGAGGCTGCTATAAATATATAGTATAGATATGTCCTTCCTCCCCTCTACCCTTTAAAAAAAAAACTCTTTGTGATACAGACAGCATTGGCATTACTGGGAAAAACAGCATGTATAATTTTATAGCCCTTTGAGAATAGTTGCAAATTGCTCTCCAGAAAGTTTAGATCAGTTTACAACTCCACCAAGGGTTCATTTCCATATATCCCCTCCAACATTAGTCATTTCCCTTTCCTGTCATATTAGCCAATCTGATAGATGTGAGTTGTTTTTATTTGCTCTTCTCTAATCAATATCATATAATTTTCACAGCATTGAATAGGAACGGAATTCTTATTTGTTTGTTTTGAAACTAGAACTTTGACTGATTTAGCAATGCTGGCCTCAAAATTTTTCCATGAACAAGGCATTCCATCTCATCTCTGGGCATTCTCTTTGTCAGTCCCCTATGTATGGAATGTTTTTCTCTTCAATCTGCCTAATGACTTCCCTCACTTCCTTTAAGTTCCAGCTTTTGCAAAATTTTTCCCAACCTTTACTAATTCTAGTTCCTTTCTTCCCTATCATATGTATGTACACATGCACGCATACCTGTATGTATGTGCGTATACTTATATTTTATATGTATGTACATATAAAACCCACACATGTATCTGCACATATATACATAATCACACAATATACATACGCATATAATATAGTTTGCATCATTTATATTGGTTTTCATGTTGTTTCTCCCATTTAGTTGGGAGCTTCTTGAGGACATAAACTTTTTGTATCCTCAGCACTTGCATAGTGCCTGGCCCTAATAGGTGTTTAATAAATGTTGATTGATTGATTGATTATCTACCGCAAACTGAGAGATCTTTGTGCTAATTGGGCCTACTAGCTTTAATGTGCTTCATTTCCAACCTGGACATTTTTTTGGCAGTCTGGTCCACTTCCACTATCTCAAGTTCAAAGGAATTACCAGTGTTAGTCTTGCAATAACAAGTATTATAAACATAGGTCACCACACCAGAAATGTAAAGAATTCTTAACTAACGATAAAAATCGATGATTTTGGATAAATGAAATTGAAAAACTTTTTTCATAAACAAAATGAATGTAATGAGGTTTAGAATAGAAGCAGTCAAATGTGCAGGGATTATTATCTTCATATAAAATTACACAAATAAGGGTTTGGTATCCATGAGAGAGATGTAAGACCAAAAGACTATTCCTCAAAGCAGAAATGTTGAAAGAGTATGAACAGTTCTCAAATGAAGAAGTATAAATCATAAGCAATTGCATAAAAATGCTCCAAATAAGCAATAATAAGTGAAATGAAAATCAAAGGAACATTGAGATTTTACCTCCCACACAGAAAATTATAAATAGACAAAAGATGAGAATAGTTAATGTAACATAGGTTGTAGATATATAAACACACTAATACATAGATGGTGTACCAGTTAATTAATAAAACCATTCTGGAAAGCAATTTGAATTAATGATTAATCGTTGAAGTGGTTAAAAGTTCAATATCCTTTGACCCAGATATTCTACTAGTAGGTTTTTTCTCTAACGTGGGCACTGACCAAAAAAAAAAAGACTCTATATTAACCAAAATATTTATAATTGTACTTTTTAGTGTAGAACAGAATTGTAAACAAAATTGAAGACCATAAATTGAGGAATATCTAAACAAATCATTATGTTATATGCTAAATGTTGAGAAACAAGGACAAATTTTTGTGAACTGATACTAATTAAAGTAAGCAAGGGCAATACATAATGATTTTAATGATGTAAATTGAAAGAACAACCATTTTCAAAAGTCTCTTTCACTTGTCTTCTCTAGTCAGGCCTAGTCAGTAGTATAGTCTAGTAGTCCTGTATTGTTTGCTTTTGACTTGATCTGTAGTGAGAGGGAAAAAAACTTCCTAGTTTTTCTTTAAAAAAAACCCATAGTATATTGTTTTAGAGGTTTAATTTGCCACACATATATTATATAAGTATAAACAGACATGTCTAGCTTTCAAAATTTCTCCAGTTTTGGAGAAAAGGCGTTTTAACAGTTTTGCTATGTCAGACAATTGTCTATATTCCACAGATTATGGATTGCTTTACACTTTAAAATGCAGCTCATAATTACTGAGACATTTTCTTTATAAATTATGAGTATGCATAAATCTACTTTTCTAAGAAAAAGTTACAGAAAATTTCTATTTATTTGTTCTTGGATAATTATCTGATCTTCGATGAAACTTTTTGAATGTAAAATTGTTGCCACTGTAATTCATAGAAAAACGAAAAGGCAATTTTTTTTTTCCAGGATCCATTTTCCCACAGCAGGATTACAGTATTATAATGGTTCACATTTGTTGGAAGGAGCAGTTCTTTTATTTTTATCAGAACACTAAACAATGGCCACTGACTTTTGCTGGTAAAAGGTAGCATAATGAATTTGGGAATATAAAGCAAAGACAAAAAAAATGTTGCCCTACAGGCATCATCTAGTCCTTCTGTTCTTGTTCCTAGTTCCTAGTTTTCTTTGCATGGTAACCTGCAATGGTAAGAGAATCTGAAGATCTTGCTTGCCCCTTAATAGGCCTAGAGAATTTGTAGATCTTCCCTGTCCCTTAATGGGCCTCACTTGAAGCCCAACAAAAGAAGCTTACTTAGGGGAGACTTGTTTTTCGGGAAGACCCACACCTTTTGTTACCTTGTAATGCTGTGATGTTCTCTGAACCCAGAGGTGAGATTTTGCTTTGGGGCTTAGTTATGGGAAGAATTGTGTTATTCGGCCAGATGAGATGCTAGGTAGCCATTGAGACCCCATGGCTTTGAAAACCCAGATGTTGGTGATTCTCTCTCTGGTAAGTAATTAGGTATGGATGTAATGGTCACACAGCTAGAAGCCCTGTCTATTTGTATTTTGAATTGTGCATTTTACTCTGTCTGTGTTTTTCGTCTGCTTGTAGTTTCTGTTTGAATTTTCTGAAGTTCAGGATACTACATTTTTCCCCTGAACTAAGTGAAAAATATACAAATGTACACATATATGTATATACATATATACATACATATATATGTGTGTGTTTGATTAAAGTAAGATTGTTAAGCCCTTTTGAGTTGCTTTCCTTTAGAAAGGCAGGTCAAAGAACCTGTGATAGGAGCCATCTTGGGTGTGGAGGGTGTTTGCTGTTACATAACCCAAAGCATGATGTCAGATAAAGGGAGTCTCAAGGTCCTAGCACCACAAAGTTTCTTTTGAGTGAAGTTCCTGATGGTTTTTTTGGATCTAGATTGGTAATCAGAAATTTAACAGGAATTAAAAGGAATTTACCAACCTCAAATGAAATAGTTGCATGTGCTTAGATACTTAAAATTGAAAATATGTAAAATTTGACCATTTGTCTGGTGTTGCTACAGAATTTTGTTTATGACTAGCTCACTATGGTAGATGATAGGGCTAGGCTACTGTAACAGCAATCAATTTAGCAGATACTTAGCACTTAGTAACTTAGGGCTAATTATGGAAGGTATAAGCTCTTCTCCTATCCTGACAGGCAGGAGGGGTTTGAGACAGGAGGCCAGTGTGTGTATATAAGAAGAGTTCTAGAGACAGAGAGACAGAATCAGAATGTTCCTTCTGGTGGCTCCTGTGGGAGGAAGGATTGTCCCAGTGTCTTGGAGCTGGGCTTTTGGATTGAAGAAGTGAGTTGGAGTTTTCTTGAGAGAGACAGATAGAGAGATAGAGATAGACAGACAGAGAGACAGATAGAGACAGAGAGAGAGAGACAGAAAGAGAGAGAGAGAGAGAGAGAGAAAGAGAGGGAGAGAGAAAGAGAGAGAGAGACAGAGAGAGAGAAAGAGAGAGAGAGAGAGAGAGAGAGAAAGAGAGAGAGAGAGAGAGAGAGAGAGAGAGAGAGAGAGATTCTCTCCCAGCATCTGGAAGCTGACTGAGAACTGAGTTGGGGTTTTTCTTGAGACCAGAAGCTGGTGAAGGCTGAAGTGGCTGTTGCTGCCTCCTGGAAGACCAATGTTGCTGCTGCTGCCTGGAAGGCTGAGTTTTCTATTGGGTCCTAGGGCCAGCTGAACTGCTGGAGGAGTGAAAAAGCATGACCAGGGTAAGACTTTGTGGCCTGGTTGATCTTTGAGTTCCTGGCAACAGAAGTGGTGAAGGGTTTGAGATGTGCTGGACACTGTGAACTTCAGGGTGAGCTAGGGACTGCCCTGAGGACTGTACAAAGACCTGGGAGCTGTCCACCTCTGAGGACTGGATGAGAACCTGGGAGCTGTCTGCACCTGAATCCAGGTGACTGGTGGATTCAGGAAGGAGCTGATAGAAGGTGAACCAGAGAGTCAGAGAGACCACCCCAAGTTAAGATGAACAAAAGGCCTCCCCTTGGATGAAACTTAGGTTGGCTGGACACCAAGGGGTAGAAGGTTTGTGTGGTTTTCTAATGATTGTATCTAGTGACTGAATCTAGATTAGTGACTGATTAAGTTATTGTATGATTGCCCCATGAGTGGAAGATTATTATATTGTGAATTGACTGAGTGCTTAATTAAGGAGATTGATTCCCCCTTAGGGAAACCAGATGATTATTCTTTTGCTCTTTGTTCTAAATATTGTGGACACTGTAGTGAAAACTGTGTGGCCATTCTAACGTTAAGCTGTTATGAACACTATATTGTGATTTTCTGTGATAAGATGTAATGTCGTGAATATTATGTTA
The DNA here is from genome assembly GCA_028646575.1 of Pseudocheirus occidentalis. Lineage (NCBI taxonomy): Eukaryota > Metazoa > Chordata > Mammalia > Diprotodontia > Pseudocheiridae > Pseudocheirus > Pseudocheirus occidentalis. The sequence continues at coordinate 130,044,612 of CM053600.1, read as the reverse complement.
TGAATTGTTGTGAATTTTTGCCTTGATTTGTAATGAAATAAATGGAGTGTTCACTATACTGTAATCAGAACCTTAAAAGCTGTTCACAGTAGCATTCTTTTGGGAATCTGCTTGTGCATGGCATTACAGCTACCTATTTTTAAAAAGTTTTTAATTTCTCCATTTCTAGGGAGAGACTTAATAGCTGCTGAACACTCAAGGATGTTATCAATGAGTGCAACCGGGTTGTCAAACAGATACTGGGATAGAGATCAGTACTATACTACCTTACGGAGATCATGTGACATAGAACCTAGATGATGGATACTGTAGATATGAGGTCCAGAAAAAAGCAACAGGGGCGACTAGGTAGTGCAATGAATAGAGCACAGGCCCTGGAGTCAGGAGGACCTGAGTTCAAGTCTCGCCTCAGACACTTAATACAAAAACTAGCCATGTGACCTTGGGCAAGTCACTTAACACCAATTTGCCCTATCTTCCTCCCTCCAAAAAGCAAAAAATAAAAAAATAAAAATAAAAAGTCAGAAGAAAGCAATACCAAATAGTACAATAAAGTATCTTAGGTATATGGTTAGTTAGATCAAATCTAAAATGTTATCTAGACTATCATTTAAAAATTAATAATAAATTAATAGTCAAAAAGGCTTAAAGTCAAATGTGTAGGAAATGATGGTTGCAGGATTGGAATACAGGCCCTCCAGTTTGAGTATTCTTTCATTAGACTGTGAACTGCACCAGATATCAAGGATCCTGACCACACAGACTCTCCTATGTGTGATTTCTGCATGTATTGCCTGACCAAAAGTGCTCCAGGTATATGGCTTTTCATATTTGCTTCCTGACTATAAGTAGTCCCTCCATGTAGGTTACTTAAACAAATGTGTATTCTTTGTCTGAATTCTCAACGCATGTTCCCTAGTCATGTGTATGTTTCCTTCCCTCCTGGTGGTATAGCACCTATTGGAGAGTGAACTCCTTGTGTGTATGTCTATAGACAGAGGAAGAGATTTTGCTGTTGTTGTTTAATTCTTTTCATCAGCTGAGTAAGTGCTTTTTGCTTTTAACTAATATATATCCTGGATTTGTAAAAGCAAAACACATCATTGTTTACTCTAACAGGTAGAAGTAAACTATGTCGAGCTATACTTTTGAGAAGATGCTGATCCCCAAAGTGCCATTGAGGTAGCATTCCTGTTGGATACTGACATCTGAAAAAGGCCCTAAATACCCAATCATATAATAGTCTAAGGTTTGCAAACTTTCCTCAGAATTTCCACAGAGGAAAGAAGTACAACACTGTAATCCTCATCATATAGATGAAGGGAGAAAGGTTCAAAGGGCCTAACTGGTCACAGTCTGTGATCACACAAGTAAGTCTGAAATTGGGACTCAAAAATGTCTTCTATTTTTAAAGCCAATGTATTTAGTGTGCTTCAAAACTGACATTCCAAATACTACAGAAGCTATTTCTCAAGGTAGTTACAACTTTGATAAAACTAGTATTTCCATTTTAGAAAAATATCCAATTTGGAAGCAATCCACTAAAAGGCACATACAGTAAAAGGTGAGGCAGTGTGTGTGTGTGTCTGTCTGTGTGCCTGTGTGTTTGTAGGGGACAAAAAAATTTGAAAATTGTTTCCCTTATGTTTTTCTATTTGTTGATGTACTTTAACATCTAGGATTTTTATAAAAATAAATAGAACTATGTCATGGGAAATTGAATTTTCTGGCTTAAAAAACAGTGTGTTTATTAAAACATGATAATAAAAAAGTATTCTTTTTTTTAGCTTCCATGTGTTGTATCTGAAGAAATTAGCAAATTTTGCCTACCTTTACCCATGATTTGAGGCATATGGCTTTCTAAGAGGCAATATATTGCAGAGATAAGAGCTTTGGACATCCATTGCTGCTGGGTTTTTTTGTTTGTTTGTTTGTTTGTTTATTTCTTTGGTTGGTTGTTTGGTTGGTTTTGCTTTTCTTTTATTTTGTTTTTCCTGCTCATCTTCTGTATGATTCTCCTTTGTGTATCATCCCCAATCTCCTCTAGGATATTCAGGTGATCTCAGCCTTTTTCTTCCTCTATCATGAAATTAATTTTAAAACCCTTTTAATCAGGTTAAAATTATAGGTCATAGAATGTGAATGCCAAACATGGTGGCTTCATCTTACAGGATCAAAGTGATCAGACAATGACGGTTACCTGTCAAATAATTATTTCTATGATTATTGACTCTATCAACATATTACATTGAGAAAAGGACTATTCCAATCTCTGCCACATCCCCTTTCTAGCCTCTCCTAGAATCTAGTTATCTAAGAGCAAAATATTTGTATAGAAGTGCCCATACTATATTAGAAGAGAAAATTTGTAAAATTTGTCCCTATGTATCACTCTCCTTATTTTCTGATTGCCCATTATCCCCCGCAACAGAAATTGGTTGTTATGCTTCAGGTAGCCCAAACATCTGTTCATCTGGCTAAATTTTTCCCTTTTCATTCCAATATTTTGGTGACAGTCTTTTGTTTCTCATGTGTGCAGACACAGTTACCAGTACTGGGAAGGAACTGGCTCAACAGATGAAAGTCAAGCTTGCCTACACTCCTGCCAGTTCGTTTTATTTGCCAGGAAAAAGGCACTGCTAAACATTTTTCCCTCATTGCATAAACTGCTTATTCTTGATATAAAATAGGCAGCAGGCTATATATATTCTATTAGCACATGAATGAAACTTTTGAAAAGCACGTGGGATTTTTCAGCTTTTGTAGAACTGAAGAGAATATACACAGTTCACTTTTTGAAGAAATTGTCTTTCCAGATTTCACTATACTGCATATTTATTATTAATCTGACTATAGTCACATTTTCTAGCCTTTTTTCAAACTGATTTCTGCCTTATAAACTCTTATTTTTAATCAAAAGGGACTACTTATTACCACCTCTCCCCAAAAGACCTGCTTTTTCTTTATCAAAAATTTTTCCTTTTTATTTGCTTCATGATCCTTTAGATGTTAAATTAGTTTCGTCTGTTATTATCAAAGTCATATGCTCTATTAAGTGTATTTGTGGATTTAGAGCCAGAATGTTCATTGGAAACAATTTTGTCCAAATCTCTCCTTTTGTAGATAAGGAAACTGAGACTCACAGAAATTTTTTGCTTGCCCAAGAGGTAACCAAGCCAATCTGAACCAGGTTATCAGACTCTAAATCCAGTGCTCTTTCACTAATTCATTCAAAATAATATAGCAAAAACAAACAAGCAAACAAAATCTATCAAATGCTTATAACATCCACAATAGAGTACTAGGACACCTACAAGCTGCCTATGACACTGTTTTGCACCTCGCTGGTGAACTTATCATAGATATCTGTGTGTGTGTGCAATATCATAACAACCTTGATGGTAGAAAGTGCCTGGTATAAATTATCTCCATTTCAAGTTATCTGCATCAAAGAAGTACTAAAATATTTTCTAAATTTAATCTGAAATATAAAAACTTTGTATTTTCCAAGGTATGCCCTGAAATGACTTGTACCACCCTGAATTAGATGTCAGTGCTCATTAACCAATTAAGGGAAAAAATTATTTCCTGGCGTCTAACATTGTGCTTGCTCCATAATCAACATATAACAAATCCCTTTTTCCTTTTAATTCATTTCTTGTCCTGTTAATTTTAGCTTTCTCATCTAACAAAATTTCAGTTACTTTAAAAAAAAGTGTATCTTGATATACTGCAATTGAAACAGATATTGTCAAATGATAATAACAGGAGCACAGAACACAGTTTCAGAGTGGGAATATTGTTTTCATTAGTCAAGGCACTTTGACTTGATTGACCAGTTGAGTGCGTGTCCTTCTCAGAGATTCTCTCTCTAAAATCCTCCTAAAACATGTACTTCCTGTTCTTCTCAGCACAGCACTACTTTTCTGAGAACTTTGTTTTCCCTTCTGTCCTATACCTCGTACTTCAAAATCCCTTAATATTTTTTCTCCATCATGACTTCCTTTGTTCAAGTTTCTGAAGAAAATATATTTTTTTCCTAATCAAAAAGTAACTCTTTCACACACACATACATATACATTCATATGTATACCTGTGAGTGTGTCCTGTCACCTCTCCTTATTGATTCCATAAATATCCAAGAATTAGTCATCCTAAAAATAAGCTAAAAAAGAATCTTTACTTGACTCTCATATTCATTAATTCTCTTAATTCTCTTCCTTTTCACATTCAGACTGCCTAAGTCAAAAAAATTCCATCTACCTTCATCAACTTTCTCTCCTTGCAATCATTTTTTTCCCTTCAGTTCCTAGCAATCTAGCATCTGACCTAATTATTCAGATAATCTTTTAATTGCTTAATATAATATTGACTTTTTAAGTTCTCATCTTTTCTGCCCCTTGGCTTTTACATTTTTTTGTTACTATCTTCCTAGGTTTTCAAGTCACTATTCTTCCCTATTGGTAGTCTTCCCATTGATCTAACTGGTCCACAATCTCTTTACAGCACTGTAATAGTAATCAATTTATCAGATACTTAACACTTACTAACTTAGGGCTAAGTAGCACCTAGTAACTTAGGACTAAGTATGGAAGGTGTGAAATCCATCCATTGTTGAGAAGGTATGAACTCCCCTGTTGATTTGGAAGAAGGTTATTGGCTGAGATAGGAGGCCAGTGCTGTATATAAAGAAGAATTCTAGAGACAGAGAGAGTTGGAATTTGCTCCTCAGTGAAGGAAGATTCATCAAGATTGAAGACAGCTGAGAGAAAGAGAGGGAAGGAGAGAGAAAGAGAGAGAGAGAGAGAGAGAGAGAGAGAGAGAGAGAGAGAGAGAGAGAGAGAGAGAGAGAGAGAGAGAGAGAGTTTTTCTCCCAGTATCCGGAAGCTGACTGAAAACTGAGGTGGAATTTTCCTGAGACCAGAATCTGGTGAAGGCCAAACAGAAGGCCAATATTCCTTCTGGGTCCTAGAGCCAGCTAAACTGCTGGAAGGCTGAAGAGGCATGAGTGGGATAAGACTTTGTTTATTCATGGCCTGGCTGATCCTTGAGTTCCAGGCAAGAAAAGTGGTGAAGGGTTTGAGATGTGCTAGACCCTGTGAACTTCAGTGTGTGCCAGGGATTGCCCTGAGGACTAGACAAAGACCTGGGAGCTGTCTGCTTCTGAATCTAGGTGATTGTTTGGCAGATTCAGGAGGGAGCTGGAACCATGGAAGGGGATCCAGGGAAT
>CM053600.1:130020121-130038882 GCA_028646575.1 Pseudocheirus occidentalis | reverse complement strand
TGGCCATTTTAATGTTAAGCTGTTATGAACACTATATTGTGACTTTCTGTGATAAGATGCAATATTGATAATATTATATTGTGAATATTGTACTGAACCTTGATCTGTAATGGAATAAACAGAGTGTTCACTATTACTGTATCATCTGAACCTTAAAAGCTATTCACAGTAGCATTCTTTTGGGAATCTGCTGGTACTTGGCTTTACAAGCATCATCCATGGGGATCCATCTACCATATGGGTAGGTCAAAGGTCTATTTCTTCTAGGTATTCTTCTCTTCTTTATTCTCTTCCTCTTGGTTTTCTCTATCAAGTCCCATGGGTTCAATCATTATTTCTGTACTTATGACACATATGTGTTTGTGTATATGTGTGTGCACACACATATGTGTGTATACATGTATATACACATTTATTTATACATATATACATGTATATCTATCTGTATCTATCTCTACACCTCCAGCTCTAATATTTCTTCTGAACTTTTCTCTTTTATCATCTAATTATACATCTTCATCTAGCCAATATATAATATTGTGCTTTTTTTTTACCTTGATATTGTATCACTTTATTTTCTACCTCTATTACTATGTACAGGCTCCCTCTTCCTCCTTGTCCCATGCCTAGAATTCAACTCCTCTTCACCACCATTTCTTAACACTCTTACTTCCTTCAAGGATCAGCTAAAAAGTAATTTCTTATGAAAAGCTTTTTCTGATTCCCTTAGGTGTGGGTTCTCTCTCTTCTCAAATACTCATTTGTATACTTCTCTGTTTGTGTACAATATCTCTTAGATTGTAAGCTTCTTGAGAAAGTAGAGTTGGGGTATTTTTTGTTATTGTTGTTTTTTATTTTCTTTGTCCATTTATTCCCGTAGTCTTGTATACTATTTTATTAAAATACTATTTGGGATAGGATTGAAATTATTGGTACTTAATAATATAGGAGTGGAACATGAATTGGAGACAAAAAAGTTAAGAAACCTTACTATCCCTGATAAAATATTTTGCAAAGCAGAATTCTTTATTTTTTTTTAAATTAAGTCTTCCTTTTTTCTCTTTAAGAGGAAAAACTTTCCTGTTACTACAAGCAGTAAATAAAACAAAGATCTATGGTACAATAATACAAAAGCTATTACCAAAACCCTGATGAAGAGAGTATCTGGCCATTCATCCTGTGATTGCTTATGGAAACCATATAAAAACAGGAGAAGACTGAACCTCTGAACTTTTGTTTAGGTTATTTCATTTTTCTATAATTACATAATTTTCTTTGTTGGAATGTATTTCTAACGATTACCAGTACTTGAAGACTTTCTGGATCCTAAAAAAAAATAAAAACAAACAAGCAAACAAATAAACAAACCCTAAAGTGTGTTATCATTCCAGCTTATTAACTATACTAAACAAATCTTTATAACAGTTAAGGTGCTTGCCAGGGCCCTCATCTTTAGGTTAAGGAATTTCATTGTTTTTTTCCCTCTAGTTTTGACAATACTTGACAAGTTTATTTTTGCCTTTGCACTTCTTGTTCTATGTGACAACACTATACTGAAAATTAATAAAAATTTCATTGTTTTTTGGGAAAAAGATAGCAGTAAAAATCTGGGGAATCTGATGTTCCTGGGTGGTTTTACTTGTATGCTTGTATTTGATTTCCTTGGAATTATTAGTATTCCTAGGGAGTTTTTATATAATAAACTTATATTGCAAACCAGCTGAAGTTACTGGTCCAGAAAACACCTAAGGGCAGTATGATGATTTTTGTGTCTTGACAACACCCCCCAAACCTCTAGTCTATCCATTCAGGTATTCATATATATGCAGTTGCTAGACACCGGAAATTAGAGGTTCCTGGATTCTGAGAATATCCATATTGCAGTACTTCAAAAATCTGACTTTTCATTGGTGAAGATGCTCCTTCCAGATCATAAGCCCCACACATATTAATAGACAGACTGGGAACAAAGATAATAAGACGAACCTTATGGTGATGAGCCTTGTAAAATAGTTAGTAAAACTTGTCCTTAGATGGCTGCCTGCTCTCAAGTATTTCCAATATGGAAGAAATAATAATAATAATAATAATAATAATAATAATAATAATAATGCTGTTTTTTTTTCATTTTTGGAGGGGGAGGGAGGCAGGGCAGTTAGGGTTAAGTGACTTGCCCAAGTTCACAAAGCTAGTAAGTGTTAAGCATCTGGGATCATATTTGAACTCAGTTCCTCCTGACTCGAGGGCTAGTGCTCTTTTCATTGCACCACCTAGCTGCCCCCCCAATGCTGTTTTATTGATGAGAAAAAAACCCTTAAAATGATTGATCTGAATATTATGAAGTCTTTATGCTATATGTTACATTAGAAGTTCTGAGTGGGCCTTACAGCCAGGAAACATGAATCTTCTGTATATTGACCATGTGAACCTAAGGAAATCATTTAATTTCTGAATACTCCCTTCAATTCTCTAAGATTACATATTGCCAAAAAAGTGTTACCTGACCTATATTATTAGAGGGTGTTCCCTCATGCAGGATTACCCCATAAAATGAAAATCACAGACATAACCTCTAACCTGTTCTATCTTATAAGGAATGACTCTCTGTGATGAAAAGATAAGATATAGTGGGAAATGAAGATTATGTAAAAAAAAAGACAAAACTATTTTAAAAAATTGGTATTACTACCAGTGTCAAAAATTTCTAGAATATTTGGGCAGATTCTAAAACTCTGAAGTATCCATTTTAGGACCCTTACTATTACAATTCATTCATTCTAGTTTTCCAAATTTTCTTTTTTGTATGATATTATTGGATCAGTTTTGCTGTCAGAAAAAAAACAAAACTAAACTAAAACCCCCCAAAAATATATCTATCCCTTCCTAAGGCACAGAGGAGGAAATGAGCTTATACTTATGCATGACAATATCATAAATGTTGAGAAAAGAAGAAAGTTGTAATTCTAATGTTGTTTTTCATTATTTATGTATGAGTTATGAGAAATACAATTGTGATAATAAAAGGCCCTCACAATGGTGCCCTTAAGGACAACTGTCTCTGGAGCTCCTCTGTGTCTGTTTCATTCTAGCCTCTTCTGTGAAGAAATGCCAAGAATAGCATATTTTTACTGGTTCTAATACATAGTACCACTCACTGGAGACAAAGCCTGAAAAGAGCTCATTTCAAATATTGCTTTTCTAAAAGCAGTTTTTGATTCAAAAATTAAGTCTCAGGAACAATTAGACAAGGTGACATCATCACCCCCCCAGTTAAGTGTATGACTATTCATTCTTTGGTATTTTGTCAAAGTCTTCCTCCTTTTAAAACCCATAGACAAACTTATTTAATTTTCCTTAAGAGATTTCTTTCCACTCATGAAATGGAGTAAATGTGTGGAGAGGAGTGGTTTTGAGTGTAGGAGGGGACAGACAGAACAATGCTTACATTGATTTGTAAATTATCATCAAAATTCTAAAGAACTACCTCAGATAGATTCTTTTCATTAAAGGAAATCGTTTCAAATTATTCTGATTTTCAAACTTTTCTCTTTTATCACTATATTCTAATCTCTAAAAAAATGCAAAGTATAGAAAGTTAATGCTACAAATCAACTTTAGCACAGGTGGTATGCTAATTAAAGGACAATTTCTTTTAAAATCTTTTGGGATTGTAGATCTCAAAGAGAAAACAGCGAGTAAAACTGATAAGGAAAGCATTTTTAGGTATCTTCATATAGATATATCACATTATATCATATATCACTTTATATAATAACAATATTTTGTATTTTGTTGCCTTCTGGCTGTCTTAAGATATATTCTTTCTGATTTAGAGTCTAATTGAGTGAAGTTACATGTGTGATAGTGGTTAGAGGGTCAACCATAAATAAGGAAAACTAGTCTGAGTCCTAGCTCTGACACATTTGTCTACATGGGAAAATTACTTTGCTTCTTAGTGCCCTAGGAAAGTAACACTATGCATTACATACAAGTTAGCAATCTGCATCAAATAAAGATGCTTCTGAATTACAACAGCCCTATGGGGTAGGTCCTATAGCCCACATTTGTGTATATTGGTATTTCATTGGTGCGAGAAATTGCATGACAAACACAGATTTCAACTCCCTTAATGGCTTACTCTTAGAAAGTTGCCCAAGACTTGCTCAGAAAGTTTTGACAACTTGCTGATTGTCATGCAAATAATAAATGTCAGAAGTAGGATTTGAACCCAGCTTTTCATAATTAGCATTGTCTAACAAATCAATTGATCAGCAAGTATTTCTTATGAATATACTATGTTCCATCCAAATACAGGACACCACACTGGCCCTCAACAAAATTAGAAGGCAGATGTTCTTTATGTCCAATCTAACTTCAATTGCAATGTTATTTCAATTCAATGAATATTTATTAATGTTGCTATTGTCAAGGTACTGTACTCAGCCATGGGGATGCAAAGATGCAAAAAGTAGCAGTGTCTCTGTCCTCAAAGAGATTAAAACTGAATAGGAAATTGAATATGTTCCTAAGTAGGTATGAGTTTGAGAAGGGAAAAGAAAGATCCATACCATGTGCTCAAAGATAATAGGGAGGATCTTTCAGCTTGAAAGGCTATTGGAAGAAGCAAAACTTGATACTGGACTCAAAGGAACATAAATATGGAGGCATGTTAGATGTTAGAGAGTAATTTCTTTACTAGGATAGTGAATTGTGAATAGGAAGAACTATCAGACAGTGGCAAGAAATATTGTCCAGGTAAAATACTCAGGCCTTAGGAATTAATTGCTTCTTCCCTAACCTCTATCTTCAGGCAAGGAGTGATCTTACATTGCTTTCTTTCTCTCTTGACATTTTACTATGTTCAAATATCTGATAAGGCAATAGACCAAACTTTAACCTTCTCTCTACCAACTTATTTTTATTAAAACTTAAAGGACATTTCACTGTAGGAACCACTTTCAAATCATAGCTTCATAGGTTTAGAAACAGATATGAGTTCAGTTGCCATTTTATAGACAAGGAAACAGAGACTTGGGGATCTTAAATCACTCTCTTGTCACTTAGTCACTCACACAGCAAATAAATGTAAGAGGTGGTATTTGAAACCAGTTCTTCTTGACCCCAAGTCCACTGATTCCTCTGCCTACAATGAAGCACAACTTTATTTCATGTAAACTGCAGTATATAAAAGAACCTGGAAGTAAGTAATATTATCTACATCTGAAATGCATGGAAACATCAAAATTTGTGGCAGATGGCACAGGATAATAAAATACAAAAGAACCAAAAAAGAAAACAAGGAATTCCTCACCATGTATTTAAAGATCTTCAGATTTTATTGTATAATTTTTTTCTTAATGCTATGAATTTTTTTTTCATCTTTCAGACTTTAAGCATCCATGATTTTATCAAGATAGGTATAACACAGGTCATAGATCTTGCTATAACTTAGAAGACAACATTAAAATATTTCTGGGATTGAAAAAGTCATCACCTTCAGTTAATTTTGTGATGAAACTCCTCAAAGAGTTGGTAACTATATAGCAGTCATATAATCTATCCTACCCATACTAGAAGCCTTTTCAGATTAATACAACTTAGAAAACGTTATGCTAACTTCAGACTATTGAGTAATTTCCATACATTAATCACTAGTGTATAGCATTATTGAATATATAACTTTAATTCATTTGAACTATGGCTGTAATCCCCATAAGGCATTGAATCCTACTGAAATCTTTAATGATTCCATTTTCCTTCTAGGATAAAATAATCTTCATAATATACCTTTTTATTTTGTTTTGAGAATAGGCAGGAAATGCAGTTGTACATCACACTGGTGATCCAACACAGGTTTGACATGCTCAGTCACATTTTTTTCAATTTCTTTGATATTCTTGACCTTTCGTTCTTCCAGATTAATTTTATTGAATTTTTTTCTAGCTCTATAAATAGTTTTTGGTAGTTTGATTGGTATGGCACTAAGTAAGTAAATTAATTTAGGTAGAATTGTTATCTTTATTACATTAGCTCAGCCTATCCATGAGCAATTGCTATTTTTCCAACTCTTTAGCTCTGACTTTATTTGTGTGAAAAATGTTTTGTAATTGTGTTCACATACTTCCCGTATTTGTTTTGGCAGGTAGACCCCCAGGTATTTTTTTTTATTGTCTACAGTTTTTTTTAATGGAATTTCTTTTTATATCTCTTATTTTTGGGCTTTGTTGGTAATTGTAGTGCCAATGGGATATTCACAGTGCCTATGGTGGCTGTGAATATTCCAGTGTAGTTCTGAATTGCAAAATAGAACAGATTTTCCACATGGAAGGCAGAGTAAAAACATCTATTCAAACCCGCAGAAAGCCAAATTCATCATAGCAACAAAGAAATCTATACACAATAACAATGCAGGGGGCACCACCATCCCCAAGCCTTCCCCCTGCTAGGGCTTTCCCACAAACACTCACAACTCACTGTCTGCTTCTTCTCTTTCTGTCTAAGCTCTAACTACTCTGACCAACTTCCTCTGAGCTCTGCTCCACCCATCGTGCTCTACCCATTCAGCAAGCTCCTCCCACCACAGGCTTCATGTGACTCAAATTCATGTGACTTAGGCTTCCATGTGACTTAAGTAGGTAACATGGCATATTAATGGATGGGAAAGTTATTACCATTTACATTACCATTACAGTAATATACAGAAATTCTGATGACTTATGTGGCTTTATTTTTTATCCTGAAACTTTACTAAAGTTATTAATTGTTTCATGTAGTTTATTTTTTTAGTTTCTTCTCTAGGATTCTCTCAGTATATCATCATATCATCTGCAAAGAGATATAATGTGTTTCTTTATTACCTATTCTAATTCCTTACATTTATTTTTCTTCTTTTATGACTAAAGCTAAGATTTCTAGTACAATATTGAATGACATTGGCCATAATAAACATCCTTGTTTCACCCCTGATCCTGCTGAGAGGGCTTCTACCTTATCCACATTACATACAATAGTTGCAGAAGATTTTAGATAGACACTGCTTATCATTTTAAGGAAAGCAGTAATCCACTCTGACTCAAATTCACAGTATATTAACCCTTGCTGTAATGTCTAAATTGTTTCATTACTTTGCTCCTATGCTACTTATAATGGGACTGAAACCTTTCTTGACTGCTCCATTCCTTTCAAATGAAGTTAATTTGCATTTACATATCTGTGTACATATTGTCATTCCCAAAGCTTCCCTACAACAGAATGTAAACTTCTTGAGGAAAGAGCCTCTTTTTTTTTCATTTTTTCTTTGTAGTCCTATCTCCTAATGCAAAGTCATGCAAATGATGAATGTTTTTGCTGTTGTAGCTAAATTTTGTTGAATTCTAAGTATCTGTGAACCTGTTACCAAAGACAAAAACAAGAATACTGGTTGTCCTGGTATAAACTTACCACCTCAAAGAACATTTATGACTCTTTTCATTGCTTAAAAAAAAAAAGAACAAAAGTGTGCCTTCCAGAGCCAGCTTGTGATGTTTCTGTTAATCAACATGGACACAAGTAAGATTTACCTGAGTAGCCAGTTACTGTCCAGTGCCTAGCACTGTGTCTTTCACATGCTAACACTTAATACATGTTTGTTGAATTTAAGTATATTTATATTGTTCTTTTATATGTCAGGATAAATTGATCCAGCCATTCTGGAAAGCAATTTGGAACTATGTCCTAAAAGGTACTTAATTATGTATATCCTTTGACTCAGTAATAACACTCTTAAGACTCTACCACAAAGAAATCAAAGAAAAAGGAAGAGAATTTATATACACAAAAATATTTTCACCTTCTTTTTGTGTGCCAGCAAGGGACTGGAAATTATAATATGACAACCACATGATATGATATACATATATGTATGTATATAAACATATATCATGGCATTAAATGTTATTAGCATTAATAAAATATTTGAAAATCCATCATATAACAAATCGAAGAGTTATTAATTACACATTTTAAAGGACTCTAACTTAAAAGTTTAGTTTTATAGAATAAAGTGGAAATATGTGGACTATTAATTTTAGAAGTAGTGGATCTTGAATTCTGTTGAACCTGACAGATATAGAGAAAGACAGAATATTAAAGAATCACATTTCTTTAGAAAAGATTATGTATATGCCCATATATGTTTAAACCTACATATCTGCCAAACCCATTAGCTTGTTCAGATGGCATCTATACACATGGAGGACACTAAGGAGTTGTCTTTAGAAAGAATTGTGATGATGAATAAGGAAAGTGTGTTGGAGAGATTGCACAACATATGTGGACATTATGTAACTGGTTCAGTTTTGCTATGTGGTTAGAAAGAAACTTTTTAAATTGGATGCAAAGCCATAACTATCAGTATCTTCAAAAAGCCTGACCCAACATCAATTACATCTCTCCCCTCTCTGTCTCTCCCTCTTTCTCTGTCCCTGTCTCTCTGTGTCTCTGTGTCTCTCTATCTCTCTGTCTCTTTGTCTCTGTCTCTCCCTCTCTCATTTTCATCTGGAAAAGTTTATTGACTCTTTCACAGTGTCTTGTGAGAGATTATGCTATAAAGAAAAAGACTTAAGATTATTCTTCTGCTTTTGGGGTCATCAGATCTTTCCTCATTAGACATTATATTCTCTTGCATGACCCTGATAGCCTCATGATGCTCTTCCATTTACAAATGAAGCACAGGGAGAGATGCCTTATTCTTTTCTGACCTAGGTGTAAAAAATAGAGTCTCTGACCATGAAACAATCTGGGAGTCTGAATCCAGGCCAAATATTGTAGTCCAATGAAGATCTGAGGAATGAGGAACAATTTCTTCAGGAGTGACCTTTGGGACCATAGCCCTGATAAAGAAATAATCCAATTGTCAAGCCACATCTGGGCTTGAATTTAATGAGACCAATGGTATGTAAGACCCAAGATAAGTACTGATTCTAATCCCTCAGAGACTGAGGTAGCATAAAAGAGATTATGACATTAATATATTGGTCATAATTCTTATATGTATTTGATATATGTTTAAAACTTTGTAAAATTTAACCCATATTAAGTGCTTAAATGACACTAGAGTGCTAGTAACTGACCCCTAAAAACAGGTGAACATATCCAGTGGGGTTTGAATCACTGGAATTAGAGAAGATACACCCCCAAACCTCTCAAAGTAGAAAAGAACTCAGAGGAAATATGTAGCATGCTTGGTTCTGGCCCTGAGAAAGGGTAGTTATAGTATACCATGTTATGCGTAAAATATATGCATTATATATAGTTAGATTAAAATAATTATATTCAGGCTCTGAAGTCAGAAACTATTAAAAAGTTGAGTGGCTAGCTATTCAGAAAATTGAACAAAATGACAGAAACTCTTGATAATTCTGGTCTAAAGCATATATGTTTCAGGGTATGGATTATAGAGATTATATCTTCAAATTCTCTCCTTCATTTATGTGAACAGTAAATTAGGGATATGAAAAGAATGACCACCACCACAACAACTCACCCCAAACCAGTCATAAATAGATTATTCAGTAAGCTACAGCCCTTGTATACTAGTACATCTCTATCAAGAATGATGAATTATTCAGGTCCTAAGAAGCAGTTAGCTGCTTACAGATATTGTAGCCAGTGAAATATTTACTGTGGTACATGTTCTGTAGGTAATAAAAGTTACTCAAGCCTTGCAGAGTACCAATTTTCAGATTAAAAAATATGATCAATGTAGAATTATTTTTTAAATGTAGTGGAATTCATCAAACATCTAATTCTTCCAAAAATGCATGCTTTGATTATTCTGCAGATATCAAAAAGAGGTGACACGTTTGATTCCATGTACAAAGTTACTCAACCTGAAATATCTGGTATATCTTCTAATGTCTTAAATTATTAACTGGGGTTTGATTCCTTCTATAAAGAGCTGGCTTGGGAGGATCAGAATTTCTTTTGATGGATTTCAATCTAAGTATGAGGATCTCATTGATTCTGTGCTACTAACATCCTCTGGTCCTTGTGTCAATTTGTTCTTTTTTTCTTCTAACTCCTATGTTTATTTGAAGTATAATTCACACAATTAAACAAGTGAAGAAATCAAAGTAAGGTTAACTCTAAGGAAGCAATACCCTATCCTAAGTATTTTCTTTGGTCTTATATATGCTATTGAAAGGTCAGTACAAATGAATGGGAAAACTCGGTAGGTATAAAAATATTTAATGAGAATTTCAAAATGTATTATATTAATCATTCAGAGAAGCTGCAGCCCCCAATCAGCATAATAAACAGCTAACAAAGAGTCATGCTGAAGAGAAAAAAGACGAAAGAAACTCAGCTTCAGGACTATTAACAATTCTATCATGGCTCCCAAATCAGTGGATAAGAATTATTGTGGAGTAACATTTCTCCTTCCCTGATAAGGCCATCAACACAGCAGAATGAGAAAATGTGTGAACTGCTTGGCAAATGTTTGTGAGTGATTTACATGCAAGCTTAGCTTGTGGACAAATTCTCCAGTCTCTCTTTTCAAAAAAAGATGCCTTCTGGCTTGAGGAAAGGTAATGTCACCTTAATTATGTTCTTGCTTCAGTGTTTTAAAATATTTATACCATAGCTTATTTATTTTTAGCCCTGTAGAACTGCCATCAGAGTTCTCCAGTGTGTGATTGCTGTGTAGCAGTAAAAGGAAATAAATGTTAAAATGTATGACCTGCCTCCCCCTATCCCCCACCCATTCTCTTGGTCATATCAGTATGTAACAAGGAGGAGTGGCCCTAAGGAACTAAGGCTGCATTTTCAGAAGGATTTAAAGGATGAATTCAAGCTTCCTGCATAATCTACATAATGGAAATGGATGCTCATCCATCAGGCAGCACTATTTGCTAACAAATATTAAGATGTTTTGATTCAGAAGCCTGGGCAATGGAGCCTTTATACTCTAAGGCTGCATAGATGAAATGGCAAACACTTGTTTTCTGAATTCCTAAGTGTGGATAACAGATTATTCTTTTCTTACCAGAGAAAGCCAATCTGTCTTATGGAATATTTAATTGCGAGTGTTGTATTCTACTATATTTATAGTTATTATTGAAATTTAGACTCATTGGAACATATTGAAACAATAGACTATAGACCCTGGTAGTTCATAAAAACTTGTCTTTCCATTTTCCTAAGGTCTAAATAGAGGAGATATGTCTAACTAGGCAATCATATTCAGCAACTCAAGCATATATGTTATGTATATGAGGACTATGGAGGTAACAAACTTGCCAGTCTCTTGACCTATAAAGAAAAGCTGATTTTTGGAGGAGGAGAAAAATAACTTCGTCTATACAACACCATTACAAGAAATTAATATGACAAAATAAGTAAATCAGCTAGTGGCCATATTTCCATAATACCAAAAAACCCTGGTTTCATTAGATTTACTTAATTGACCAAATCTTCACTTCAGAGATTTAAAACGACAATCATTTTATAGATGAAAATATGTTGGTTGCATTTAAATACATTCTAAGTGACAATTTGGAGGTCTTATTCCTTTTTTTCCCTTGTCCAATTAGTCCAAAATAGAATAAGATGGAAATTGTATATGTAATCCAGCATCAGCATCAATCATGTTGATTTTTTTAATTGCCTATTTCATTTTTTTATACTTGATTTTCACTGCTGAATTTTCCTAAAGAAAAATTAAAAGAGAAAAATGCCCCTTAAATCAATTATCATATTTTTCCTTTCATAAGTTTTCATATTATAATTTTTTTATCTTAAACTCTTGCAAAGGTTCTTTCCTGCCTTACTTCCTCAAACATTTATTGGGCATCTATCTAATGGCTACTTGTAATGGGTATAATAACGTTGGTATCTATTGGGTCTGAGGGGTGCTTCTTTCAAATCCTAACCTGTCAAACGTTTTTTGGTCATTTGGATCCAGAATGACAGATACTGAAAAAAGAAATCATTGAAGAGTAAGGGTTAGGACTGCATCAAACTTGTATTTGATGCCATAGGTTTGGTTTTTATCATGGAGAAATCTGACTTTTTATGCCTTTGCTTAGAATCTAAGAAAATAGACTGTTCCAGTTCTCTTGGCTACCACTTAATTAATTGTTGCATGCATTCTCTCTCTTCCATGTAATAAGATCTGTTAATTTATAACCTTTGGATGAAACATCCCATCACTTAAATATTGCTATTGGAGTATCCTGGTAAGCAACCAGGTCTTCAAAGCAAACAAACAAAAAATAGACACACAACACATTTTTAAATTTAATGTGCATTCTTATAATTTTCTCCATCAATTTCTTAAGTCCAGACAATCATTAAAACAATAAAAATAAAAAAACTATAAAAAATCTCTGATTTATAGCATTTGCCAATTTCTGAGGTGTAACTGCTTTCACAGTAAATTTAACAATCGTTTTTTCTGAGCCATTTTAAGCTGACTCCAGTATTCTCCTGCTTGACTATTATCCTTATTATTGGCTCTCATCCTTATGAGTATGTTAAAATAGGAGTTTCTAAGTTGGAATGTTTTGTTTTTTTTACCAACTTCTACTAGCTACAATCTTCAACCACCTACCTGATATCACCACTCTCCTGAACAGAAAATCATAGAAGATACATGTTATTTGTTGATTTTCCCCTTCCCCCAGGAAATTAATAGTTTATAACAATTACTGATTTCAAAGTGTCCTCTGGGTTAGGACAACAGTGTATCAATCAATTGCACTTCTGTTGCTAACATATCTGTTGATATTTTGTAATGTGTTTTTTTTTTTCAGGAAAATTCAGCCCTGAAGATCAACTATAAAAATTACAAAATGAAAAAAGAGTCTTTTTACTTGTTTGATTTACACAAGTGCCAGATTATAGATCTGATTTCCATCTTATTTTTGGCTTGTTGGTAACATTTTTTTCTACTGTATTTTTTTTTCTTGAAGGAATTTTACTTTTAAAAGGTAACTGGAGGAATGGTTAAGGGGTTGTATTCCTAGATTGTCTTGCTAGTGGTCAATTGATGCCTCCTGAATTAGTTAACTAATTGATCAATAATTTATTAAGCACTTACAATGTGTAAAGCACAATGCTAAGTGCTAAGGATACATATAGAAAATTGAGCCAATCCCTTCAATGATGAAGCAAACATTCTAATGAAAAACACAAATACAAAATGAGGGAAAAGACATACCCTGTCTTCAATGTGCTGATTGTCTAATGGGGGAGAAAACAAGTAAGCAAACATGTACAAAAAAAAAAACCTACAGAAAGGATCATTTGGAAATACTTAACAGAAGAAAGACACTTGAATTAAAAAGTTGAGTAAGACTTCCTATAGAAGATAGGATTTTAGTTGGGACTTAAAGTAAGTCAAGGATGGCAACAGGCAGAGATGAAGAAGGAACATTTCAGGCATGAGAGACAGTCAGAGAAAATGCCTGGCATCTAAAGATAGAATCTCTTGTTCTATGAAACAGAAAAGATACACTGGATCAAAGGGAACATACTAGGGAATGGAGTATAAGAAAACTTGAAAGATGGGGAATAGAAATAGAGAGCTAATTTGTGAAGGGCTTTGAAGATTGTTTTATATTTGATATAAAAAGTAAGAGGGAGTCACTGAAGTGGAGTAGCTGTGTGGGTGACATGGTCAGACTTGTGTTTTAGGAAAATCACTTTGGTGGCTAAATGGAGAATATTTTAGAATTGGAAGAGACTTGAGGTAGGACATTCCCCCCCCCCCAAAAGCTATTACCATAATTTATGTATGAGGTGATGAAGGTCTATAGCAAAGTAGTAGGAGTGTCAGAAGAGAGAAGGGGACACATTTGAGAGATGCTACAAAAGTGAAATAGACAGGTCTTAACAACCTATTGATTATGGACGTAAGAGACAGTGAGAAGTCAAAGATGATACTTAGATGATGAGCCTGACTTACACTGGTAAATGATGTTGCCTTCTACAATAAAAGGGGAGTTTGAAGGGGACAGGGTTTAAGAGGAAAGATAATGAGTTCAGTTTTGAATATGCAGAGTTTAGTAGGTCTTCTGGACATCCAATTCAAGATGTTTAAAAAGTAGTTGGAGTTACAAGATTGGAAGTCAGCAGAGAGGTAGGATAGAAAGATTTAAGTATCATTTGCATAGATATGACAATTAAATCCATGCATGTTGATGAGATCACCAGCTGAAGTGATATTTAAGAAGAGAAGAAGGACAAGGACAGCGTCCTGTAAGACACTTATGATTTGACTAGAGAGCATAACCTATGTGATGATCTGGCAAAGGAAACTCAAAAGGAATGCTCTGATACATAGGAGTAAATATGTAGAGAGAATGTCCCAAAAACCTAGAGAGAAGAGAATATTAAAGAGAAGAGGGTGATTGAAGAGAGTAATTGACCATGTCAAAGAGAGAATGAGAAGAAAAAGTATTGAAAAGAGATAATTTGACATTTAAAAAATCATTGGTATTTTAAGGAAAGTAACTTTGATGGAATGATGTCAAAAGCTGGGTTAGAAGGGGTTAAAAAGAGAGTGAGAGGAGAGAAAGTGAAAACACCTATTGCAGATTATCTTTTACCATCCAGTTACCTGGTATGGAAGAATCAAGTGGTTTTTGTTTGTTTGTTTGTTTGTTTGTTTTAAGATAAAGTGAAAAACAGGTATGTTTGTAGGCAGAAAGAGAGGAACCAGTAGACAGGGAGATATTGAACATAAGAGATAAGTCAATATGAGGAAAGACAGAAACATCTGTTATATGGAATGGGATCATTTTTGTATCTAGAGGAGTTAGCCTTGGTTAGGAGTAAACTGGCCCCTTCGTGTGAGACAGAGATGAAGGAAAATGTACTAGAAAAGGTATCTAAATGATAGAAGATGAGGAAGAAGAGAGAAGATAGAGTTCATGTCAAATGTCATTTTTTTCTTTTTATATTAAAATATCAGGCAAGTGCTATTGTGCAACTTAAAAGACATAAAGCAGGTAGCTATAAACTTTAAAGAACTATAAATGGCAGTTGTCATTACAGCATTTGCCTCATCTACTTCAGTGGGTTATTAGACAAGTCAAATGTGGTAGTAATTTATGTGATAGTGCTGTCAAATGTAAATTCCTATAAGAAATGTAACTTCCTCCAACTCTTAGAATTTCAAATTTCCTTCAAGGCTCAGTTTAAGTGCTGCCTTCTCTACTGGTCTTTCTTATCCCTTAGTCACTAAAGGTATTCCGCTCCTTCTATCTAGGAGTTAATATTTGGCATTTGTTTTGTTTGTAATTTGCATTTGTTTATAAGTGAGCACAGTATTTCCCCTAATAGAATGTAAGCTCCTTGAGAGAAGAGAGAATTTTGTTTTTGCCTCACCTGTATATGAGAGTGACTGGGATACAGCAGGCACTTAATACTTGTTTAATGAATGAATGCACAGACAAACATAAAGTATTTTTCATTTTAATTCCTTCTAAAAAAGACCCATTTACTTAGCATTGAGCTAAGAAAGCAACATTTTAAAATGGCCTTTGCCCTTGAGAAATTTCTCAGCTAATTGAAAAACATGCAAAACAATCAATATGAATAGATACAAATATATTCACGCATGTTAATTTGTATCACTAATATATACAGAATAAATTAACATGATACAACATAGGTAAATACAGATTATGCATATATTATACTGTGTAATTTCCATTGTAAGCATCTAGGACAAAATAACAGAAGTGAACCTGGGGAGAAGTTAATAGATTTGATATCATAAAATTCAAAGTTCAGTCTTACTAGTTGGTTTGTTGTCCTTTGTTCTCAAAGAAGACCAAAATGACATCAGTATGTTAGAGTCAAGTTACAATGTGTCTGACTATGACTGATCAAACTAATAGGAACGTGGTATGCTCTACCACAAGTTGGGCACAAATAATCCATCTGAACACTTGGGGTGGATTCTCTAAATCTGTGCATCTCATGTTCTTTTGAGCTATTTCAGTTCTGCTATAGTCATAGAGCCATAGCACCTTCTCTGAAGAGGGAGGGCATACCATGCTGGGCATTCCTGTGCCAATGTCTCCCATAACACACAATCAATTCCAAAGTTATTAAGAGAGACCTTGAGAGTGTCCTTGTATTGTTTATGCTCCCCACCAAGTGAATGCTTGCCCTGTGTGAGTTCTCCAGAAAATAGTTTTTTTTTTTTTGGACAAGTGTATGTTTGTCATTTAAACAATATGTCCAGCTTATTGGAGTTGTGATCTGTGTTGCAGATTCTGAATGCCTGGCATTTTAGTTTGAGAATAAGACTCAGTGTCTGGTATCTTATGCTTCCAGGTGATCTTCAGATCCTCCTAAGACAATTCAAATGTGAGTGATTCAGTTTCCTCACAATGAAGTTAGCAGAAAAGCTCTGTAGATCTTCAATTTGGTAGTCAGTCTTATACCTCTTCTCTCGAAAGCTTTCCTTCAGAGCCTCCCAAACACTGAACTAGCTCTAGTAATGTATGTATAAGCAATGCCATGCACAAGCAGCTTTCCAGAAGAATGGCTGCTGTGAACAGCTTTTAAGTTTCTGACTATACAGTATAGTGAACAGTCCATTTATTCCATACTAAATAAAAGGAAAACATGCACAGAATATCAAGGTACAGTATTCACAATATTACAACTTATCACAGAAAATCACAATATTGTGTTCACAACAGCTTGTCATTAAAATGGCCACACAATCTCCACCAAAGTGATCACAATAGCTTTGAACAAAGAACAATCATCTGATATCCCTAAGGAGGTTTGCCTCCTTACTCAGTCATTCAGTCATCTCAGAGTACAATAGTCAGTCTTCCACTCATGGGGCAATTAGGTTAACTCAATCAGTCACTTATTTAGCAATTAGTAAGTATTGTTAATAACTAAGTATAATCTTTGGAAAATGCACAAACTCCCCATCCCTAAGTCACTAGTAAACTACAATTTCATCACAGCATTCAAGACCCAAGGAGAGGTCTTTTCTTCATCTTGACCCAAGGCAAGTTCTCAACAATCTCTGTTCCTGAGGGAACAAAGCTTAACAAACCCACAATATTCATTGCCAGTGTCCTCATTAATCCTTTCTCTGCCTGAAGAACAGTCTCAGGACCCCTGAAAACATCAGCAAAACCCCTCTTATAGTATTTCTGTAAATGTACAAGAGAATCCTTCTTCAGGGCTTCTAAGCCAACAGCAAGGTTCCAGGACCTCTGTAACAACAGCACTGTCCTTTACCAGCAGACGAATCTGGCAAAACAACATGAAAACAGACAGACAGAATGCAGGCAACACAGCCATGCCTCCTTAGTCCTCTAGCAGTTTGTCTGGCCCTAGGACCCAGAAGAAATCTCAGCCGGCTCCCAGAATCAAATTCATTCCTCCCAGGTTTTCAAAATCCAAATAGTTTTCTCCAGCCAAGGAGGGCTTTCCTCTTTGGTCTTCCTGGCAGCAGCAACTTCAGCCTCCACCAGATTCTGGTCTCAAGAAATTCTGACTGTACCTCTCTGGGGCTTTTCTTATACACACACAGAATTATCTTCCTGTTTCAACCAACCCCTTCCTGTTGTGTAACAAGAGACAAGAGTTCATACCTTGTTTTCCCAACAGTAGCTTGATTAGTTACTAACTGCTAAGTACCTGCTACCTTTGCTTAACTTAAAACAAGGTGCTAAGTACCTTCTTACTTGCCAATACAAAAAAAGGGGTAATTACCATTGCGGTGTATACCTCATCATTAATGTATACATTCTTAGAAAGTATATTGCCGGGGCGGAGCCAAGATGATGGCATAGAAGCAGCAAGGTCCTGCAGCTCCCACACTGCCACCCTAAACACCCATAAAATATGGGCCCAGATAAAGCCTAGGACTCTCAGACTCACAAAAATACAGAGAACACACCTCTCGCTGAAGGCAGCTCAGCAGCAGGGGCTCAGTGCAGCCGCCGGGAGCAAAGGCCGGAACAGCCTGAAGCTGAGACCGCGGCCAGGCCTGGGAGAGTGAGTAGAAGCCAGAGCCGAGCCGCGCAGCCAGTCAGCAGCAGTTCTACAGCCTCCAGCACCTCCATATCTGCCAAGGCGTGCGGAACGGGACGGGAGAGGGGCAGGTCACACCACAGCAAAGCAGAGACCCGGCCAGCCCAAACCCACAGTCACGGCCATGCTAGGCCCCAGGGCGGTCTGGAGGAGATGAGTCTCCCAAGCCGCAGCGTGAGTCTACTTCAAAGAAAATCTAAAGCACCTGCCTAAGGGATCTTCAGATCCTCAGAGACCGGTTAGTGAAAGTGAACCTGTGAAAATTAATTTGGGGGTGGTAAAGCAGTTCGGCCAATCTGCCCCCAGGGGAAAGAAATCAGTGGGGGAAGGGAACTGCTGGAACCATGGAGATGCCCACCAGGCTGCCTCAGAGCCCCTGGCCTGCAGATTCCACAGGGGGGCTGAATCGATTGATCAGGGCCAAGTGCTCTTGCGTTGAGCAGACTGGATCCGGATCGTGGTCTTGGGTGGTGGTGCTGGGGTGCACTTTCAGCAAGCCAAAGCTGGGGGGACTTGAAACACCCCCCCCCAATAGCTCCGGCAGTTGGGAAAACCCCAGCGATTTGGAACAGAGCTTCCCCCCTTGGAAGCAGAGTTTCACAGACCTAAAAAAACCAACCAATTAATTGGCCAACATGAGGAAGAAGAAGCAAAATAAAAACACCAATAAAACTCTAGAATCCTTTTTTATGGATAAAAAGGGT
>CM053600.1:129994619-130019621 GCA_028646575.1 Pseudocheirus occidentalis | reverse complement strand
CTTTTCATGATTTTCTTGCATCATTCTCATTTCTCTTCGCAATTTTTCCTCCACTTCTCATATTTGGTTTTCAAAGTCCTTTTTCAGTTGATGTATAGCTTCTAGGCATTCTTCAAGTGTCTTGGAAGCCTTTGGTGTGGGAGTTCTGGCTGGATTGTCTTTCTCCCATTCCATGCTTTAATCTCTAGTGCTTTTTAAAAAGATGGCTAAACATCCCTCAAAGGAAGTACCAGAGTCATATTAATATAAGTAAAGCTTAGTGTGGTTAAATTTAATACAAATATTAATATCTTTCTCATTTTCTAATTTCTCTAGTATGTTTTAGTTTATTTAATCAATTGGGGAGGTTAGATAGTATGAACTACAAATGTAAATTATAGAAATATGTGCTATCAATTACTATTATGTCTTCTTCAAACACACACATCATTTACTTTTGGTACAAAACAAAAGATGTCTGTTTCCTAGTAACTTAGAAAAACAATTATATTCTATACAATTATGAATTCTTCCTTCATCCCTCCATTTAACCCATTTGAAATTTTATTTTCTAACTTGATGTACTTGTTTTTAAAAAATATTTAGCTTATAATGTTCTATAATACAATTGCCAAATATATGCAAGCATGTCTGTGTTATATGGTAGCACATTAGTTTCCACTACATCTTTATATTTCATTAGTTTTTTAATTAATAAAGATTTATCCCTTATTTACCCTCTCATTCTTAGATAAAATAAATAAAAGGGAGTAAAAAAGAAAATACTTGTAACAAATGTGCACAGATGAACAAAACAAACCCTTATTTTAGTCATGTCTAAAAAAATATAGTTCCTTCTGGATGCTGTGTCCATTTGCTTCTGGTCAGGCAAGCTCTAGTGAGAAAGATTCTTCTCTTGGCCAGTGTGGTTATACCTGGAAAAGATCTTTGAAAGGGATGTCCTACAAGGAAGTCACAGAGAGTAGTGATTTCTTTGTTTCTTCTTTTGTTCCTAGTGATTCCAAATGATCTTGCGCATTATCCAGTTAGTTTCAAAAGTTGCTGTTCTGTGATCATTTCTCAAACGGAGGTATATCAACATTAGTATTCATGAGTTTTTATTTTTGAGTGTATTTTGAATTATAGATTCACTGAACATTAAATATGATATTCACAGGATCATTATTCTATTCTTGACTCAAGTACTTGGTTTTTGTTTTATCTTCACTATTGAAGACTATTGGTACCTGTGGTAATGGTAGTGAGAGAGGTGGTGGTGGTAGTAGTACTACTAGCAGAAGTATCTCTTTATTGTCATCTCTTTTCATGGAAACATTAATTTAGAGCCAGAAGGATCTTAGAAGTCATCAAATCTGATACTTGATTTTTCAGATGGGGAAACGGAGACAGAAAGATAATGTATTCACGATCACAAAGTTATGAAGTGGCAGATGCAAGGTTTACACACTAATATTCCCGAATTTTCATCTTGTGCTCTCCCATGCTCCCTCCTTGATGGGCTTCAGATTGAAAAATTTGTGGAGAAAGTTATTATACTACTATTGCAATGTCCTAATAACTGTTTCAGAGATAGAAAAAAATGAAATTTTGGGGGGTTAATAAAATATGAGGATATTAAACATATATTGTATAGATTCAGTGAAAATATCCTGAGTTTTTCTCCTGTAGCAATCTGCACAACCTTATCCTCTTTCCACAAAATGTTGATCTCTGCTGCCAATTTTCTATATTCTGAAAGCTTTCGATTCTATGTAACTTGGCAATTGTAAGTATCTGGTACTGTGATATTGATTAAATATAGCATTTAAAAATTTTTATGGAATAATACTATGGCTGCATGATTTTGTTCAGTACTTGGCCTGGTATAAAGGTACACTTAAGCATCATTTATTTGTTGAGTATTCCAAGATATTTTGAAGTCTGGCATTTGACATTGGTCAGCAAATGCAAGATAGATCTAGTTTTATTAGTAATTACATAGATGCTAAATTTATTAAATCATAATGTTTGGACAATTTTTATGATTCTGTTGCCTAATTTGTATTTATCATTAAGTCTACACTCTAAGATAACCCTTTTGTGATTTCTGATGAGAGTCACATAGGGCTGGTTAGCCACTGTAAAGCCTTCCATTTCCAAAAACAAATTTGCACAACAAAGAAGTTTGATGCTTTTATGTTGACATATCATATAAATTCAGACTGATGTTGCCCTTGAAGGGGCTATTGTTTCTGTACTACTGGGAGCACAGCATTATGGCGCCTCATCTATTTCTTAAATTCAAAGCAGGAGCTTCATCATATTAAAGGGGATATTAACCCAAACAGTGGTATTACTAGAAGCCACTCTACTGTCATGAATTTATATCACAAAATTTCCCACTTTACATTATATGCCTTTTATTCTTGTTTGTCATTTCTCATCCTCTCCCCAATAAATGGGATTACATTTTGGGGGAGGTAAGGGGGTGAATATTATTGTTGTTGTTGTTGTCATATAAAAATAATGTATAAGTACCGCCCTCATTTTGATTTCTATTAAAACTTTGTTTTCTTTCACAAAAGCTAGTGCAAAATCTTTGGTACTTTCAAATGGGGAGGCATTTGTAATGTTAACCATCAATAAAAATGGCATAGCACATTGAATTACTTGATAGTAAATGGAATTGTGCCTGTAATTACCATAGAATATTTTCCATTATATGAAAGTTAATAAATTATAAACTCCTCCATTCTTCATGATGTTTTGTAGTAATTATGTTATCACCACTTATACTTCCTTTTTTCAAATGAACTTGCTGCTTTTCTGGAACCCTGATCTCACTTGTTGAGTACAAAGAAAACATTTATTTTAAGTCATATACCCCAAATTTAATGAAAATTTTAATCCAATAATATGGTTGAAATAAATTTTCTGATTTTTAAAAATGTATAAAGCATGCATTATGCACAGAATTTGGAGTGGTATGTAATATACTTTTTATATATAATAAAGCACATGTATACAAAGGGGAGAGCTCTGAAAGAAGCATTATACATGCTTATAAATTAATATGTCCCATCCAGAAATTGAAATTTCACAGTATAATTACCCTAGTTCTTCACAGAAGACATAAAGAAATTTACGGAACTAATTATTCTGATAATGGAAAGATATTTTCCCCTTCCATTTCACTGCAATCCTACCTAAAAGTCAGATATGTGAAAATGTAACTCAGAGATTCTACATCTTCTACATTTATTAGGATTAGGATAGAGACATTTTAATGCTTTTATAGCAGCACTAAATATAAATACAGAATCCTGTGATATATCTCTCCCAGTACTGCAGCATTTCTGCCTTGAGTCCTATAATTGAAATTATCTTCTATTGAGGAAAAAATATAGATTTTAAACTTTTTGAGAAGCAATATATTCAGTACTTATCCTGTGGATTTTTAAAAATTAATCAAATTTGTAATGCATCAGTCTAAAAATGGATTTAGTGAATATTGGTGAACTCAGTGTTAGATTATTGATGCAGTGACACCTTCCAAAACAAGGGTCTTCCTTAAAACTATTTGGAGCTTTGTTTTATATTGGCAAAATGGTGGGATTATTTTCTACACAATCCCCTAAGTTTTAATTCTCAAAAGAAGTAAATAGGTGCCAAATCTGTAGCAACTGATACTGAATACACAAGATAAATCAGAAACACTGTACAAGTCAAAAAATTGCATGGAGATTTGGCAGAGCCATGATGGCATAGTAAAAGCCTCAACTTGGCTGAGCTCCCCCCTAAACCCCTACAAATACCTATAAAATGATTCTAAACAAATTCTAGAGCAGCAGAACCCACAAAATGACAGAGTGAAACAAATTTTCAGCCCAAGACAACCTGAAAGGTAGACAGGAAAGGTCACACTATGCTGGGAGAGGAACACAGTTTAATGTGGCCATGCCTGCAAAGAAGGGGCAAGTGCAGGACTCAGAGCACTGAATCTCGGGTAGCTGTGATGGTTTCCAAACTTCTCAATCCACACACACCGAAGATAATTTAGAAGGTCAGTAGGAAAAGTCTCTATGATTTGGATGGAAGAGGAATGTGGTCTAGCCCTAGCCATAGGGCAGTGGTGGAGGAGGTGGTTGCTTCCTGAGCTTTAGGCCCACAGACAGTAGAGGGATAGAGTGGCTGATTAGAGGGGGAATGCAGCAAACTCTTTGATGGCTAAAGTGAGATTTTCTTGTTTTGTCTGACTTGGAACTGGCTTGCAGCCCTGGGTGCTGGTCCTTAGGCAGGGAGGAGGGCTGGTGTACCAAAACTTGTGGCAGTTTTGGAGAGAGAACCTTCTTTATAGGTCCAGAGCAGAAAAAAGTGCTTGTGGTCACTCACAGACCAGAGCCTAGGCCAGGAAAGGAATAAACATGTCTCTTTTGATCATACCATCTTAGAAGAAGTGAAAGTTTACAAGTCCCTAGAAATCTCTCTAAAAACAGCTGCACAAAATGCCTGAAGCTTGGGCCAGTACACTCCCCATACTGGAAGAAGAGTCCTACCTTAACAAAGAGCTAAAGACTCCCAAGTAATTGGCTGGTAAAAACTCTGCCTATAAAAATCTCACTTTGATGACAAGGAAGATCAAAACATATAACCAGAAGAAGACAATAAAGCCAACATGAAAACTGTACAAGAAAAAAATAAGAATTGGTCTCAGGACATGAAAGAGCTCAAAAATGATTTTGAAAATTAAGTAAGAGAAGTAGGGGAAAATTGGGAAAAGAAATAGAAGTGATGAGAGAAACTAATGAAAAAAAAAAGTCAACAGCTTGCTAAGACCCCAAAAATGCTTAAGAAAATAACACCTTAAAAATAGACTAATCCAAATGGCAAAAGAACTCCAAAAAGCCAATGAGGACAAGAATGCCTTAAAAAGCAAATTTGACCAAATGGGAAAGGAAGTCCAAAAATCTACTGAAGAAAATAATTCTTTAAAAGTTAGAATGGAACAAACAGAAGCTAATGACTCTATGAGAAATCAAGCAATTATAAAACATAACCAAAAGAATGAAAAAAAATAGAAGGCAATGTGAAATATCTCATTGGAAAAACAAATGAACTGGAAAATAGATCTAGGAAAGAGAATTTGAAAATTATTAGACTGAAAGTCATGATTAAGAAAAGAGACTGACATCTTTCAAGAAATTATCAAAGAACATTGTGCAGATAGTCTATAACCAGTGGGTAAAATAGAAATGGAAAGAATCTGCCTCATAAAAGAGATCCCAAAACAAAATATCTCCTAGGAATAATGTAACCAAATTCCAGAATTCCTCTTTCTCTACCCAATTTTTCTTCTGCCTCTCTTCCTTGATTACAAAAATCTTTTTCACTCTTTCATTTTCTGAGACCAATTCATAGGTTTTTTTTTCTTGGAGGTTTTGGATGTAGGAGCTTTCACTTTTTTGTTTTCCTCTGGATATGTTTTGAACTTTCTTGTCACAATACTAACTTTCTATAGTCAGAGGTCTTTTTCCATTGTTTTCTCATTTTCTCACACTATTTCTTGACTTTTAAACTCTTTGTTAAGTTAGGACTCTGCTTCTAATGTAGAAAGCATACTGTCCCAAGCTTCTGAGGTTTTGTGTAACTATTTTGAGAGATACTTCTATGGACCTCTAAGTTCTTCCAAGGAGATAGAATATAAACTCTCCTGGCTTATGCTCTGTTATGTGAGTGACCACAAGCACTCTTCAGCATTGGAACTGTGAGGAGGGTTCCCTTTCCAGTGCTGCCACAAGCACTGCTATGCCAGTGTTCCTCCTCACCCCAAGACTGTCACCCAAGATTGTGACCCAGATCTCAGTATAGGCAAAGTAACAGAATCCTGCCTCAGTGCTAGCAATGAGACCCCTTTAAGTTCCTTCTGATCAGTTCTTCAATCCCCTTATTGTATGTGAGCTGAGAGGTTCTGAAAGAGCCTCTGCTGCTCCAGCTTCCCCTGTATCAATGTTGCTGCCACTGTTGCAGCTGCTAATTCATTCATTCCCAAGGCTTGCTCCTGGTTTGCTGGGGCCAGGGCTGTGTTGGGGCTGTGGCTGGACTGTGCTCCTCTATCACCCAGGTCAGACAGCCCTTTCCTACTGACCTTCTAAGTTGTCTTTGGAAACCACCACAGCTGCCAGTGATTCAGTCTTCTGAGTCCTACTCCGGGTTTGCTGTGGCCTTGTCTATGCTGGCACAGCTTTTGCTGGACTGCATGCTTCTTTCAGCCTGTGTGACAAAACTTTCCTGTTGAATTTCCATGTTACTTGGGCTGGAGATTTGTTTCACTTCATTTTTTCTGGGTTCCACTACTCTAGGATTTGCTTAAAACCCTTTTTAAAAAAATTATTTTAGACTCAAACACCAGGACACAAATATAGGATAGAGAAAAGATATAAAAACATATCATAAAATTAAATATTGGAACTTAAATAAAAAGTAAGAAAGAAAAAAAATAGAGACCCCAGTGGACTGAATCACTAACAACAGTGGTAAATCCCAGACCTCTCAGGACAGAAGTGGGGGTTTGTTAAAACTCTGTGAAATAGAGGCACAGTCCTATGCAGGGCCTACAGCAGGGGTAGCACGTAATCCTCGAGCTAACATCCCATAAAAAGAATGTTTGAAAGTCACCTATTTTAACTTCCAGGAGCCAGGAAGGTGTAGTAAATAGTAAGTCACTCTCACTTCCCTTGTTGACCTTGGAAAACCCAGAGAATATTGCCCCAGGAAAAATCCTGGAATAGTGGAGCCAGTAGAAAAACAAGGTGCTGCAGTATTTTAAGCTGGGGAAATAGGGGAATTGACAGGAAAGGTCCTTCTTGCTGTGGCTGAAGGGAAATGGCCCAGGAGGGGAGGTGTCCCGGCAGGTCAGCAGCAATCCCTACCTCAGTGAAGCTGTGGGAGATCCTGAGCCCCAGGTTAGTAAAGCCAGCAAATGCCAACACCAGGACATCCCATGTGTCTTCATACAGCCAGGGGAATCAGCAGACACCAGTGCATCCATCAGAGGCTGAGCCAACTGATCTTCTAGTGCAGTCCTAGGGGAGGGCAAAACCTCCTGGGGTCAGGCCACCCCTCCCCCACATCTCACTCTATGAGCTTCAGTGTAACCCTAAGGAAATGCAGAAAGACCTCACTTGGATTTGGCACACATCAGCCAGCTCCAACTCAGCACCAAGTTAACTACAACATAATATAGCTTCCAGTCACCAGAAACAGAGTCCACAGCAAACAACAACAGTAACAACAGCATCCTGTGCACCAGAAGCATAGATCCACTTTAAAAGTCAGGGAAAAGGTAATCACTATGAGAAAAAAAACACCTTAGAAAAGCAAAGATCATAGATTCTTACTATGAGGACAAAGAATATTCAAAATATGAATACAGAAGAGGAGAGAATTGACACTATACCCACATCTGAAACCTCAAAAAGTAATACAAAATTATCCCAAGCCCTCAAAACATTCTTGGAAGAGCTCAAGAAGAATTTTAAAAGTCAAATTAGACTGGTAGAAGAAAAATCAATCAATTCTTTTAAAAATACAATTGACAAAATAAAAAAAATTCACTAAAGAAAACAGTACTTTAAAAAGTAAAACTGGTCAGATAGACAAGGAGATGTAAAACCTAACTGGTAAAAACAATTCCTTAAAAAGTAAAATTGGTCAAATTAAAAGGAGGTACAAAAGTTAACTGAAGAAAACAATTCATTAACATTAGAATTGGGGAAGTAGAAGCTAATAAATCTATTAGGCATCAAGAATTAGTCACACAAAAGCAAAAGAATAAAAAAATAGGAGAAAATAGAAAATATCTCACTGGAAAAACAATTGACCTGGAAAATAAATCCAGGGTAGATAATTTAAGAATTATTGGTCTACCAGAAAGCCATGATGAACAAAATGGCTTAGACAATATTTTATAAGAAAACATCAAGGGATGGCTAGGTCATGCAGTGAATAGAGCACTGGCCCTGAAGTTAGGAGGACCTGAGTTCAAATCTGACCTCAGACACTTAACACTTACTAGCCATGTGACCATTTAACCCCAATTGCCCTGCCCTCCAAAAAAAAAGAAAAGGAAATCATTAAGGAAAACAGCCCTGAGGTCCAAGAGCTGGAGGGTAAAATAATCGTCATCAAAAGAATCCATTCAATCACTTCCTGAAAGAGATCCCAAATAGAAAATACCAAGGAATATTGTAGCCAAATTCCAAAATTATTAGATCAAGGAGAAAGTACTGCAAGCAGCCAGAAAGAAACCATTCAAATATCCTGGAACCACAGTCAAGATCACACAGGACTGAGGCAGAGCCAAGATGGTGGTGTAGAAACAGGATTTCCATGCAGCTCCAGTTTCTATCCCCTCCAATGCATGTAAACAATGACTCTAAACAAACTTCAAAACTACAGGACCGACAAAGAGATAGAGAGAAACAAATCTATTCCTGAAAGAAGCCCTGCCACATGGCAGGAAGGGTCCATTGCAGCATGCAAGAAGCCAAGAGCACTCCCTGCCGAGCTGTGGTTTTAGCCCCAGGGCAGCCCCAATCACCCCCAGTTTGAAGTGGAGTTCTGGAAAGTGTATCACCAGCAGCTATAGCAGTGGTTTCCAGACTTGTTAAGCCACAAATGCCAAAGACAAAGAAACAGATTAGTATGGAACATTTTTAGAATGGGGGGGTGTAGTATGGTTGCTACCCCCGCTAAAAGTGGTGGAGGTGTGGCAGCCCACAGATGTGGTGGCTGGGCCACTTGGCTGCTGTAGAGCTCCTGGCCTGCATATTGTAGGGGGACCAAGCAACCATTTAGAAGTTAATCACTCTTGTTTGGACCTGCTTGGATCCAGATGGTGGTCTTGGGTGGTGGTCCTGGGTTGTGTGACCAGTGAGCCAAAGTGTGTGGGGGCGATAGAGAGGGTGCCTGTCCAATAGCTCTGACAGCTGGGAAAACACCAGCAATTTGGGACATAGTTCTCTCCATTCTAGAAGCAGAGTTCTACTGTGGCAAAGAGCTCAAAAGCCTAGTAATTGGCTGCCAATATGAACAAGCACAGGAAGAATGAACAGACCCTAGAATTCTTTTTTGGGGACAAAAAGAGTCGAGGCATGGAATGGAAGGAAGAGAATGAAATCAGAATTGCTACGTCAAAACCCTCCAAAAAAAATATGAACTGATTACAAGCCATGGAGGAGCTCAAGGAGGATTTTAAAAATCAAGTAAGAGAAGTGGAGGAAAATTTAGGACAAGAAATGAGAAAGACACAAGAAAATCATGAAAAGCAAGTCAACAGCTTGCTAAAGGAGATCCAAAAATACACTGAAGAAAATAACAGCTTAAAAAATATGCTAATTCAAATGGTAAAAGAGGTCCAAAAAGCCAATGAGAAAAATGCTTCAAAAAGACAAATTTACCAGATGGTAAAGAAACTTCAAAAACTCACTGAAGAGAATAACTCCTTCAAAATTAGATTGGAGCAATTGGAAGCTAATGACCTTATGAGAAATCAAGATACTACGAAACAATCCAAACAAATGAAAAAATAGAAGGCAATGTGAAATATCTCACTGGAAAAATCACTGACTGGGAAAATAGATCCAGGAGAGATCATATAAAAATTATTGGTCTACCTGAAAGCCATGATAAAAAAAGAGTTTAGACACTCTCTTTCAGGAAATTCTCAAGGGAAATTGCCTTGATATTCTAAAACCGGAGGGCAAAATAGAAATTGAAAGAATTCACCAATCACCTTTTGAAAAAGATCCCCAAAAGAAAACTCCTAGGATTTCTGAAGCCAAATTCCAGAGTTCCTGGGTCAAGTAGAAAATACTGGAAGCAGTCAGGAAGAAACAATTTGAATACTGTGAAAACACAATCAGGATAACACCAGACCTAGCAGCCTCTACATCAAGGGATCAAAGGTCTTGGGATATGATATGCAAGAGGTCAAAGGTGATAGGACTAAAATCAAGAATCACCTATCCAGCAAAACTGAGTATAATGCTAAGGGGAAAAATATGATCATTCAATGGAATAGAGGACTTTCAAGCATTCTTGATGAAAAAACCAGAGCTGAACAGAAAATATGATGTTCAAATACAAGAAGCAAGAGAAGCATGAGAAGGTAAACAGGAAAAAGAAATCATAAGGAACTTGTTAAAGTTGAACTTTTTACATTTCTACATGGAAAAATGATCATTGTAACTCATAAGCTCATAAAACTTTTCTCAGTATGAGGATAGCTGAAGGGAATACACACACACACACACATACATATATATATATATACATATATATATAACACACACACATATATGTGAGTGTGGACATTTATATGTTCATGTATACATAGACAAAGGACACAAGATGAATTGAATATGAAGAGATATCTAAAAAATAAAAGTAAAAAGTGAGAGAGGAATTTGTTGGGTGAAGAAAGGGAGCAATAAATTAGGGTAAATTATCTCATATAAAAGAGGCAAGAGAAAAAAGTTACAATGGAGGGAAAGAGCAGGAAGGTGAAGGGGAATGGGACAACCTGATCCTCACTGAATTTGGCCTAAGGAGGGAATAACATACACAATCAATCTTATCCTACAGGAAAATAGGAGGGTAGGGGATAAGAGGCAGAGAATAGAAGGGAGGACAGATTTGAGGAGAGGGTAGTTAGAAGCAAACATTTTTGAAAAGGGATAGGATCAAAGGAGACAATAGCATAAGTGGGGGGGGTGGGATAGGATGGAGGAAAATATAGTAAGTCTTTCACAATATAACTACTATGGAAATGATTTGGGTTACTTCACATTTACAATCTATATTGAATTGCTTATCTTCCCAGTGGGGGTGGGTGAGGAGGGAGGAGGGGAAAAGAATCTGGACCTCAAAATCTTAAAAACAAATGTTTAAAAACAGGTTTTTTTACATGCAACAGGGAAATAAGATATACAGGTACTGGGGTGTAGAAACCCATCTTGCCCTACAAGAAAGTTAGGGGGGTGAAGGGGAAGGATATAAGGGAGAAAAGACTGGGTAAAGAGATATTCAGCAGGCTTGTTATTTTGGGGTGGGGGATAGGGGAAAGATGGGGGAGAGAAAAAAATTGTAACTCAAAATCTTTTGGAAATGAAAGTTGAAAACTAAAAATAAATAAATTTTAAAAAGAAATAAACTCATAACAACAAAAAAGAAATACTTAAACAAGGAGAGGGGGAAGAGAAACTCCTGCTTTAAGGATCTCACACATTCTCCTAGAATAAATAAACTTCCAAGTAAAAAAAAAAGATCACACAGGACTTTGCAGCTTCTACATTAAAAAGATAGGAGGGGTTGGGATATGCTGTTCCATAAGGCAAAGGAACTTTGATTACAACCAATATCAACTAAGCAGCAAAACTAGGCATAATTTTCCAGGAAAGGAGATGGATATTAAATGAAATAAGGGACTTTCATACCTTCCTGATAAAAAGTCCATAGCTCAATGGAAAATTTGATTTTCAGATACAAGACTCAAGAGAGACATAAAAAGGTAAACAGGAAAAGCAAAACAAAGCCTTGTTATCAAATTAAAGGAAACTGTTTACATCACTATATAATGAATATGGAAATGTTTTACATGATAGCATATGTATCACCTATATCAAACTGCCTACCATTTTTGGAAGAGTAGAGAGAAGCAAGAAAAATATCTTAACTCAAAATTTTATAAAACTGAATGCTAAAAATGTTTTTGATATGTAATTGGGGAAAAATAAAATTCTATTTCAAGTGAAAAATAAATATGTGTCTCATATACCTGCTGAAAACACACAAGAATGTTAGATGAAACCATATAAATAACTTTATGCAATCATTCTGTGATTATCAGGATTAAGGAACACACAATGCCTGGAGCTGGAAGTTATGCAAGAGTGTTTGCCATTCTTATGGAACATGATTTTCATATCCAAATATAAGTACTCCTTATGGATAATGAGGTTCCCCAGGTGCTATTATTTGTAAAATGCATTATAGTAATTATATCAAGTCAGGAATGTAATAGGAATTTCTCAATTAAATCCATGACCTTTTAAAAGAGATAAGACTAATGAGTGAGACATGAAAAATTGTTAAATATCTCATAAATTATGAGCTTTGGCTAGATAAGAAGACATGAGCTAGTCCATCAGTAAATTTTCTTTGGACAAGTATACAAAAAATTGAATAGTTGCAAGGAAAGAGCTGTTTTGTTGTTGTTGTTGTTTGTTTGTTTTTGTGGTGGTGGGGGGGGTGTTAGATCATAAGCACTACTTTTAAGAACACCAAGTTGATCCTAAGCACAAAAACTCATTTTCAAGCTCTACTATTGTCCAACAATGCCATATGTACATCATTCATAAAACCATGTGAAGAATAAAAACTACAAGGGACAAAGCAGAGATAGTAGTAGTAGTAGATGAAAATGGACAGAAGTAAAGGATCTAGAATAGGAATTCAGGAGATGATGAGGAAAGATAAGTTAGTTAACACTATACTAAGAAAAATGGTTAGCAGATTGACAGTTTAATGCACTAGTTTTGATGAAAAGTAAAAACAAAAAAAATGGCCTACTGTGGGGATTCTTAGACTCAAGTCCAAGAAATTGGATTTGGGCACATTGTATAAATTTTCTTTGGTGGTACATTGGAGGCTATTTGAAAGAATTATACAGGAAAGTGGAATAAGCATTGAGTTCCTGTTATATACTAGCCACTCCACAAAATACTTTATAATTTCTATATCAACAGTTCTATGAGGTAGGTGATATTATTATCCCTATTTTATAGTTGAGTGTAATGGTAATTCATTTAGCAGGTACTCAGCCCTTAGTAAGTAAAAATTAAGTACCTCTGTGGAAGAAACAGAAGGTGTGAACTCTGTCTCCTTGTCTTGTTATAAGAAACTTGTTATTATAAAACTTGTACTGTGAAATGATTGCATGATTAAATAAGGAGGGTTTTCCCCTTAGGGAAACCAGATGATTGTTCTTTTGCTCTTTGTTCTAAATACTGTGGCCACTTTGGTGAAAACTATGTGGCCATTCTAATGTTAGTCTGTTGTGAACACTATATTGCGATTTTCTGTGATAAGATGTAATGTTGTTAATATTATACAGTACCTTGGTTTTCTGAAAGTTTTCCTTGACCTGTTATGGAATAAATAGAGTGTTCACTATACTGTGTAATCAGAACCTGAAATGCTGTTCACAGTAGCATTCTTTTGGGAAGCTGCTTGTGTATGGCATTACATTGAGGAAACTCAGATAGATGGAGGTTAAAAGACATAGAATGAAAAAATATTCCTGGGTTTCAATCTTTATCAATGGAGGAAGTGTCTGCATTAACACATCAATTAATATTAGTCTGCAGTTCTGTATTTTGTGCATACTGTCTTTAATATTATAGTTAGAATTTATGAAAAACTCCCGTACAATAAATTTTACAATAAATAAAACTGAAGGATAAGGGTCTCGTTAAGATTAGTGTCCGACTGTTGAGATGGAAAGCTGAGTCATTTAATAAATTATATCTGACAGGAAACTAATGAATACCAAAATGCCAGTTACAACTCTTTTGGAAATAGCTCAGATTATGTATAAAGGTGATTTCTTATTTCAGAAATTGTTGCTAAATGTAGAGACATTTATTCATAAATATTTTGTTTCAGGTAATAACATAACCTTTGGAGATATGTTTTTACTTTCCTGGTATTTATTTATTTTTTAAAAAAAGGATTTAACCATGAATGATTGGCATTAAATCTATTCAGGTTTCATTGGACCTCTATCTCACTATCTTCTATCTTCATTGGACTTCAGTCTCTCCAGAATTGTTTAAAAAATCTTTCTCTAAGAGCACAAGACTGGTGAGATTTTGTTTGTTTGTTTTTTGCCCTGCTAATAATTTTATCTTTCAGAATGCAGAGGAATAGAAGTAGAGACATGAAAGAGCAGAATTATTATTTGAAATTGATTCTGACAAATAAGGATAAATTGTTTGGTGAAATGACAGGAAGGAAATCATATCATTTTAGTGTTTGAGAGAATTAAGAAAAAAACCCACTGGATCTCATCTCAAACACTCTTCAGTATGTAGAAAAGTGGTTTTAAGGACTTTTACTATAACATAAACACAGTCCCATTAACTGAAACAATAAAGGGAAGTATTCTCAAGAGGAATGGATTGGACAGTGGTGTGGCTCTTAAGAATGACATTTTGTTTCTGGTATTAAGATGGCCAAGCAAGGCAAGAACTTTCCTTAGTCCTCCCAAATTCCCTTCCAAATAACCTTACAAAAACACTTCAGAATCAATTTTGGTGTGGTGAAGCAGGTTGCCAGCCCATGACAGCTTAAAGTGTCAACAGTAAAGGTCTGTCTCTCTGGTGTGGGAGGGGAGTCCTATTTGATGAGTAAGCCAGTGGCAGACTTCATGCTAGGAAACCACCATAAAGGCTCAGTACGCAGTGCAAAACAGCATGTGAGGCCCTGATCTTCAAGGGAAAAAGCCCTATTTATACAAAAATATTTATATGGGCTCTTTTTATGACGGCAAAGAATTGGAAATTAAGGAGATGCCTATCAACTGGGGGAATGCTTGAACAAGCTGTGGTACATGATTTTAATGGAATATTATTGTGTTATAAGAAATGACAAGCAGGATGATTTTAGAAAAAACTGAGAAAACTTGTATGAGCAGATGGAGAATGAAGTGACCAGGAGAAAACTGGAAACAATAACAGCAATATTGTATGATGAACAACTACATGATTTAGCTATTCTCAGCAATACAATGATCCAAGATACTTCCAGAGAACTCATCATGAAAAAATGCTATTTGCCTCCAGAGAAAGAATGGCAGAGTAAAAGCAGGAATTTGCTTGAGTTCCTGTTTCAACCACCTCCAGTACCTGCAAAAATGACTCTAAACAAATTTT
This sequence comes from Pseudocheirus occidentalis, assembly GCA_028646575.1. Taxonomy (NCBI): domain Eukaryota; kingdom Metazoa; phylum Chordata; class Mammalia; order Diprotodontia; family Pseudocheiridae; genus Pseudocheirus; species Pseudocheirus occidentalis. Next base: position 130,004,649 of record CM053600.1, on the reverse strand, counting down.
AAAGCTACAGAACCCACAAAGTGACAGAGAGAAACAAATATCCCACTGAAGGTAGCCTGGCAGGTTGACAGGAAGGGTCTATCACACAGGGCTGGGAGCCAAGCACAGTCTTGCATGAGGTGCACAAGCCCAGAGCCAGGGTAGCCTCAACCAGCTGCCCAGATAGGCCAAAGCAGACTTCAGGAGACTGTATCACCCACAGCTGTGGCAGTTTCCAGACTACTCAACACATAAAGGATAAAGGTAAGCACATAAAATAAAAGGTCAAGGGGGGAACCCTGTTGATTCAGGGTGAGAGAAGAACACTGTCCAGCTCCTGGCCTTGGGGTGACAGGTGGCAGTGGGATGGTGGCTACAGCTGCTGCTCCTTAGGTGCCTCCGGAATTCCTGGCCTGCAGATTGTAGGGGGATCAAGTGACTATTGAAAGGGTAATTGTTCTTGCTTTGACCTGCTTGGATCTGGGTCACAGTCTTGGGTGGTGGTCCTGAGGTGAAGAATGCCAGTGTGCCAGAACTTATGGTGGCTGTAGAGAGGGCGTCCTCCTCATAGCTCTGACAACAGTTCTGACAACTGGGCAAACCCCAGCAATTTGGGACACAGTTCTATCCACTCTGGAAGCAGAGTTCTACTATGGTAAAGAGCTAAAAAGTCAAATAATTGGCTGGCAAGATAAGCAAACAGAGGAAGCACAGACAATAGAATCCTTTTGGGGGGACAAAGAGGATCAAAACATAGAACCAAAAGAAGACAACAAAGTCAAAACTCCTGCATCAAAAGCTTTCAAGAAAGAACAGAGGATGTCGGAATATAGACCAAAGTATAATATTTTCTTTCCCTTCCTCCCTCTCTTCCTCCTTCCCTTTCTTCCTTCTTTCCTTCCTTCCATTCTTCCTTCTTTTCTTTCTTCTTTTAAATTATTCTTTCTATTTCAAGTGTTTTTTGACAAAATGACTAATATTGTAATGTTTTACATGATTGAACATAAACAACCTGTATTAGATTTGCTTATCATCTCAGGGAAAGGGAGGGGAAAGATAGAATTTAGAACTCAAAACTTAAAATAATGTTAAAATTGTCCTTACCTGTAATAAGGGGAAAAGTAAAATATTATTTTAAAAGGAATGATATTTTGTAGAGTCATTCACAAATTATTCTGGTAAGGAAGCAAAGGGGATAACTACACATGTAACTAATCAAACTCAAACTTTAAAAAAGAAAAAAATTACAGTTGGACAGAACAAGTTACTAAGAAGAAAATGCTTTAAGAGATGCTTAAATCTTGCAAGAATGATGTTAGGTAGGCTGAATTCTCTGAGGCTTGCCATAAATGCTAAAGAAAAAGAAGATGGAATTCTTATGCTATTTGTAGAAAAATAGAAAGGTCAAAAGCTTAGCTATCTTTTTGTTAGCTGATGGGAAAATAAAGCTTAATTTAATTCCCATTTCATTTCTGTTTTGTTTTGTTGTTGTTTTTTAGTTCAGTTTAGTTTTTTTTCTACTAAAGAAAATGATCCTAAGAAAGAGAAGCATAGAACAAAATATTTTAAAAAGGAAGTAGAACTTTAAACAAAAGAAAACATAGTAGGAAAGTATGCAAGTTGTCATCAATTAATTCTGAAAATATATAGAAATGTTATTATTGAACTATAATAATTTCTGAGGAAACATGGTGAATAGGACAGACACTGTAAAACTTGATATGGATTTTTTCCCAATTTTCCAAAAAGATAAGGAAGTAGAAACTTTAAATCATAGTTCATTGAGCTGCCTAGTAAAAGCATGGCTATGAATTATTTTTTAAAAAATTGGTAAACATTTTGAAAGTCATGATTATAATGGACCAGCTGGGTTTCATTACAAAAAACACATATTAAACCAAAGTCAGGACCATTTTTAATAAAGTTACTATACTAGTAAACCTGGATTTGAATGGATTTCAACAAAACATATTTGGACAAAAACATGATATCAATTGAATGACAGTAAAATTAGGTGAATTTGGAATCTTTTGACCAAAAGTACCTATGGAATTTCCAGGAATAGAGTGATATCATCCTTGCAGAGTGCTCTGGGTGTCTGTCCTTTCCCTGGTTCTCCTAAATGTATTTATCAAAGACTTTGACAAGAGTATATAAGCTGTATTTGTGAATTATGCAGGTTTTAAAATTTTCTTAGAGAACTTTATCCACATCTTTTTTTGACTAGCATATTTTATTTTGTATTATATTTAATTTTCTATGTGCCAAATCTTTTGTATATGCCAAAATTGACCATACCTTCATTGAAAGCAAAGTATTCTGGACATAAAAGAGGCATAGTAAATTTTGTTGAATTAAATTTAACTTGGAGAAGAGATTATGGGAGAAGGTATGATAACTGATGCTATATTTTGTGGATTTTCTGTGGAAAAGTGCTTCAACTCTTTTGGTACATCAGTCAATGAGCATTTATTAAGCATTAATATTTGCCAGGTTAAATTCTAAGTGCTGCAGAAACAAATAAAGAGAAAGAACAGCACTTGTCCTCAAGAAAATCACAGTTTTATAGGGGAGATATTATATAAATAACTACAACCACACAAGATATATGCATAAAAAATTTGAGATGATTAAGGGAAAGAAGACACTAGCATTAAGGGACATTTACAAGGACTTCTTGTGGAAACTGACATTTTAGCTGGGTGTTGAAGGAGGGCAGTCTAGAAGGCAGCTAATAAGCAGAGATTAGAAGAGATATCCAGTCATTTGGTGAACAACCAGTGGATGTGACCAGAGCTGGGACATAGTGTACTTGTGCAAAGACTATCAAGGAAGCCAGTGTCACTGGCTCACAGTGTGTTTGAATACATAAAATATTAGAAGACCATAAAGGCAGGAGGGAGCCATGCTATGGAGAACTTTGACTGCAACTGTTTTTTTTTTCAAACTAAAGGTCATAAGGAACCATTGAAATTTATTAAATTGGGATAAGGGTTGTGTATGTGACATAGTCAAGACTTCATTTTATACAGATCAATGTCAATTGCTGAATGGAAGATGAACTGCAGTAGGGAAAAACTTGAAGCAAGGAGACCAAAAGGAAGACTATTGCAATAACACAAACATAATATAATAAGGACCTGGGGGAGTAGAGGGTGGGAGGAGTGGAAAGATTTTCCACATTCAGAGTATCAAAAATATAGTCAGGAGGGAAATAAATAGTAGCTAGTCTGGATCTATGTAGGAAATGGTGGCTTCTAAAAGAATTTACCAATGCAGTAAATTTGAGTATGGCAGATTGGTACTCCCGAATGAGAAGGTCCAAAGTATGGAGAAAAGTTTCAGCCTGAGAAGACAGCTGAGTCATCATAGTGAAATCTAGAGAGACAAAAATCAATACAGAAGGAAAATGTTTCTGTAATACTTGTTGGTCATACCTTTAATTCTGCCTCCATCTTTTCCTTTACCTCCTTCAAAGATAATAATAATAATAGATGCTATTTAAAAAATACTTGCTTTGAAACAACTCTGTTAGAAGGTGATATAAATTATATTGTTATTCACTTCTTACAGATGAAGAAACTCAGTCTTAAAGTGAGGAAGTGATTTACTCAGGGTGATGTAGTTAATAAGTTGTGTAACTGAGACACAAATCCTCATCTTCTGACTACCAATATATAACTATTTTCACTTCACTATGTTGCCTTTCTTACCTTAGAAGGAAGATATAAATTATTATAAATTATTAAGCATTATATATATAAATATATACAAACATATTTATATATATGTATATATATTTGTGATATAGATCACAAATTCTAAAGCTAGTAGCCATTGCCATATAGTAGAGAGGTATTGGAAGGGGGCAAAGAATAGCTCACATATTTCTCGGAAAAAGATTGTGCTCTTTTATAAATTATTGGAGTATGTAAAGTCAGACCCAATAATTCCATAATTCAGGGCAAGGATCAGCAAACTATAGCCTGCAGGCCAAATCTGGTCTGCCACCTGTTTTTGTATTGCCCAAGAGCCAAGAATGACTTTTACATTTTTTTAACCCATAGTCTATAGCTTATCAACTACTGTTATAATGAAAAGAGAACTGGGTTCTGTCAGACTTTAATGCCTCTAGAAGATTATCTAACTTTCCTGGGTCTCATTTTCCTAATTTATGAAATAAGGAGGTTGGATTAGATTATCCCAACTTTTATTTTTCCTATAACAGCCATGTCTATAAATGTGTATCTGCAAACATATTTTTAAGTTTCTCGAGGACAGGTACCATGTGTTATCTTCCTCATGACCATGCCATGATTTATGTGGAAATAATCTGGGTAAATCATAAGATGACAGGTTTCATGGTTTTCTAATAGTCTTCCATGGGCTATGATCATCTTGTCTTTTTTTATTTATTAAAAGACATTTAACACTTGGAGTGTCTTTGAGGATCTTTCTCCTTGGAGAGTCTGCCTTTCTCCTTTCAATCTTCTGTGCCACATTTCTCTGTAGAAAGACTGACTCATGTGAACACTTTAGAGAAAGGGAGCCTTGAATCAATGAGTGCATGAGCTACCAGTTTTATTTAGCTATATATCTGTCTGTGCTCAGAGTAAGGAGGTAGGTAATATTCTCCTTTGGGAAGTGTCCAAAATTGTAATGTTCAGAAGACTCCAGGCACAACTTTGCACCCTGAGGGCTTTGTTAATGCTGCAGCATTTCTTCTTGATTTAATATTGAGCTGCCTTCAGTCAATCATGCTGAACTATACAAATAAATGGGCTCTACTATCTCAACGTGAACTTCGTTTTCACCACTCCATCAGGTACCTGTAGAGTCTGGCATATGAGGGAAATTTTCTAATATAATTTTCAGAGGACAAAAGACCTAAAAACAGATGTGACAAATATATTAAAGGACATGCAAGGAGCATAAAGGCAAACAATAGAACATGTCATACTTGTGCTACATGCCCTGGTGGAAGAGTAAAGTCTTGGCTGATTAGTATGAATCTTACTTAAAGTCTATTTTGATTAACAAGAGAACAGTAATATCATCACAAAGCATCATAGACTTTGACTTGAGTGTATCTATGTAAGCAGGAGCATAGACTCTGAGGCTATGGAGTGCTAATGTCTTCATGATAGAAATCCTACAAGCTTCAGTTCTATTCACATCCAAAATATAAAGGAATTGGTGCTTTAATTAAACATTCATCTTGGGCTGATTTTATTGCAACTACACCATAGTTACAGTGTTGTGAACCAGGACTAGGTTATTCTAGGTAAAAAATAAATGGGGTAAGTGACAAATCTTGGAGAGGATATGGAAAAAATGGTATACATTCATTTTTGATGGAATTGTAAACTGATCCAACCATTTTGGACAACAATCTGGAATTATGCCCAAAGAGTTACTAAACTACCCTTACCCCTTGACCCAGCAATACTTTTACATGGTCCATTTATAAAAATGATTAGATAAGAAGGAAAAGAACTTATATGTGCATGTACATTTACTAGCCTGTGTTCCACCTGAATTCTTAAAAAGATTAACTTGTCCCAAGCCATGTGGTAGCCTCAAATAAGAATTTGTCTTTTGTTTTGTTTTTTTTTTTTTTTTTAAGAATAGGACTAAGCAGGAAGAGCTCAGAAAATGAAAAGCAAGGAAAGTAACTCATACTGTAAATACATCATACTAAGGTCCAAAAAGCCATGGTTATAATCCTGAGACTGTCATTTTCAATGTTACCCAGGGCAAATTGCTTAATCTCACTGAACTTCAGTTTCATGATTTAAAAAATGAGAATACTAACCCCCAATGAGAAAATATAGAAATTGTGAGGATTATATAAAACAACATACATGAAATATTTAGAAAACTAAAAAGTGATTTCTAAATATTAGGCTATGCTCTTTTTTCTTAATTTTTAAAATATGGGTAAAATATAAACATAATTATCTTATATAGTTGCTTTATCAATTCACAGGTTTGAGATCTATCACTTAAATATAATTTTGAATCTGAAAATTAGGCTCATAAATTTGATTCTTTTTTCCCAATAAGAATTTAAAACTTACTATATATACACAGAGCATTAAACATGATTACTTTGATGTGTGCATGCATTATATATAACCATGGCACCTGCTTACTTTATAGATAGAGACAAACTATTGACAAAGGGAAGCATAGAAAATGGATGGGTGGTCTGTGGTAAGAGGACCTACTTGTGCCAGAACCTATCCCAAAGAAGTATTTCAGCAGTGTTATAAGTGAACTGAAAGAGGTTAGAGGTGATATTTGTGCAAGTGATCTTATGAAAAGTTGATTCTTGGCTTCACTGACTAAACATGAACTTTATTTATGAATGTTTCTGCTTTATCTGTCTCCACAAGAACACATATACAGTATTTTCACAACAGGATGACAGCCTTAATTTGGTAATGTTCCTTTATATGCTCAGCCCAAGCATCATACTTAGGCAAAAAGGCTGGGAAGAAGCATAGACATGGATGAGAAATTATATTTATATAACAAATTCATCCATTGGAAATGACAGGTTGGTAATATATCCCCTGATTTCCTTATTCCAGTTAAAATACTAGTTCTTTTGGGATTTACTTTATCTGGAGAGAGTACTTGACATGTGAAATGACCCATAAAGATGCTGTAAACATATCCTATGGGCAGAGCTTCAAGTGCTGGACTCAAGATGGTTAAAAAGTGATAATTAGTGAGAACATTTAATATTATCACTATTAATCTTTTTTGAACACAGGAATGCATGTAATCCTTTTCCTTCATTCTCCTTGCACAACCATTACCTTAGTCATGGATTCCATTACTTCTTGCCTAGACAATAGCAAAAGAATTATGATTGGACTGCAAGCTTCCAGTCTCTCCCTTCTCGAATACATTCTCCCCACAACTCCCAATATCATCTTCCTTGTATGAAGTAGAGTGGTACTAGTAGGAAGTTAAAAAGCATTGTACTTGAATGTTCTTTTTAAGAGTAGACACACATATACACACATATGACAATTGTGTGTATATAGATACACATGCACACACACACATATATCTTATACACATATATATGGAAATTTAACTGATACATTTAAATTCCTTAAAATTATGATAATACTAAGTTTATTAAAGAGAATGATAATAATCCTAATGACAAAATTATCATTTTAGAGATGGAAGAGAATTTGCATACCATCTAATACAGCCTTCTCATTTTACAATCAATAGTAAATCTGAGATTTAAACTGAAATCTTCTAATCATAAATCCAACACTCTTTATATGGTATTATATAACCTAGTTATATACTTGACTAGTTCTTTATGGCATAATAGCATATTTCTTGCTTGTAAAATATTTTGCTTTAGTAAAGCAAAATCATATTTTACTCTTGATAAGATGATATTTTTATAAAATATGTCAGAGACAAAATAATTATTTTTCCTAGGGGAAAATATGCTAATTTCATGCAGGAAAATGATGAAATATTTTTATAATATCTCTCTCTTGGCTTATGTTCAAAATGTGAATTAATTATGTTATGGTTTAGAAAGAAAAGAGATGATCACCAAGAACTAGCATGGCTTCATCTAGAACAGGACCTATGAGACTGACCTAACATCTTTATTTCTATACCATCACTATGCTGTTAAATCAAGTAAATGCTAGAGACATGGTACTTCTTCCTTTCAGCAAAGCAGCTTATAAGGACTTTAATCAGTCCTAATGGACAACATGGAATTTGGAAGGCTAAATTGTAATACATTAAAAAAAATAGAACTAGTTGACTACTTTTACAAGTAGAACAATTATCAATGTCAAAATGGGGGGAGGGGATTTAATTCGTTTATATCTAAGGCAGGGGTTCTTTACATTTTTGGCATGGACTCCTTGGGCAATCTCATGAAATGTATGAACCCCTTCTCAGAATTATATTTTTAAATGCTTAAAATAAAACGCATAGGCTTTCAAAGCAATCCAATATATTAAAATATAGTTATCAAAATATATGTAAAAGAAAAGGTTCATAGACCATAAGTTAAAAAGTCTCTTCCAAACTCAGGATTTATTCTCATTATATTGTGTCCAATATTTTCTCCAAAAACTTGGATTAACATATGTTATGCTTATCATTTAAAGATGGCAAAAAACTGTGAAGGATAATGTGTTCCACAGAACAGGGATTTTAAAAGACAGGCTAGGGGAAAATGGGCTGATTGGAATATGGTGAAATTTGGAACTATGTAAAGTTTTACACATAGATTTTTAAAACCAACCACAAAAATGAATGATATATGAGGCAAAGCTAGAAAAGAGCATTTAAAAAAAAGTTATGGATTTTAATGGTCTAAACATTGAATGCAAAATAACAGAATAGCATTAGAATAAAAAAAACTAATAATATCTTTAGGTTTCAATGATAGAAGCTTATTTACCATATTTTTTCCCCTGCTGAATAGCCTTTTCTCCTCAAAACACATGTGGCATGCATCCATAGGGGAATGATTAGCATGTGGAGGGCTCTAGACAGTTTTGGAAAGAGCTGAGGTTATTCAATTTGAAGAAAAGAAGATTTAATGTAAATATGATAGTTATGATATTAAAACAAAAAGAACCCAAAACATAGATTTGTTTTGTTTCATCTCAAGAAACCAGCACCCAGAGTAATGGATGGAAGTTGTGAAATGGTACAACTTGACTTTAGAATGGGGATGTCTCATGCAAAATTTTCCATTAATATACAAGTACTTGTTAGGAATTTGGTAGAAAGTTTTGTTGTTTAGATACAGATTAGACCAGATTAGATACGAAGGTTCCCTGTCTGAAATTCTTTGACTCAAAAGTAATGTAATTGTAAACAATTTGCCTGAAATTGGCACATGGTAAACATCAGGGTGGACAGGAAACTTCAGGATATGCACGCATATAGGTACACAATATAAATGCGTGTAACATGTTGAATATATATGTATAAGGTATACATATACATTCATATTTATGTGTATAGGCATGCATACATACATGCCTATATACATGCATATACATGCACATACTTATTTCTTGACTACCCCTCTGAAATTTATCACTACTTATTCTTTAAAACTAGCTTTCTTTCATATTCTTTTATCAGATAGTAAATCCCTGAGTGCAGAAGACTAAAAATATTTCTTTCTCTAAGTAGTTCAAAAGACTCAAGAGACTGAACCTTGGCAAAATAATGACTTCTGAAAAATCCATACTTTGTAATACTATTTCAATAAAAATAACAATTGTAGAAATGCTTTTTAAAACATGTATGCTTGTGTTTTTTAAAGACAAAGAGAATTTTATCTTCAAAGAACTGAGAATTATTTCTTTTTAATGAAAGTATCACTGAGTGTATTTTCAAAGAGCAATTTCTCTGCTTTGTAAAGTTTGTCACTTACTTTTAGTAAGTTTAATATATTACTTGATGCACTTTGACAAGTATTTACTAATTTAAACAATATGCCACATGACTGTAGGCATGGCATTTTTTCATTTTTTTCTATGCTTCGGGTACATAGAAATCCAGAAAGAAATTAGTTATTTACCTTTCACCTAAATGGAAAGAAGAAAGGATAGAAGAAAAGAAGGAATGGAGGATGGATGGATGGAAGGAAGGAAGGAAAGAAGGAAAAAAGGAAGGAAGGAAGGAAGGAAGGAAGGAATGGAGGAAGGCATAGTTAGAAAAGGAAGGAAGGACCAAAAGAAAGAAAGGAAGGAAGGAAGATTGGAGAGAAAAAAATAAAGGCCAGTGTGGTATAGAATGATGTATTTTGATTCAGAGAATATACATTCAAATCCTGACTCTACTTCTTTTTTTTATTTATTTTTTATTTGTTTTCTTGTTTACATTATTTTCATTACATTTTTGAATTACAAATTTTCTCCCCGTCTTGCCCCTGCCCTAACCCTAAAACAGCAGTCCCACTGTAAAGCCCCTCCCCTGCTCTGCTCTCTTATTTTCTGGTAGGGCAGGGAGGGTCTCCCTATCGCAGCCC